>BSBK01005413.1:1310000-1835000 GCA_027943335.1 Chamaecyparis obtusa
TGTTCATCAATGATCCATCAAATCAGTATATCAAGATACAATGTCATACAAAGTGATACATCAAATGTTCCGATCAATCAAATAACATAACATATGATACAAGGACATCAACAATGAGTGAATCTGTCATCAATCAATCAAGATCCCGTAGCACCAGATCCATCTGGACCTCTACCATCCTATGGAGGAGGAGCCTAAGAAGTGCTCACTCCACTCTGTCTCTGAACCATAGCTAACATAAACTGCTGCATCAAGGTAGAAACCTAATCTAAACACCCAACAATAGTGGATACATCTATCTGCAGTGACTACACATCCCATGCTAAATTACCAATAGTAGGAGCATCCTGTGGCTGTTGAACCTGTGTAGGCATCTGCTGTGTCAGAACTTGATCCTACTATGCTGGAACATCATCTTGCTGAGCCAAGGAAACTCTCTGCAACTAAACCAAAGGATCTAATCCACTTGGAATCTACCTAGTAGCATCAACATGATCCTGTCTCTATTGTCTCTGCTGTCTATGAGCCCTATGTTGTCTATCTAATGCTCTAGGACATACATCAACTGCATCATCATGTCCACTAGCACAATCTTTATCCCTAGCATGCCCACCTCTCACCCATACTTGACCCATAGCCAGAGGATCTCTCTATCCTCACCGTCTCTGTCATCTACCACCACCACCTCCATCACCACTGCCACCATCACCCTAGCTTGGGATAGGCTTTGTTGGATCAGTGAAATGAGTAAACCTATTACAAACCCACCAATCTGCATACTCATGAGACATCCCTGCATCTGCCATACTAGCAATTTGATCCAATGCAAACTGATAATCAATGAGAGGACCCCACATAGATCTCTCTACCTGTACCCAAGCATATAGTGCTACACCTTGAGGCATATCCTATATCCAACCATACTGTCTAGAAATTCTGCCAAAGCAGAAGTGCTCAATAGTAATAGTAGTATGACTAATCATCCAGCGAGGGGAAAACATGTAAGGTAACTCATCATCATCCTCTCTCCAGTGCTCACAACTAATATATGTCTCCATACAACCTGATCAAGATCATCAACCTGTCATCGCCAGTAATATAGATGACCCAAATGGTGCTGAACAACCATACCGGTATATAGAAAAGCATATGGAAAACATTGAGGCTAAACCCTATCAAAAGTAGGCCTATTAATGGGAAGATGCTCCCATATCTACAACTGGAGAATAACTACACCAACCGACAAAGAAGCACTCTCTCTATAGACTACCTCATGCAAATCATGATAGAGTTGTGCAAGAATGCATGAACCCTAGTCAAAGCATCAAGGATGAGCAAGAAAATCCTCCAGAATCCTACCCCATCTGACAGAAAAACCATGACCTCGCTGGTCGGGAAGAAGCAAACCACCGATCAATGCACCAAGAACTGCTGACAATGTAGGAAATGAAGCGAACTGAGGCCAGGTGATAGTGTCATCATCAATAGAGTTTCCCCGAACATTCATCGGTAGATAGTGGAATCATATATGGAATCATAATAAACTACCTCTCCTCTGCATGGGATACGTAACAATCTATACACATCCTCAGGCGTGATAGTCATCTCTCCAAAAGGCAAATGGAATGTATTGTGGTCGGAGTGCCATTGCTCCACCACTAAAGTCAAAAAACCATGGTTCAACTAGAACCATGGAAGGTTAAGAAGGAAACTCAATCCGCATAACTCAATCACATGAAACTCTACCACTGTAAGTGTCTGACCCAAATCAATGACCCAAGATGCAACTGTCCAGATGTACAGAGTAGGAAAGCTTGCCTGTTGGCAAAGAAAAGGAATCATATCAGTATACCATATCAAGGAATTATCTCAAGTCAATCAATTCTATCAAAAGTATCAAGCAATCACACCAAGTACCATTTGTTCATGTCTTTGTGTCTTGAGAACGAAGCAACAGTATCAAATCATATCGATTTTCACACTGATTGATTTATCCTATAAGTATCCTATCCTAATTGGATTGACAAATCACATTTGTTGGTACCACTATCCTAGTATCCTAATCCATTTTTTTTGTTGAATGCAATAGACCTAATCTAATCATTCGAATCGAGCATCGGAAGTCATCAAATTTTTCATCAGACACAATCAAGTACAAGTGTAAAAAAAAAATTCAAAAATCTCCAGGCGTGATTTTAATCATACCAGGCGACATTTCTCTTAAGCGGTACCAAAAATTTGTGATGCGACACTTTGCAGGTGTTACGTGATAATTGTCATTGCAAGCAACACTAAATCATGCTAGGCGATAACGAAATCTGGTCTTCATGACAGTGAATTACTAGGGTTTCCTACGCGGTAAAATATATGAAAAATGGCATTTCTGCCCTAGCTCTAGGTGTGAACATTTTATTCTCAGGCAAGAATGAAGGTTTCTTAGGTGACATTTTACTACATGGCTATGAGAGTGAAAAGCGTAGATGCGACAGTGAAAAGGTCTAGGCGACAATGAAATATTCCTAGGTGTGAATTTGTATATTCAAGGCAACGATGAAATGAAAAATTGCAATAAATGCTAATAAAAGAGCAATAAATGCAAAGAGGGAGTTCAAAATAACTCACTAGAGGTCCATAGTTAGGTGGCCTCATAGATCACTGACACCTCTTGAATTGATGCTCTCAGATAGGGACAACCATCTCGAAATTCACTGCAGGACCAAAGCAAAATCACCAAAGACAAAAGTGAAAATGAATAGTAAATCATGGTTTTTCAATGTATTTAAGCTATTTTGACCTAATTTTGGAGGTGAAAATTGGCTTCGACCTATATTGACCTATCAAATCAACCGGGGCACATTCTTGAATCATGGCATATCATCAAGATTTTTCAGAAATGAAAACATATTGAATCAACATCATCAAATTTTTCAAATCGAGCAATCAATACATTTTAATTTCCGAGGGGGCATCAAGGTATCAAATTGAAATTGAAATCAAACATCATTGGAATCAGTGGGGCATCAAAATTTTTAGAATCAGTATCAGAACAATCATACCATATCATAGCAATCATATCATATCAGTAGCAATCAATATTATATCAAAGGCAGCAATCAGTGAATCAATGAATCAGCAATCAGGACCTAAAAGCAATCAGGATCAAAATAATCTTTGAATCAATGTTCTTCGCACATCAATTCAAAGAGGGGCATTTGTAGACACACAAAAATGGGCAAGAGCTTTAAAAATCAATAAAATGGCTCAAAATAATCAAAATGCACTAATTCAATAAAAAAGGGATCAAATCAATTAAAATGGACATAATTAAATAAAGTTGGACAAAATCAATTAAAGCAAAGGAAAAATCAAATAATGAGGTTAAATAATTAAATAAAAGCTTAAAGGGGTGAAAAACACTACATAATTGATTTTTAATCAATTAGTTGTATAGTTGTTTAAATCAAAAATCAAAATGAACCTGCTACCCTTACATGGCTAAATTTAATTAATTAATTGAATTTAATAATTCCTAATATCTTTCAACAAAGTTGAGTAACCAATGAAAATTGAGGACAAAAAGACACAAATCACTCAAAAAGGATAAATCTCAATCACTCATTCTAAAGTTTCAATCTCAACCACTCAATCTTGTCCTTTTGTCCAAAGCTTTGAGACAAACATTTAAATTGTCCCCCCATTTATAAACAAAGCAAAGTATTTAACTCAACCAAAGGTAAATCATGATTACTTCACTCCACCCCCTACCCTTGGGAATTTACTATAAATATGAAGCATTTTGAGAGCAATTGATATCTTAAAAATTCATTTGTAAAGCATTGTTACTATAAGCAATTGAAGAGCATTCTAAGAGAAATTAAGAGCATTTAGAGCATTTGCATTATACTTTTGCCAATTTGAGCTAGAATCATTATCAAAGAAGCATTTTAGAAGCATAGAACAAAATACATTCTTGTTTTAGAAGTGTCACTAGTGGAGATTTGAGCTGAGAACTTCACTTACCACATCTTTCTAGAGAGCCATGAGATGCTATAGATCTTAGTTTCATTTTTAAATAGATTTGCATTGTATTTACTTTAGAATTGTTGCTAGTTAGATCTTAATTTCATGAAGGTGATTATCATCATCACACAGTATGCATGAAAACTTGTTCATGCGATAATTCTACAGTCTCCTCCTTTCGGCATTTTGTTCACTATGAAATCTCCAGTCTCTTATATAGACAAGTAAACCATTTTCTTTTGCTCCATTAGATTTTGCTGCTTAATCATCTTCGTTGATCTTGCCGCTTAAACATACCTTGGCTGATGTGTCAATAACACATTTGATTCTCATTCTTTAGATCTTTCACGAATTTTGTTAGTCGTCGATCTATGTAACAAAAATTATCTGTTACCTCTAAATCATACACTTTGCAACTCATTAATCTTATCAACTAAGCTAGTCATTTAGTTCCTTTTTTCTGCTCGGTTAACAAAGAAATGCGTCGGTGAACACAAGCTTGGTTTACACTGTGCTCGATATACACTACACTTCGTTAGTGTATACTGAAATGCTTCATCAACCAACAACACTGCTTTGTGTCTTTCAACTCTTTTCTCCATCATAGATGAATGAAACATAATCAAGTCAATAACATAAGGTCATAGACTCATCAACAAGTTACTCAATGTATTCTTTATCCTCATCAGTCATATCCATCTTCCTCATGTAGATATTTCTATACTTCATCTCTTTCACTCCTTTACTACAGATGTTTAGGTATAGTAACTTACAAGATAAGTGTTGTCAAACTAGTTGACATCAATGACAACATATTACTGATTTAATCATATTACATATCTAATCAATCAGCTCGGTGATTTTAAATCATAGATTCTTCAATCAAGTTCTAAATCAATTGTAGTTCATCAATCTCTCCCTTTGGCATTGATGGTAACTCAAGTAATATGAAATATACCATACACATACCAAACATGTATTCTACAACTTTGTGAACAAATGTTGTACAAGTTCTCCCTAGCTTAATATGTTTAATCACTACATTACTCAACAACATTACAAATGCAGCTTTGACATTCTGCAGATAAGATCTTTTCAGCTTTCAGATTCCTTCTTCTGTTCTCAGTAACTGATCTTCAGTGATCTCCCTTTCTTCAATTTGTCTCTCCCTTAGATATTTCTCATCGGTGCATATCATTTCATATTGTTTATCTCTCCCTTTGACAATAATTCCAAAGAAAAAAATATACATACAGCTCTGTTGTAGCCAAGTAACTCTATGTTGTCTAGTGCATACTTTGTATCTCTGTATACTAATATGCCAGTCTGTTCCAGTTCTCCAAATTTTCACAACCTTAGACATGATCCAAAGTGTGAACTATGCTGCATCAACATAAATGATCTTCTAATAAGATTAGGCTGATGCAACATCCAGATCACATTAGTGACCGGTAGACAAGGGAGGGACCCCAAGTCTAGTCCTTAAGTACTCAAATGTATCCTTTGGTAGAGGCTTTGTAAATATGTCTGCAAGTTGTTCTTTTGATGTAACAAACTCTAACTTAACTTTCTTCTCCTGTACTTTCTCTCTCAAGTAGTGATACTTAATTGATATATGCTTTATTTTAGAGTGCATCACTGGATTCTTTGAAATGTTTATTGCACTGGTGTTATCATAGTATATAATCACCGGCTCAGTGATTATCTCATTCATACCTCTAGAACTTGCTTAATATATGCAATATTTGAACATTTTGTAGTAGCAACAACATACTCTACTTTGGCTGTAGACTGAGAAATGCAAGCTTGCTTCTTACTTGTCCATGTAACAAGTCTTTCACCAAAGAAAAATGCTCCTCTGGTGGTACTTTTTTTGTCATCCACATTTCTAGCCCAATCAGCTTCGGTATAGACTCTAAGTTAAAACTTGCCTTAGGATACCATATTCCATAATCTTCTATTTTCTTCAGGTATCTTAAGATTCTCTTTGTAGCAATCATGTGTGATTCTCTAGGGTTTTCAAAAAATATTGCAACAATTCCCACAACATGTGCTATGTCTGGTCTACTATGCACTACATACATTAACTTACCAATCATTGATTGGTACAGTGTCTGGTTCACTTTTGTAGTTTAATCTTCCTTAGTTTACATCCAGTAGCCATTGATGTTCCCACAAGTTTAGCATCTTCCATGCCAAATGTTTTCAATACTTCCTTGATATATTTGGATTGTGTGATCAATATACCATCATTCTATTGAATCACTTGTAGTCCAAGAAAGAACTTAATCTCTCTGAACATAGACATCTTAAATTCACTTCTCATTTCATTAGCAAATGACTTACAGATTTGATCTTGACCTCCAAAAATAATGTCATCCACAAATATTTCAGCAATAAGAATAGTATCATCAATATCTCCTTTCATATACAAATTGTTGGTCTCACTTGTTCTTACAAATCCTATACTTAACAAATAAGTATGCAGCCTCTCATACCAGGCTCTCGGTGCTTTCTTCAAACCATATAAAGATTTATATAATCTACATACCATATCTTTCTTTTCTGGATCAATGAACCCTTTAGGTTGTTCTATGTAGACTTCTTCTTCAATTATTCCATTCATAAATGTTGACTTGACATCCATTTGGTAAACTTTGAATTTCTTGTGTGCAGCATATGCAAGTAGCATTCTAACTCCTTCTAATCTAGCAACATGTGCAAATGTTTCACCATAATCTATTCCTTTGTCCTATGCATATCCTTTGCATACCAATCTAGCTTTGTTCCTTGTTACCTCACCATTTTCATTCAGCTTGTTCCTGAATATCCACTTAGTACCGATAACATTCTTATCTTTAGGTTGGAGTACTAAGGTCCAAGTTTTGTTCTTCTCTATCTGTTCTATTTCCTCTTTCATTGCATTAACCCATTCATCATTTTCTAATGCAACTTTTACATTTTTTGGTTCATAATCACAAACTAGACATGTAGCTTGTCTTGCTTTACTCCTTTTTTGCATGCCAACTTGTCTATCTCCAATAATTTGTGTCTCTGGATGATTTCTCCTAAAAAATCTCACTAGTACTCTATCTCTTCTTTCTTGTTCATCCTATGCAGATTCATTTGCTTTCTCAGTAGGTCCATCCTGCTCGTTAGTTTCTCTTTCCTGTTCTTTTGTGTTGTTTTCTTGTTGACCGGTTATCACAGGTTGTGGCTTCGGTAGATACTTTGGGTGTTCAATGTAAGTGAATCTACCATAGTCTTTTAGTTCCTTTGTACTTTCCTCTACATTCTTTTCATCAAATTCATCAACTCGCACATTAGTACTTTCAATCATTTTATTAGTAGTTTTATTCAGACACTTATATGCTTTGCTTTTATTGGAATATCCTAGAAATATCCCTTCATCACCTTTTGATTCAAACTTCCCATTTCTCTTATCTTTTAGAATAAAACATTTGCTTCCAAAAATCCTGAAATAACTTACAGTAGGTTTGTGTCCAAGCCACAACTCATAGGGTGTCTTGTTAGTGTCCTTCTTCAGTTGTACTCGGTTCAAAACATAAACAGTTGTATTGACAGCTTCCCTCCAGTATGTCTGAGCAACATTCTTTTGTAGCATCAGTGTTCTTGCACAGTCAAATATTGACCTATTCCTTCTTTCAGCAATCCCATTTTGTTGAGGTGTCCTCGGTGCAGAGACCTGTCTTTTAATGCCATGCTCATTACATAAATTAGTAAATTCATCAGAGATAAATTCACCTCCTCTATCAAATCTTAGGCATTTCAATTCTTTACCAGTCTCTTTTTCTACCTTTTCTTTATACCACTTGAATATCTTAAATGCTTCATCTTTTTCTTTCAAGAACATAATAGTCATCAATCTAGTATAGTCATCAACAAAAATAATAAATTATCTATCACCATAATAACTTTGAGTTCTCATAGGACCACACAATTCAGTATGAACCAACTCAAGTATCTTATTTGTTGAATAATCCTTGCTTTTGAAACTAGATTTAGTCATCTTACCTTTTTGACATTCATGACACATAACATGATCAGGTTTTGACAAGTTAGGTAGACCTCTAACTCTTTTCTTTTTACTGATATTAATCATGTTATCAAAATTCACATGGCATAAACTTTTATACCACAACCAAGCATCTTCATTTTTCATCATCAAGCAAGAAGATTCATCAGTATCAATATAAAATAGATTACCTCTTGATTGTGCACTAGTTCCAACTAATCTTCCACCATCATCAAAGATTTTCACTTTCTTTCTCTCAAAAGCAACTTGGTGACCTGAATTGTTTAGTTGTGCCACACTTAACAAGTTATAGTTCAGTCCATCTACCCAATAAGCATTTTCACATTTTATCCTATCATTTATCATCAAGGATCCTTTACCTCTTACCATACAGGGTGTGTAATTACCCATCTTAATAGATGCTCCATTGTATTCTTCAAGTTGATCAAATTTCTCTTCATCACCAGTCATGTGATGTGTACAGCCACGGTCTATGATCCATGTATTATTTTTGTTAACTTTAGAGATCAGCACTGTTTCTACATGTTTTTCTTCTTCCTCTAAGTCATCTTTCATAGAAACAAATACAACTTCTACATCATCATCACAATCAAATTCAAATTCATTATCTTCAGCTATGCAACATACCTTTTTTCCTCTATCATTGCATGTCGCATCGAGGATGTTTTAAAAGAACAAGGTATTTTGGCCAAACAAAGTAACAACAACAATGACCAAAACAATAACAACAATCATAAGCATAAAAAGAACTCATATTGGAACAAAAATAAGCACGTAGTCAATGATGGAGTTGTTGACTCTCCACAACCTAAGGAACAAGGAGTTCTTAATCTATCTAATGCATTTCAAGCTATGAAGTTGCAGACATCCTTAGACCAACAAGAGCACAAGCCCAAGTATCAAAATAAACCTAAGTCAGGAAAGAGGCAATTCACTAAGCTTGGAGACTCTTATGCAGATATTTTTAAGACCTTGATTGCTCATAATTTGGCACAACCTCAGGATCCTACACAATTTCACATACCAGATCCTAAACCTTATTGGTGGAATGAGAAAGCTTACTGTGTATACCACAATGGGATTGGACATGACATTGAAGGTTGTTTTAAACTCAAACATCTTGTTCAAGACCTTATTGAGAGTGGGAAATTACAAGTTGATGGGTTGACCACAAATGCAGACCACAAGGCCTTTAAGGAGCCCTTGCCTAAGTATGAGAAGGGGGAGACCTTTCAAAATAAGAATGGCAAGGCCACAATCAATTATACCTATATAGCTGTGGAAAATTTCATTAATATGCTTGAGGTTGTGAACAATGATGTCAACATGATGAGAGGGAATGATCCCTATGACTATGATGTAAGCTCACCTCCAATATTTGATGAAGGACCTGTTGTTGTGCTTAGAGGTCCTCAATCTCAAAGGTCATCTCAGCCTCTCAATGCTATTACTAGGAGTCAGTCCCAAGGTCCTATTATCATTAGAGGTCCTAATTCTAGCAAATCCAAGCAACCAGTGTCCAAAAGTGTTCCTCCCAAGTCTGCAATTGGTCCTGATATGAGTTACAATCTTGTTGATCAGTTACAGTGAACACCAGCACAAATTTCTATTTTTGAGCTCTTAGAATTATCTCCTAGACACAAGTGTGTCCTTGGGGATGCTTTGTGTGTAGGAAATGTCCCTAATAATATAGATGTTGACCAATTCCAGAACATGGTCAACCACCTTGCTAGCCCACGTTACCTTACATTTTCCGAAGAAGATGACAAAGCCTTGAGCCATCTACACAATCTTGCCCTTCACATTGAGGTCATGATCCATAAAACTTGTGTTAGGTGTGTGTTGATAGATGGGGGTGCTGGGCTCAATATTTGTTCTCTAAGTCTTTTGAAAAACTTGGGTTACTCAAAGCATGCCATTGATACCAGGAATAAAATTACTATCAAAGCCTATGATGAGGTTGAGAGAAGTTCTAAGGGGTTAGTTGTTCTTCTAGTCAGAATTGGTCCTGTTGAAAAGGACATTTGGTTTCAAATCATTGATGCTGGTCCTCTAGCATACAACATCTTACTAGGTAGACCATGGATTCATGACATGCAAGAAGTACCGTCTACCTATCACCAATGTGTCAAGTTTCCATACAATGGCGTAGAAGTCTGCATACCAGGTGATAGTACCTTATCTATTAATTCCATTTCAGCAAGGGCCCATGTTCCCTTAAATAGAGAAGAAGACAATTTTGGGGTAGCTCTTGAGCAATGTAAGGATAAATTCAAGTCCATAGACCTTGGTATGGGAGGGTATCAAATTGACTCCTTTACAAAATTGCCAATTTCACCTAGGTCCTATGGTAAACTGTCACAAGAGATGCGTCCCTTGTCTTCAGCCATGACTCTGTTTGATAATTTTGTAGAGTCTTCAGTACCTATCCAGCATGAGAAAGAAGAGGTGGTTGTTAGAGATTAGATATACAAAGAAGAAAAGTACCTACATAATGAAAAATTTTCTCCATCTCCTAAGACTTATGGGAGAGGATACACGTTGGTCACCAACATGGGCTACCCAGGTCATGGCCCTCTCAATCATAGGTTAGACACCAAGGATGAACCACTCAATCATTCTCTTTTTGGTCATAGGACTAAGTCAATGGTTGGCCTGGGGTTTGATAATGGAAAGAACAAAAGTGTTCCTATCCTAGTTGCGACGGATAGTGACAGTGACTCAAATTATACACCTAATCTCCAAGACCAACAAGACATGATTGATGATTGGGTACCTGCCACCAATCTCCTTTGAGGGGATTTAGATGATTTAGCAGCTGAAAATAGAGGCACCAGAGAAGGTGATACCCTTCACAATCTCGAAGCTTCTACATCAAGGCATCCCAAGCCTTCTTGGTGTAAACATCCTAGCAAAGATTTAGAAATAGATTCACATGAGTTTGAATGGGACTCTCTTTTAGATGGAACAGTTGATTTAGACATGGATGTTGTCCACACCTATAGTACTCAACCCGATGCGACCAATGAACCTAGTGTAGAACTAGATGATTGGAATCCTTAAATTGCCTTAATGGATGATGCTTCATTTGGTAGGATGAGTCCTAATTCAAGTATCTTAGAGGGAAACTTGACAGATCCTAACTATGCGATCACCGGAGATAATGCCTTTTGTATCAACAATGTTGAACCAGTCATTAACCTACCCCTTGTAAACCATCATTTGATTGATTGGTCACAACTTTGTCAAGAGCCTCAGCTCCTCACTTTTCACAATGACTACGAGATAGCTTGCTACTTGACTGCTCTTGAACCTATAGTCTCTTCCACCAGTGAACCTAGAACAAGTATGACGGAGCCAGATATTAAGTACCTCAGTCACAAAATCAAAGAAAAGAAAAAAAAGAGAAATGGTTCTGATGGTGAAAACCACTATGTGGCGGTGTCAGAACCCAAAAAAGTAAAAAGAAAGGACGTATCCAAAGGTGAAAACCTCTTTGAGGCACCTAAGGATGGGGTACTTAATAACCTGCCAAGTTATTTCCAAGATAGGTCATTAGTTCTTATTGAGCCTACACAACTAGTAAATTTGAATACAGAAGAGGCTCCATAGGTAATTCATCTAGCTCAGTCTTTGTTAGTGCAAGAAAAAGAGGCATACATAAAGTTCTTACAAAAGAAGAAAATCAATTTTGCTTGGACATATTCAGACATGCTGAGGCTTGACACTAATCTTATTATGCATCACTTATCTATAGCTCCAGGAATTAAACCAATAAAATAGAAGTTGAGGAAAATGCATCCTCACATAGCTCTCCTTGTTAAGGCTGAATTAGAAAAGCCCTTAGGAGCAGGATTTATTAGAGCTATCGACTATGCCAAGTGGATCTCAAATATTGTTCCAGTTTCAAAGCATGATGGGTCCATTCGTGTATGCATAGACTTTAGAGATCTTAACAAATCTTGCCCAAAGGATGACTTTCCACTCCCTAACATAGACATGATAGTGGATATGACTGCGGGCTATGAGATATACTCTTTATTGGATGGTTTTTCTGGTTATAACCAAATAAATATAGCTCCTGAGGATCAAGAAAAGATAGCATTCACATGTGCATGGGGAACCTGTTGTTGGAACGTCATGCCATTGGCTTAAAAAATGTCAGAGCCACATACCAAAGAGCTATGACCACAATATTTTATGATATGATTCATAAAAACATGGAGGATTACGTGGATGACACCTTGGCCAAGTCTAAGTAAAGGGATACACATCTAGAAGATTTGGAAGTAATTCTAGATCGAATGGAGCAGTTTTAGTTAAGATTGAATCTGAAAAAGTGTGCATTTGGGGTTACCTCAGGTAAACTTCTAGGATTCATAATTTCAGCCAAAGGAATAGAGGTGGATCCCAAAAAGGTTCAAGCCATATTAGATATGCTACCTCCTAAGAACATTAGTCAGATGAGAAGTCTTCAAGGATGACTCCAATCCATACGGAGGTTTATTTCACAGCTTGCAGATAGAGCACAACCATTCAACAAGACATTGCATAAGGGAGCCACATGTGCTTGGAATGAGGATTTCCAAAAGAGCCTAGATCAAATAAAACAATACTTGGCTAATCCTCCAATTTTAATGCCTCGTATCCCAGGAAAACCATTAATTTTGTATATCTCAGTGACAGAATATTCCTTGGGGGCATTGTTGGCTCAACTTGATGATACTAGGAAGGAAAGAGCCATCTACTACATCAGTCAAACACTTGTTTCCTATGAGGTCAATTGTACTAGTATTGAAAAGTCTTGTCTTGCGGTAGTGTTTTCTTCCCAAAAGTTGTGGCACTACATGCTTGCACATACAATACACCTCATAGCCAAAATTGATCCTCTTAAGTATTTCCTTGGTAAGGCTGCTCTCATAGGTAGACTTGCTAAATGGATGATGATTCTTTCAGAATTTGACATAGAGTATGTTGAGTGTAAGGCTATAAAAGGACAAGTCATTGCAGACCAATTGGCTGATTTTCCAATCCGAGACAAAGCACCAATGAAAGTTGAGTTTCCATATGAGCACGTAATGTACATGACTACAAGAACATGGAAGATTTTCTTTGATGGTTCAAATATGCAAAATGGATCAGGAGCTGGAGTGTTGTTTGTTTCCCCTCATGGGTGTACTATTCCCAAGTCCTATAAATTATTGTTCCCATGCACAAACAACATTGTTGAATATGAGGCCTTAACCAATGGATTGAAAATGGCCATAGAATGGGGAATTACAGAGCTGCATGTCTTTGGGGATTTTCAATTGATTATCAACCAAGTAAATGGAGAGTACCAAACTAAGGATGATAAGTTGATACCTTATAAAAAGATGGTTGATTCATTGCAATGTTACTTCACATTTGTGACATTACAATAGATCCCTAGAATAGAAAACAAGGCTGCAGATGCTATGGCTACATTAGCTTCACTCCTTCATTTGGAACAACACGAATCAAGATTTGAATTCTTGGTGGAAGAGCTACACCATCCCATCTTTGACTCTTCTGAAAGCCACATCATTTGTACCCTGGTCACTCATGAGTCTTCCTATTATGGTGCTATCTATTCATACCTTCGTAATGGCATCATTCCCGAATCATTTAACCGATTTGAATGAAGAAACCTTGTCTGTAATGCCTCTCGCCATACCCTTATCTCTGGTGATCTGTATAGGAGGGGTTTAGATGGGATACTTCTTAGGTGCTTGGAAAAGGATGAGTCCGACTGAGTGTTAGTTGACATCCATGAGGGCATTTGTGGAGGACATTCCAATGGTCTTGCCATGGCTTGAAGGTTGCTTAGGGTGGGGTACTATTGGCCCAAAATGCAGATGGATGCTATAGCTTTTGCCAAGTCTTATGAAAAGTGTCAGAAACATGGAAACTTGATTCATGCTCCAAGTAGGGAGCTTATTCCTTCTATTTCTCATTGGCCATTTTAGCACTGGGCCTTTGATCTTGTTGGGAAGATTCATCCCAACTCATCAGGTGGACATAAATTCATAATTACTACTACTGACTACTTTACCAAATGGGTAGAAGCCATTCCACTCTTTGTTGCTTCAGGAAAGACAATTTCTTTTTTCATATTGAATCACATCATTTGTCAGTTTGGGATACCTTCTGAGATAATCACTAACAATGGAGGTCAGTTCAAAAACAAGGACCTTACACACCTCTGCAAGAAATTCAAGATAAAGAAACATTGGTCCTCCATTTACTTCCCACAAGGACATGGACAAGCAGAGGCCTCCAATAAAACCATTCTTAAGATTCTCTATAGAACAGTTCACAAGAATGGTCGAGACTGGCACTTACAGATCAACCCAACCTTATGGGCTTATAGAACAAGTATTCATACTCCCACAGGGGCTACTCCTTTTGCCCTCACTTATGGTGCTAAAGTAGTATTACCTTTAGAAGTTGAGATTCCCTCATTAAGAGTCTCTCTCAAAGGTTTGATTACAGATGAAGATTATCGTGCCATGAGATTGCAAGAATTGGAACTTCTTGATGAGAAACAAAGAGCATCTTTTGATCACATGAGAGTCTACCAAAAGTGTATGTCCAAAGCATTCAACAAGAAGGTTCGCCCTAGAGAATTTCAAGTAGGAGATCTTGTCCTGCGTGAGAATCCTAAGAACCAACAACATCGAGAACAAAAGGGCAAATTTGAACCTAATTGGCTTGGGCCATACATTATTACTACTGATTTTGGGACAGGTGCTTACTTGCTATCTGATGAATAGGGGGAACAACTCCATGATCCTATTAATGTTTTTTACCTCAAGAAGTTCTATCCATGATGTCTATTCAGCTTGGGGGCATCCTTTGTACATATTTATTGATCCTGAAAAAATACCAAAAAAATCATATATTGATCCTTTGTACATATTTATTGATCCTAGTGAAAACCTAGCAATAGGCGCTTTGATGTCTCATAAAATAAAAATAAAAATCAAAAAATGCAAAAAATTCAAAAAAAAATAGAAAAAGTGCCTTGGTGAAAACCTGGAAACAAGCGCCTTGGTAGCAAAAATACAAAAAAAATGAAAAATAAAAAAAATTCTTCCAAGTGGTGAAAACCTGGAAATAGGCGCTACTTGAGGCCTTTGCACCCTTGTCTCTTAGCATGTGTCCTCAACACTTAGCCATTCTCCATCATGCCTTGACCTTATTTGACTTGGTTTGGAATTGGTCTTTGTCTTTGCCTAGGGGGCATAACTGTATTAGCTTTGATCCTTTAGGACGCGTTGGCCTTTAGGACATCTTGCAAATAGGTGTTTTTCAACACCCCCCCAAACAATGTTTTTCAACACTACCCTTGCATCAAGTGTTTCTTAACACTTATCAAATGTCTTACCTACCAGTCTAAGTATGATGCAATATCGCTCATTAGCAAATTTGATACTCAAAGTTTGACTCTATGACCAACACACACGCACTTGAACAATCAACTCAATTGAAATATGTTGACTTTATTTTTCTTTGTGTGTTGTATATGAGGATTTCTTTGATGAGTGTTCTCTCCGTATGATATTTTTTGATTATACATAGCTAGAAGACTGAGGGCATGAGGACATGTTTTATTGCTTTTTCTGCTTGTGGGTATATTTTGTTGGTCCTAATTGTCATTAACATTTATGCTTGATCCACTTGACACCTAGGATCTACAAAGTATTATCCTTGACTGTTTGCACAAGTGCATACTTCTAGCCATCTTGACTTTCCTTGTGTCTCGATGCGAGTATAATCTTGCCATATCAAACTTAGGTAATCTCACTGCACTAGTCATCTTGACCTACATGTCTTTGGTGCCTAGGTGGGATTCCCACATTCTATCTGATATAGATCATATTCATATACCCATAGTCATACTAGTGTGTATTGTATGATCTTATGATGCTACCAATAATGCTCGATGATGATAATTAGATGTCTATAAGCATTGTGACCTTGCAAGTCAACCACTTTTTCATAGTAGCTTACATTTTTAGGTTCATGATAGTTAGTTTTGCATCTTGCATATGGAGAGAGCTCTCCTTTTATCGTTCGTGGATCTATCAGTCAACTGTGCTCACCTTGCACTTCTTTTCAATCATGTCTTTCACTTCTTGTCTTTCATATCACATCATTTTCTACTCTTTTCGGACTCGAAATTGAAATCTGAGTTAATCTTGATAGTCAAAATCATATTTCAAAATTTTTCCCTTCTTCTGCATAGTTGGCTGACCATTTGAGGCCCAATCCTTTGATCTTTGTTAGGGCATCTTCATTTCTTCACCCCCATCTCTTTCAAATTTCTAGTCTCCCATTTATATTCATTTGATCCATTTCTCTGAGGTTTGACTTATTTTTCCCCTATATCTTTCCCAGTCAAACCTAGTCAACCTGAGGCATGTCTTTACTACTTGATGATTATCCTATTGCCCTATTCTTTGACTATGATTTCTAGCGCTTTGATCAAGTTTATCAATTTGATGTTCTCCTCTACCTGATTTCAATTTTGATTCTGAGGGGGCAGTACCTATCAACTTCAAACCTTTGATTCACCTTTATCATTCAACTCAGCTTGAGATTCTTATTTTGAGACTTGATTATCACCTAGCAGCAACGGTGGTGATTTTGTCTTTCAATTTTTATCTCCTATTTTTCAGACTTGATTATTGCCTAGTAGCGACGACAATGGTTTTGTCTAAGGCTTGATTTGCACCTAGCAGCGATGGTGTTGGTCTTGTCTTTCAGCTTTTTGCTTATTTTTGTCCTGATGTGTTCCCAAAATGAACACACATCTGGGTTGTTTTGTGATCCCAAATCGATCTCACATTTCAATTCTTCTTTGATTGCATGTGTTCCCAAAATGATCACACATTAGTCAAAGAGGGGCAAATGTATGCACCCTAAAATGGTCACCTAGACTTTGGGCCCCATTCTTGCAATTTATCAAATCCCTAAATCAATATTTTCAAAAATCAACATTTTATCAAAAATATCAATTTCCTTGATCAAATCCTATTTCATCATTTTCGATTATTTGCCTTGGGCTAACCATTTTATCCTAAGTCTTTTTTTATTTAAAAGGAATATTTTCTCCCCTTTTAATAAATAAAAAGCCCCCACTTTTCCTCTTATCCTAAGTTGCACAAATAAAGCATTATTCTTATTTTATAAAAAGGGGAAAGAGCACTTTTTGTCTCATATGGACGCAAAAGTCAACTCTTATTTTCTCATTGGAGGATATTTGTGCACATGGATTGCTCTTCTTTGATGCTTCACCATTGATTAAGTCTTTTGCCTCTTAATCTCCATGGTCCATTCTTTTTCATTTCCTATAAAAGGAAAGCTCTCTTCCTCATTTAGAGATATCATTCATGTTTTATGCTAATGTTATGCTACAAGTTTTCTAGGTTATTTGGAGCTCTTTGAAGACATCCTTGCATCCAAGCTTTGAAGACATTGTTGTTGCATTTCATTTAGTTTTCTTTCATAGTTGCATAATCATGGCATTCTTAGTATAGATTTCCTTTATACAATAGATTAGTCTCACATAGCTTAATTAGGAGGGATTGTAAGACTTGTACTTTCCTTTCAGAGATTAGATTTCCTTTCAAGCATTGCATTGTTATCATTTAGATTAGCTTGCATCTTTATTCTTAGTTTACTTGCATTGCATTCATTTGGATTTCATTGGAGATATTGGCACTCTTTCCCTTGTCTTCACCCGAATCTCTCATTGTGTGGTTGACTAGCAAGGTCATTAAGTTTATTAGCTCTAGCTGAGAGCAATTTTACAATCTTGCAACTTGATACATAGAGAGCTATGGATCGATTTTTTAGGCCTCATTCTTGAGTGCTCTTGATTGTAAAGATTCATAGAAGTGCACTACTTTTGTGTGTACATATCCCACATGGATTTTGTAGTAGTGCAGCTTTTAATATCTTCAAATTCAGCATCGGTACAGGCAGCAACAATCTCCATCATAGTAACATTGTTTTCATGCCTGTCTCTCAGTTGATCAAGTGTCAGGGGACCAACAGTCGATTCTATATAGCCATTCTCCATCAATTCTAGTGCAGAATTCCCAATTCTAGATATGTGTAGCTTCATCCGGCTTTGCCATACTACAAAGTTCTCTTTGTTTAGCTTTGGCACTTCCCTCTTATACATTTTGAGATCTTTGTACTAAAGTCCTTAGAACTCTATTCTAAGCAACCAATGCTCTGATACCAATTGTTAGAATAACTAAGAGGGGGGTGAATCAGTTATCCAATGTCCCAATACAAAATGTATAATCCAAAATCAAGTACTTAAAACTTATGATACTCAGTAACTTAAAATATTGTACTTTCTATGCTTTTACCGATTACCAGTCTAAAACATATAGTAGTTACCGATCAAATCAAATATGCAAAATGCAAATATGACATCAAACAAACATCACAATCAACACATAACACAAGAGATTTAACGTGGAAACCCTGTGAAGGGAAAAACCACCTGGGATCGGAAACCCAAAAATATTCACTCTTCTAAAGTGAGGTCAATGAAGACCCAACCCTATTAAAGGTTACAAACACACTATTAGGTGTGACCTTGTTAGAGGATTTCAGACCAACCATTATCGTCCAACCAGCAGTCACTCTGGGGTTGATAGGATAACAATGTTCATTCTATGAATGATACATAAAAGACTTTCTTAGTCCACTCAGTTAAGAGTTTTGACTATGTACAATGGTTAAAATGTAACAGTAGGTGATCTGCCTTAATACAACTTCAATTGCAAGTGTACAGATCAATGTTAAGCTCGTTCAATCCTCTGATCATTAAATTAATGATGTTACAATCAATGTTTAGTAACTTACTATTTCTCAGTAATAGCTTCCTGTCGCTCGATAAAAACTCTGCAGTTCAGTTCTCACTAACCAGTTTGATCAGGTATGCATGAAAACTTGTTCATGCAATAATTCTGCAGTCTCCTCCTTCTGACATTTTGTTCACTATGAAATCTCCAGTCTCTTATATAGACAAGTAAACTATTTTCTTCTGCTCCATTAGATTTTGTTGCTTAATCATCTTCATTGATTTTTCTGCTAAAACATACCTCGGTTGATGTGTAATTAACACATTTGATTCTCATCCTTTAGATCTTTCATGAATTTTGTTAGTTGTCAATCTATGTAACAAACATTATCTGTTACCTCGAAATCATACACTTTCCAGCTCATCAATCTTATCGGCTAAGCTAGTCATTTAGTTCCTTTGTTATGCTCAGTTAACAAAGAAATGTGTCGGTGAACACAAGCTCGATTTACACTGTCCTCGGTATACACTACACTTCGTCGGTGTACACTGAAATGCTTCATCAACCGACAACACTGCTTTGTGTCTTTTAGCTCTTTTCTCCATCATAGATGAATGAAACATAATCAAGTCAATAACATAAGGTCATAGACTCATCAACAAGTTACTCAATATATTCTTTATCCTCATCTGTCATATCCATCTTCCTCATGTAGATATTTCTGTACTTCGTATCTTTCACTCCTTTACTACAGATGTTTAGGTATAGTAACTTACAAGATAAGTGATGTCAAACTAGTTGACATCAATGACAACATATTACTGATTTAATCATATTACATATCTAATCAATCAGCTCGGTGATCTTAAATAACAGATTCTTCAATCAAGTTCTAAATCAGTTGTAGTTCATCTTTCGTCTCCCACCTTATTTCCCCTATCAAATCTATGCCAATCAAAAAACAAATTATGGACTCCCTCCTCTAGTATTCCATATAATTTTAAAATTTGTTTAAGATGATTTACTATTCTTTTCATTTTGTAAATCAATGTCTTCTTGAAATCTAATATACCTACTTGCAATATTTTATAAATTTAATATACTAGTTTTAATTGAATTCTTTAAAAATTATATGTCCATGTTCCTAACTCCAAGCTCTACAAGAGGTCATATTTTTTTTTTTTCATTATGTGTATTTTTTATAGAGAAATTAATTGCATAAGTGAAAATTTTTGCAATTTTGCAATTTTGGTGACATGGCTACCACTTGGCATTTCACATAGGATGACTTGGCCAAGTAGTACTTGGTCAAGTAAGATTTTGTTGAATCCTACTCAGTTGACTATTTGTTAGAGTTGGCCAACCCACGAGTGGTCACGTGGGTGACTGGTCATTTATTCCTCACATATAATGAGGATTATTTTTTGGTTTTAAAAATAAAATAAAAACAAATAAACTCAATTGTAAGGAGCTTATTTTTTCAGAGAGAATATAAAGTGATTTTTTTACAAAGGAGTATATCAAGCAATTTTTTCCAAATGATTATTTAAAGCAATTTTTTTCAGAGGAGTTTTTAGATCGATTTTTCTGAAAGAGTTTTTAAAGCAATTTTTTTCGAAGGATTTTGAAAGCGATTCTTTTCTTGCATTGAATTGTGAAGTTCTCAATTTGAATACTTTGTCCAATGGGGAATAAAAGGAATAGATCAAGAAAATATGATAAAAAAGGGATGACAAAATGAAAGGTCATACAAAATGTAATCAAGAGAAACTTTTTGATGTTGAAGAAGAACCTATTGATGTTGAAGAAGATACAACTCAAGTAGGGGAAGAAATCAGTAGTAGTCAAGGTACAAATATTTTTTCTAGCATGCAAAATTTGATGGAGATGAATGAGGATTCTCTTTTCAGTCAAATTTCATTTGAACACATGGTACCTAAAAGAAAAATTAAATTTCATCTCAAAAAATTGTGGGAGGAATATTTTGAAAATAATTATTTGTTAGGTTATTCAAAAAAAGAGAAATGACTCTAGTTTTGGATTTTTTGGGTGTCAATAATAAGAAAAGCTTAGGAGGTCAAGTAAAAGAAACACAAATTAGAAATTTTCAAGATGCTTTGAACCTTTTTAATAGCACGAGTTGAGGAGCTTATTTAATTATTGCACATTGATCTAGGTGGATCTTGAAGAGCTCAACAATAGAACAGGCTCAAAATTCCCCAGAACCAACATCAATGCATAAAGCATGATGAAATGCTCCTAACATAATTTAAAGTGTGTCAAAAGGAGTCTGTTTTCTCGAGATATGCTTGGTCAAAGTTCAACAAGCATTGAGAATGCCAGATGGTTGATTGAAAAAAGGTGGTAAAATTAATCATCTCCAAATTGGTAAAAAAAATCATACCAAGTCGTAGTACTCATCGTGCTAATTTTGAAAATGTATTCAGTTTTAAAAACCAACTCCAAATGCAAAAGTTATGGTCAGTCAAAGTTATCCAGAAAAAGGGTTGACCAGATGACATCAATAGCTAGTTAGCACAGACAATCAAGTGGAGACATGTGGCATATGATGTGGCAATGTGTACATAGTTAGTCCAATCAGATGATGAATGTGTCCTCCCATTAGCCAATAACTCAATGCCACATGACACTTAGCTAGTAGTCATATCTACATTGGGTTCATTGTTTGTACCAAAATATTGATTGGAGGATTCAAACCCCCAACCACTCTCTTGCAACTTTTCCACCTTACCACTCTACCATGTAGAGTTTTAAGAATCGTTGTTGGCAGATTCGTCTATATTGTTTAAGAAAAACATAAAGCCAACCAAATAGGGGATCAGGTGGTTTGAACACTCGACCTTACATGTGCTATTTTTTCTCCATGCCAATTTATTTTCCGCTAATTTCAAGATAAGGTTTATGGACTGTTATTTTTATCCTTACTAAACCGAGCTCAAACAAATTAAATTCCAAAATAAACCTGAAATATTTAGAATATATGGTTTGATTATAAGAGTCATTAATTAAAGGGATTTCGATTTAATTCTAAATAGGTTAGAATATTTTATTAAGATTATAATGTAAGTGCAAAATTATAAGGGCCATTATATTTAAGGATGTAGAGTTTAATTGGGAGATATGAGAGATTTGGTAAATATTATGGTTAGAACCATAATAAGTAAAAAGTAATTGTATAAAAGGGAGAGTTTCTTTGTAATTCAGGGAGGAGAATTTTTGGAGTGTGAACTCTCATTTTCCTTGTAAAATATATTGGAGAAAAATTATATTTCTCTTAGTAAAGAGTTATTAGAAAATATGAGTGGTCTCTTAGAAGAATAGGGAGAGATAAAAACTCATGGATTTCTCTAAGAGGATATTATATGATGTCTAAGTCATTTTTTAAAGGCTTGATGCCTATTATATTCATTTACTCTTATTGAGAGAGAGTGGGTTGCAGTTTTATTACTTAACGTTGTAAAGGTAAAAAAGGAGCTAGACACGAACATGTTTCCAGATAGATCTCATCATTGCAGTGTGGAAGCGAGAAGAGCCTAAAGCGCACCAATCTTCCTTGAAGCATATTGTAACTCAGTAAAAGACCATGGTGATGTAAGAGTATTTGCATCATAGTAATGGAATTGATCACATGTGTTTGCAGATCTAGAGACATAGCCAAAATTTGGTGAATTTCGTTATCAAATCTCTTTGTCTCTTTTTTTGGTGCATGATTTAGTGAGTTTCTTTACTTTCCTACATTTTATGTGATTATTTTATCTTTTCACAAGAAATGTCAATTACGATCTTTATATTAAATTTTTATCCTAGTGAATCTAACAAATGCTAAGTGATGCATAACAAGGATTTTATAGATCACACATAGAGCGTTGATGACTATGGTTTCCAATAAGAGGTTGACACATAGAAGACAAGCTCAAGAAATTTATGAATTACTAAATGTATCTAGAAGAACCGTTCAAATATATATTAGGAGGAAAAATATGTTAGATAAAAATATTGAAAAGAATTGGGTAAATATTTGTAGACTTCCTCAAAAATATAGAATTTTTGAAGATGTCAAAAGACGGGTCATTAAATATTGGACCAGCCACTCTTGTGTTTCTTTCAATAGAAGTGACACTATACAAATGAAAGATGAGGAAACTGGCATGAAAATTTCACATCCAAATTTTTTTGTAGATACAACTCAAATTGAACTATTTGAAGCATTCAAGCAAGAATTTTCAAATGTGAAAATATATCAGAGAATGTTTGAGATGTTTCTCCCTTGCTTTGTACCCATAAATAAGGTATGCAAAACTTGTTGTTGTTGAAATCATGTTGAGTTTCACCTATACTTGCAATCATTTAAAAAAGAAATGGTAGTACTTAATCCAAATATGTTCATCCCTGGAAGTATGAAACAATTTGTGAAGTCTATTTTATATGATAAATTAGAAGATTTAGATAAGTTCAATGTATAGTGTATAAAAAGTGCATGCATTGATTGTGGATATTTGCATAAATTTCAATTGCAAATTGATAATATTGATGTTTCAACTCTATTTTTTTGGAAGAGATTTTAATATGATGCATATCGAACTAAGACAAGAGATGGATCCAAAAAAATGCATTTAAGGAGAGTGAATTTCCCTACCTTGAGTTTATGAGCATATTCCATACTATCAATTATCCACATATCCAACATTGTCATGGTGCGCGATGACAAGCTAAATAGTTTTGTGATTCCAAAAATTGTTTTTCACTTGATTTTATTCTTTCAATTATAGATTTCTTTGAGAATGATACATTTTCCCCTCAATCAAAGCTTCAATCTCAATATCATCACTCTGATCAAGTTGCAATATTTGTGCAAGTGACCTATAGGAATGCACAATTTGATTTGGATGAGGTGGAAAGTATTGATCCCAATGAACACATTATCATCAAGGAGGTTCATTTCTATACAAGTGATGGTAATATTCATGATAGGAGCTATGCAGCTCATTATTTTGTAGTGGTTTTTGAAGATCTTGTGAATCGCGGGATAAGTGGTTCATAACATTGGATTTGGTCAAATGGTTTAATGGAGGGTTCTCCCCTTAATACCACAAACACATAACAGAAATAAAGAAACAACAACAGTTTGCAAGAATGGAAAATGAGCTTCTTATTATCTCCACAAGTGTGGAATTACAAATTTTAGAATTACAATATGCAAACCACATGGGCATTTTCCTTACAATATTTTGTAGGACAAAGCCTCAAATTGTTACCTAGAACTACTACCCCGAACTGCCCTAGAAAACACTATGAGCCTTCCTTATATAGGCAATTTTCCACCACCCGAGAAGGTTCCATAATTTTAGCCATTAAGGTCGACCGCCCTTAGAATTTTATTTTTTTTACAATAGGGTCGGCTCAAAATAAATACAAATTTTATTTTTAGGTAGCCCAACTTCCGGAGACCATAACTGTTTAACCTTAGCTTCGTTTGGCTATTATAACCACTTTTAAGAAATGGTAGGACCTAATCTACAGTGCCAGACTCATGCACACTCCAGTCAAATGGGGGTCGATCATGATCCAGAGCCTCTAAGGCCTTCAAAATTGAGCTCAAAGATTTCATACCCAAAAACCTCAATAACTTCACCAATACAGATGATATAGAAATGAAAATCAACTGGTAGGCTAATATGACTAAGATGAGCCTTCACCTATGAAATCAAAACATTCTGAGCTCATATGACCAACTTACTAAAAATAGTAAGTTTCCATAAATAATAGCTCTACTCAAGATAGCCCTTATTGAAAAGAAACTAGAAATATTTTTGGGTGATGCAAGATTGCCCTTACACCCAGGATGCTCCTGCATCAAATAGCCGAGGTAATTTGAGATGTGACCATGTCATGTCTCAAGTGTGCAGAGGAAAACCAAGATGGTTAAACTCCTCTCTTGTCAGCCATGATGAATCTTTAATAGGTCATCCTTTCCATTTGACCAGATATTCTTCATATGTCTTGTTCCTTGTGCTTCTGCCAACGTGACTATCTAGTATATCCTCAATCTCCTTGGTAGCTAAAGTAGTTTCTGGAATACTCCACTATGCTTCTGTGATCTCATCTTCAACACCCCCTTCATGATACTCTATCAGACCTGAAATTTTAAATACTGGTGAAATATTTAGGTGAGTAGGCAATTCTACTTCATAAGTATTTTCTGAATCATGCTTCTTCAGTAGCTTACATGGACCAAACTTCATCATTTTCAACTTGTTATATGTACCTATTGAAAATTGCTTCTTCTGCAAATGAACCATGACTTCATCCCCAACCTGAAATTCCTTATGCCTCCTTTTCTCATCTGCTTAGCCTTATAATGTGCATTCATCTTGGTAATGTGCTTCCTCACTTCCTCATGGATATTCTTCAAGTCTTCTACAAAATCCTCAGCTTCAAAACTACTTATTTCTCCTTTTTCTATCCTTCTCAACTCTGAAGCATTTCTAGGACTACTTCCATATACAATCTAGAATGGTGATTTACCAGTGCTCATGTTTCAACATAATTATTGTATGCAAATTCTACTTGTGGTAAAATTAAATTTTATCCTATTATCTTATCTCCAACCAAACATCTCAGCAAATTCCCCAAACTCCTATTCACCACCTCTTTCTGTCCATCAGTTTGTAGATGATGTGATGAACTGAACTTCAAATCTATCTTTAACTTCTTCTACAATGTACGCTAGAAATACCCAACAAACTTAGTGTCTCAGTCTGAAACTATGCTCTTTGGAAAACTATGTAGTCTCACAACTTCTTTGAAAAAAATTCCGCCACATGAACAACATCATTAGTCTTCTTGCAAGGAATGAAATGTGTCATCTTTGAAAATTTGTCAACCACCACAAAAATTGAATCATGTCCCTGCTGAGTCCTTTTCAAACCAAGAACAAAGTCCATATTAATATCCTCCCAAGGCTTCTCAGGTATAGGTAATGGCTGATACAACCTCGTATTCTATTTTTCTCATTTTTCCATTTGATATACTCTACAACTCTGTACAAACTTCTTGAGATCTTGTTTCAACTGTGGCCAATAATAATTCTCACTAAGCAAGAAAGGGTTTTATTTTGACCAAAATGTCTAGCCAATCCTCCAATATGTTTCTCCTTGATGAGATTATCCCTCATAGAACTTCAAGGAATGCACAATTGATTCCCTCTGATAGCATACCATTCTGGATGATGAAATCCAACCACTTCGTTATGTCTAGAGTAACAGGTTTCATACAAGCTTTCCAAGCTTCACCAAAATCAAGATCCTCTGGATACAAACTCTTGAGTTCCTTGAACCCAACCATCTCAATTTGCATCTCTGTCATCAAAATTTTTCTTTTGCTAAGAGTGTCTACAACCCTGTTAGACTTTCCACTCCTATGTTTCAAAACAAATGTGTAACTCTGCAAAAACTCAACCCATTTCAAATGTCTTTGATTCAACTTTCCTTAATTATTCAAATATTCTAAATCTTGATGATCAGTATAAAAAACAAAACCCTTAGGAAGAAGATAGTGTCTCCACTTCTTCAATGTATGAACTATAGCATAAAATTCCTAATCATAAACATAATATTTCCTCTTGGCATCATTTAACTTCTCACTGAAATAAACAATAGGTTTACCTTCTTGGCTCAAAATAGCTCCTATTACAGTACCACTAGTATCACAGTCTACTTGAAATACCTTATTAAAATTTAGAAGTGCTAAAATGGGTTGTTCTGTAACTTTTTGTTTCAATAGCTTAAAACTCTTATCTGCCCCAATAGTCTGTTTAAACTCTTTCCTATCCCCTCTCATTGTTTCAGTCAAGGGTCCACAAATACTTCTAAAACTCCTGATAAGCTTTCTATAAAAGCTAGTCAAACCATGGAAGGATCTTACCTCGGTAGCACTCCTTAGAGTAGGCCATTCGAGGATAGCCTTCACTTTATCTAGATCCATTTTTAGACCTTCTGCTAAAACTACAAACCCCAGATACACTAATTCCTTCTTCAAAAAACTACACTTCTTCAAATTAATCAGCAGTTTCTCTTCCCTCAACTTCTCAAACACCCTAAAAATATGCATGATATGATCCTCTAATGTCTTACTAAAGATCAAAATATCATCTAGGTAAACAATGACAAAATTACCTAGAAATTCTTTCAGAACCTCATTCATGAGTTCCATGAAAGTGCTCGGTGTATTGGTTAGCCCCAAAGGCATGAATAACCATTCATACAACCCTTCCTTTGTCTTGAAAGTAGTCTTCCACTCATCTCCTTCCCTGATTCGAATCTGATGATATCCACTCTTAAGATCTATCTTTGAGAAATACACAGCACCACTCAAACAGTCCATAATATCATCTATTTGTGGCAATGGAAACCTGTACTTGATTGTGATCTTATTTATAGCCCTAGAATCTGTGCACATCCTCCATTCTCTATTCTTCTTCAATGCTAATATTTTTGGTACAACACATGGACTCGGACTCTCTCAAATCAACCCCTTTTGTAACAACTCATGTACTTGTCTGTTCAACTCCTCACTTTATGATGGTGTCATTTTGTGTGCTACCTTACTTGGAAAATGGCTCCTAGGATCAAGTCCATCTGATGATTGATCTTTCTTACTGGTGGTAATCCATTAGGCACATTATCAAACACAATATCCTAAAACTCATTCAATAGATATGTAACTTCTGCAGGTGCATCTTGTACTTCCTCTTTACCAGCTTTTGGAATTAAAGAAAAACACATATGCTCATGCCTCATACCTTCTAGAAATTTTCTTCCATCAAAAAAACTTATTCTTGCAACACTACATACCTTTTCTTCTATGTCCTTCAATGGCTTTAGCTTATGTCGCACTCCATCCATTGTCAAGAAATAGGTTCACATGACCATCATGTACAACACACATGTCAAACTACCACAGCCTACTCAACAACATATGACATGCATCCATAGGTATGATATCACATAGTACCTCATCATGGTATCCACCAATCTTGAACTTTACTATGTATTGTTCATTGACCATGACCTTGTGGTCATCCTACACCCAGGCGATCTGGTATGGATGTGGGTATTTCTATCTCTTGAGCTTCAACTTTGTGACCATCTCTTCTAACACAAAATTATCAGTGCTTCCACTATCTATAATCACATCACAACATTTATCCTCACATTTGCACCTGGTGCGAAACAGGCTCCTCCTTTTCTCAGGTTCATTCTCACCACTCAACAAGACTCTTTTTTTAATTAATGTTTCTCCTCTTTCAACATCTTTAGAATGTGATGATTTGGCATCTTCATCCACATGTGCAACTCTAGCCTAGCCTTCAATTCTCCTATCTGTCCTTCCTTGGCATTGAGGACATTCATATTCTCTATGACCTTCTTCTCCATAGTGAAAACATGTTCCACAGAAGCCTCCTCTTCCTGATCCTTGTCCTCTTCCTCTTCCTCTCTGATATCTATTATTTTGATGATTAAAATTGTTTCCTCTCTGATTTTGATTTCTACTAGCCTCACCCTTCTTTTTTTGATCTTCATTTCAGCCTCCATAAGACCGTCCACTGGATCTTCCACCATGACCTCTTGCGCTTTGTCTTCTCTCAAATTTATTTTTCAAATTTTCCTCTACTTTTAGGGAAAAATGATATGTCTCTTCAATACTATTCATTCGAACCAAATTCAACTCAACCTGAATGCTTGGCCTCAACCCATTAAGGTAGTGGGCAACTTTCTCCTTATTAGGTTTTGCATGGCTTGTTTTGATGAGGATTCGATAGAACTCCTCCATATACTCCTAATCTGATCCCATCTTGTGATTTTATCCTTTCCTCTTCTATTTCTCTCCAACTGAATCTCCTACCACCATATCTTTGCAAGACCCTTCAGTCTGGCCTTCGCAAACTTAACCCGATCCGAATCCTCAATATCTTCATACTCAAAATATTCTTCTAATTCATTGATCTATTTGATCAACTCCTCTGGGTTAAGATTTCTTGAAAATGTAGGAAACTCAATCTTAGGTCTTTTCCCAATCTTGGAAATGGCCCAAAAAAGCCTTTCTTCCTCTTGGTTCAAAATTTTTCCTTCTCCTTCTTGATCAAAATTTCCTTCTTCTTCAGCTTCATCCTCACTTTTGTCTCTGACTGTAAGATTCATTCCTCTATGAATCTCTTCTTGCAATGCTTGCACTTGTTTCTGGAGGGCTCTAACCTTAGGTGTCACACCACCAGCTCTTCCGCCACGCTCCCTTCATGGAGGCATTTTTTTAAAAACCCTAAACCACAGTCCTAGTGCAAATTGCCTCACAGTCGGCAATCTATCTACACACTCAGGAAATCCTGCTCTAATACCACTTGATGAAGGGTGCTCCCCTTAATACCACAAACACATAATAGAAACAAAGAAACAACAATAATTTACAAGAATAGATAATGAGCTTCTTATTATCTCCACAAGTGTGGAATTACAAATCTTGGAATTACAATATGCAAAGCTACATGGACATTTTCCTTACAATATTCTATAGGACAAAGCCTTGAATTATTATCCAGAACTACTACCCCGAACTGCCCTAGAAAACACTACGAGCCTTCATTACATAGGCAATTTTCCACTGCCCTAGAAGGTTCCATAATTTTAGCCATTAAGGTTGACCGCCCTTAGAATTATTTTTTTTCACTTTTTTTTTACAATAGGATCGGCTCAAAATAATTACAAATTTTTTTTTTAGGTAGCCCTACTTCTGAAGACCATAACTTTTTAACTGTAGCTATGTTTTGCTATTATACCACTTTTTAGAAATGGTAGGACTTGATGTACAATGCCTAACTTGTGCAACCTCTAGTCAGTTGGGGGTCAATCGTGATCTAAAACCTCTAAGGCCTTCAAATTTGAGGTCAAAGATTTCATACCCAAAAACCTCAATAACTTCACCAATACAGATGATATGGCAATGAAACTCAACTAATAGGTTGATATGACTAATATGAACCTTCACCTATGAAATTAGAACATTCTGAGCTTGTATGACCAACTTACTAAAAATAGTAAGTTTCCATAAATAGCAGCTCTGGTCAAGATAGCCCTTATTGAAAAGAAACCAGAAATATTTTTGGGTGATGCAAGATTGCCCTTACACCCAAGATGCTCCTACATCATGGTTGTATAGGTAAGTACATTTTTCAATTCCAATATATATATATAAATTGAATTTATATGTAAATTTTGTATTAAGTTAATAAATTTTATTAAATGATTATATACAAGTGTTCAACTTTATCACGAAACAATTTAAGTTTGCAAAATCCTTTAATTGGCTATCCATGCAACATGCTAGATGTGATGTTAAGTTTCTTTGGAACTTCTTTGAAAGTGGACTTGGAAAAGAAGAGCACAATGGAGCATGAGTATGTGTGAAGCATGCACTTTGGAAATATGAACTTGAAGGTACAAATGGTGTTCAATGTGAAGTACATTCTTCAATTTCTATTTTCTTTAAACTAATAGCTCTTTTGTGTAGGTAACGACATTTAGAATTCAAAGAAAATTGTTCAATGGTGCCGAAGTCATTTTGCTAGTTGGGACACAACATAAAACAAATATTATTTTTGGGGACTGAAAGGTAAAATATTTTTTTAATTATTTTTAAAATTTCATCGAGTGCATTTCACTTTTATCATAAATGTTGATCTAAAAATGTCATAATTTCATTTCATATTTTGTAACAGATATTGATCAATCTAATCCTTACAATTGTAAAACAATTATTGGTATTAGAAATTTGCATCAAGCGATGACTACAGGACACCACAAGTCTCCATTGATTCAAGTAAGATAAAAATCATGCTTGTGTGATGACTGCGTTGAGGACAATGCAATGAATCAATGTCAGAATATTGCAAATGGATATGTTTCACAATAGGATATGAAAAAGCTAATCAGAATGCCTCCTTATGAAGACAATGACAATGACATAGACATTCATGATCCTATATATTAAGCTAATTATGAATGTCTTTCTTATTTAGTTGTTACAAGTGTGTGCACATGTACATGTTCCTTTATTTTACTTTAATTTATCACAAGTGATGTTCAAATTTTATCTTACTTTTGTTTTTAATTTATGGGATTCATTTGTATAGGTGATATTTTTGCTTTGGTTGTGGATCCTGACAATACGTAAGGTGTAGATTATTATCTACTAAGATGCACAAAAGTGAAATACAAGTTACTAGAAGTAATTGTAGATGGTGATGGATAGTCATATCCAACTGGTTTAATTGTTATTGAAGGTGCCTATTATCATAAAATGAAGATCAACAAAAATACTCTTCAATTTATTGAATACATGGTTGGCCAAAGAGTTCTACATTATAGTTACTTGGTTATAGAAACAAAGCTGAAATTTGAGACATTGCCAAAAAAAGGATGTGGCAACCAAAAGTGGAGGTAGGCTAAACTTGTTTTTGTAGCTTGTACTTTCATAAATTTAAACTAGATTTTAAACTCATATATATAATTTAAACTAGGAATGGACATATATATTTTAGGACCATATTAAATTAGTCTTGATTCTTCAATGGTTTTGATGGTTCAATGGTTTTGTTATATAGATATGTATGCATGATTGGTTCATTAGTTTTATGTATACAATTGGAAACATTTGATGGTTCAATGGATTTGATAGATAGTTTTCCTAAATACATCCCCTTAAGACATCTCCTTTAAACATTCCCTTTTAATACTTCCCCTTAAGACATATACTTTATACATCCCCTTTTAATACATCCCCTTAGGAGATCTTATTAAGATACATTGGTTATATGTCATGTTAGATAACTGAGAGGGGGGATGAATCAGTTAAGTACAATTATCCTTCAATCCCAAATCTCCCAAATGTATATATTCAAAATTTTCAATCAAATAATCAACTCGATAAGATATCAACAATATCTTTCTCTTCATCTACCGATTGACAGTAAATTAACTACTGTGTTTACCGATCTATCCATTTATGAAATGTGTAAAGCAAAATAACAATTCTACATATCATACACACATAGCACATAGATTTTTAAAGTGGAAACCCTGTTAGGGGAAAAACCACTTGGGATTGGTAACCCAAAATAATTCACTCTTCTGAAGTGAGCTCGGTTAGGAGCCAACCCTGTTAAAAGTTACAAAATACACTACAAGGTGTGACCTGGTTAGAGGATTTATCACTAACAACTCTCCTTTGAACAACATTCACTATGAGGTCAACAAGAAAACAATCAGTATTCATTGAATGTCATATTGAAATACAAGAAGACTGTTAAGTCCCACTCGGTTAGGATATTTTACTGTAATAATGGTTGAACTGATACAGTGATGATCTGATTCAAATATAACTAAGATTTGCAAATTTTTAGATCTAAGCTAAGCTCAAAATACCTCCTCTGATCAATAAAAAATTCAATCCTTCATATCCTCCAACTTTATTCCACTTGGTGTATGTTGCTTTGATGCTCGGTAATGTTTGCAGTTCAACTCAATTTTGTCTTCAACCAGTTTGATCACTGGTGCATGTAAATATTCATTTCACATGAATTCTCCTACAGTATCAATAATCCCAAGCTCAACAATGAATCTCATGTCTCTTTAAATAGACAACATAAACCATTTTCTTCTCATCTGTTAGATTTTGCCTCTTACTATCCATCATTCATTTTTTTCTTTAACCTTCCTCGATAGTTGTGTCATTAACACATTTCATTCTCCTTCATTTGATCAATCTTGAATTTTGTCAACCATTGGATCATCATAAAAAACTTTATCTTCTACCTCATAATCATAAGAAATTGATCAACTCATCAATGCAATCGGTTGTTATAAAATTTGTTTGTTTCTTTCACCTGGTCAATACAGAATGTGTCGGTGATTCCCTACTCAGTTAATACTATACTTGGTATACACTACACCAACTCGGTGTATACAAAAATCTTCATTTACCGACCACATAAACTTGTTTAGTTCTGATCTTCAATACATAACAAAATCATGTAATACAATCAAGTCAACAAAATGATGCCATAGACTCATCAATAAGTTACCCAATGTATATCATAGCCATATCTTTCATATCCATCTCATCTTCATGTAGATATCTCATTCCTTTACCATTTTCCTTCTTTAGATGTTTGTAACCATCATGATAAGTACAGTCAAAACTAGTTGACATCAATGACAATACATTAACTAATTTAATTGCCTTACATATCACTTTAGTAGCTCAATGACCATTAATCACTGTCTTTCACTTGTCCATTCACTCCATCAAGATATTCAATCAGATGTAGGTTATCAATCTCTCCCTTTGGCATTGATGGGAACACAATATGAAATATACCATAGAATACCAAACATCTATTCTACATCTATATAAATAAATGTTGTATCTCAGTAAGCTCTCCCTAGCTTGTACATTTAATATGTTTAATCACTACATAGCATTCTATGCAGACTCTCCCTGCATATTTGGTCTTCTTCTTCTTCTCATTTATTCTCTTTCTCTTAGACTCTCTCTCATTATGATATTTGATTGGTTTCTCTCTCCCTTTGACAACAATACCAAAAAGAATTAACAGCTCTGCAGTAGCCAAAATATTATATCTGGTGTTCGGTTCAGATCAAGTGCCTTCATGTGCCGATATGGAGTGTTCTTTTGTTCTCCATCCTAGCATTCACAACCTTAAGAAACCTAAAGTGTGAGCAATATGTGCATGAACGTCATTTGATATTCTAATAAGGTATAGGTTGATGCAACCTCCAGATCACCTTAGTGACCGACAAACAAGGAATGGACCCCTAGTCTAGTCCTCAAGTACTCAAATGTATCCTTAGGTAAGCATTTAGTAAATATATCTGCAAATTATTCTTTTGATTTCACAAACTCCAATTTCACCTACTTGCCTTGTACTTGTTCCCTTAAATAGTGATACTTTATAGATATATGCTTTGTCTTTTCATGCATCACTGGATTCTTAGAAATGCTTATAGCACTGGTATTATCACAATATATTATCACTGTATCAATGATCTCTTCATTCATCCCTTTCAATAGTTGTTTTATCCATGCAATATCTGAACAATTAGCAGCAACAACAACATATTCTACTTTGGCAGTGGACTGATAAATGCATGCATGTTTCTTTCTTATCCAAGTTACTAATCTTTCTCCCAAAAAGAATGCTCCACCAGTAGTGCTCTTTCATTCATCAATGTTTCCATCCCAATCTACATTGGTGTAAACTTGTAGTTCAAAATTTCCCTCTTTCATGTACCATAAACCATAGTTCTCAATGTTTTTCAAGTATCTCAAGATCCTTTTAACAACAGTCATATGTGATTCTTTAGGATTAACATAAAATATTGCTACAATCCCAACTGCATGTGCAATGTCTGGTCTAATATGCACAACATACATCATTTTTCCAATCATTGATCTATATAGTGTCTGATTTACCTTGGTTGATTGATCATCCTTTGTTAATTTACATCCTGTAACCATAGGTGTACCAACCATTTTTTAGTTTTCCATTCCAAAGGTCTTCAATACTTTTTTGATGTACTTTGATTGTGTAATAAAAATACCTTCACTTTGTTGTAAAATTTGCAAACCAAGAAAGAATTTAATCTCTCCAAATATTCACATTTCAAATTCTTTTCTCATTTCATTAGCAAATGATTTGCATAGACTATCATGTCCTCCAAATATGATATCATCAACAAAAATTTCAGCAATAAGAATCTTATCATCAGTTTCACCTTTCAAGTATAAATTGTTGTTGTCACTTATTCTTACAAATCCAATACTAATAAGATATGAATGCAGTCTTTCATACCATGCTCTCGGTGCTTGTTTCAGTCCATATAGTTCTTTGTATAACTTACATACCATGTTTTTCTGATTTGGATCAACAAAACCCTCAAGTTGTTCAATGTATACCTCTTTCTCAAGTATTCCATTCAAAAATATAGATTTGACATCCATTTGACATACTTTAAATCCTTTGTAGGCAGCATATGCAAGTAATATTCTAACTTCTTCAAGTCTTGCAACTAGTGTAAAAGTCTCACCATAATCAATACCTTCTTCTTGTGCATATCCTTTGCATACAAGTCTTATCTTATTCATAGTGACTTCACCATTTTCATTCAACTTGTTTCTAAATATCTATTTGGTTCCAATTACATTCTTATCATTTAGTCTCGGTACCAATGTCCATGTTTTTTTTTTAGTACTTGATCTATTTCTTCATTCATAGCTTTAATCCATTCATCATTCTGAAGTGAATCTCTAACATTTTTTAGGTTCAAATTTACAAACTAAACATGTGCTTTTTCTCAACTTACTTCTTGTCATCATGCCATCTTTCTTGTCACCAATAATCTTATTCTGTGGATGGTGTCTCCTCATAAATTTTTCTAGTACTTGTTCTCTTCTTTTCTCATCATTTGGTGTAGGATCATTATCTTCCTCAGTAACTATTTCCTGATGCTCAGTCTCAATAGGCTAATGCTCGGTATCATTATACCATTTCTTGGTAATTTCAGCATGTTACTCGGGTAGAGTGTTAGGTTTCTCAATGTATGCAAATCTACCATAGTCTTCCGGTTCCTTTTTGCTTTCTTCATCACTTTTCTCAGCAAACTCGTCAACCCTTACATTTGAACTTTTAATCATTTTGTTAGTAACCTTATTCAAACATTTGTAAGCTTTTGTTTTAGTAGAATATCCTAAGAATATTCATTCATCACCTTTTGAATAATATTTTCGATTTCTATCATCTTTCAGAATGTAACATTTGCTTCCAAATATTCTAAAATAACTTACATTTGGTGTGTACCCATACCATAACTCATAGGGTGTCTTGTTTGAATATTTCTTTAGTTGTACTAGATTCAATGTGTATACAACAATACTAATAGCTTCTCTCCAGTAAATTTTTGCAACATCTTTTTCAATCATTAGTGTTCTAGCACAATCAACAATAGATCTATTCCTCATTTCAACAATTCCATTCTGATGTGGTGTCTTTGGTGCAAAAACATGTCTTTTAATTCCATACTCATTACAAAAGTTAGTGAATTCATCATAAATAAACTCACCACCTGTATCTGATCTCAAGAATTTTAACTCTTTTCCACTTTGGCTTTAAACCATTTAAACATATTAAAAGGTTCAGATTTTTCTTTCAAAAACATAACAACCATCATCCTAGAGTATTCATCAACAAATAAAATAAAATATATGTCTCCATAGTAACTCTAAGTTCTCATAGGACCACACAAGTCGGTATGAATCAACTCCAAAATAGCATTAGATGTATAATTTTTTCTCTTGAAACTAGATTTTGACATTTTTCCCTTTTGACATTGTTTACACATGACATGATCAGGTTTAGATAAGCTTGGTAAGCCTCTAACTTTTCTTTTCTTACTAATTTTAACCATGTTATCAAAATTCACATGACATAACCTTTTGTGCCATAACCACACATCTTCAGTTCTAGCCAATAAACAAGAAGTTTCAACATTGTCAAGATAGAATAGATTACCTTTAGATTGTCCACCAGTATCAACTAGCTTTCCAGTCTCATCATATATTTTCACCTTTCTATTCTCAAATGCAACTTGATGACCTGAGTTATTCAGTTGTGCTACACTCAACAGATTATAGTTAAGTCCCTTCACCCAATATGCATTCTCACATCTGATCTTATTGTTCAACAAGATAAATCTATTTCCTTTTGATAGACAAGGTGTATCATTTCCCATTTTAATAGATCCACCATTATAGTGTTTAAGGTATTCAAGTTTTTCTTCGTGACTAGTCATATGATGTGTACAACCACTATCAATAATCCAAGTATCATTCTTGCTAACTTTAGAAATAAGTGTTGTTTCAACATACCTTTCTTCTTCTTCTAAATCTTCTCTCAAATCTATAAATACCACCTCAATATCTTCATCAGTTTCAGTGTCGGTATCATCATCATCATCAACAAGGTAACATGCTTTCTTGCCTTTATCTTTATAGTCTTGGTTGCTTCTTCTATCATATTGTCGGTTGCCTCTATGTTCTCAGTTGCCTCTATGTTCTTGGTTATCTCTTCTGTCAAAATTTCTTTCAGCGGATCGTTCATTTTCTTTGTCATCTTCTTTATAGTTAGGACATCTAGCTGCAATGTGACCAATCTTTTTACAGTTAAAATATACCGAAGGTAATTTCCCTTTGTATCTTCCTTTACCTTTCTGCAGTCTTCTAGCCATTAATGCTTCAAGTTTATCAAGTTCATCCTCATCACTGTCACTATCACTCTCATTTCGTATCATGTGTTTATTGCTTGATTTACCAATTTTCAAGGATGACATAAATGCAGACTCGACATTTGGAACAATACTGTTATCAAAGTTATTCAACTCAAAAGTAGTTAGTTTACCGATTAGGCTATCAAGTGTAAGAGTGTTACCCAGAGTTGATCTCATTTCATGGATTGCAGAGATTCTAATAGCATAGATAGGCAGCAAGGTTCTAAGAATTTTACTCACAATAGTGTCTTTTTTAATAATACCTCATGTTCCTCAGATAGCATTGACAATCTCCTTAATTTAGTTACTATATTGTGAAAAATTTTCTCCTTCTTTCATCTTCATATCATCAAACTTTCCTCTAAGACTCTCAGCTCTTGCCCTTAGCACATTTTCATCTCCTCCATGAACTAGTGCAAGTTTGTCCCACATTCCTTTAGCAATAGTACATGACTTGTCATCTTCAAATTCAGCATCTGATAAGGCATCAAAAATCTCTATCATTGTGACATTATGTTCATGTTTGTCTATCATCTGATCAACAGTCAAAGGACCAATCAGTTGAATGTAATCATTTCTCAAGTAGTATATTGTAGAGTCTCCAATTCTAGATATATGCAGTTTCATTTTGCTTTTCCATGTTGAGAAATTATCTTTGTTCAGCTTTGGAACCTCTCTCTTATACATCTTGTGATCTTTAGCTTAATTCCTTCAAACTTTCCTTCCAAGCAACCAATTCTCTCATACCAATTGTTAGATAACTGAGAGGGGGGGTGAATCAATTAAGTACATTTATCCTCCAGTCCCAAATCTCCTAGATGTATATATTCAAACTTTTCAATTGAATAATCAACTTGGTAAGATATCAACAATATCTTTCTCTTCATCTATCGATTGATAGTAAATTAACTACTATGATTACCAATCTATCCAGTTATGAAATGTGTAAAGAAAAATAATAATTCTACACATTATATACACATAACACATAGATTTTTAACGTGGAAACCATGTTAGGGGAAAAACCACCTGGGACTGGTAACACAAAATAATTCACTATTTTGAAGTGAGCTCAGTTAGGAGCCAACCCTGGTAAAGGTTACAAATCACACTGTAAGGTGTGACCTGGTTAGAGGATTTATCACTAACATTTCTCCTTTGAATAGCATTCACTATGGGGTCAACAAGAAAACAATCAACATTCATTAAATGCCATATTGAAATACAAAAAGATTGTTAAGTCCCACTCGATTAAGAGAATTTTTTGTAACAATGGTTAAACTAATAGAGTAATGATCTAATTCAAACACAACTAATATTTGTAGATTTTCAGATCTAAGCTAAGCCCAAAAAACCTCCTTTGATCAATAAACAATTCAATCCTTCATATCCTCCATCTTTATTCCACTTGGTATATGCTTCTCTGATGCTCGATAATGTCTATAGCTCAACTCAATTCTGTCTTCAACCATTTTGATCAGTGGTGCATGAAAATAGTCCTTTCACATGAATTCTCCTATAGTATCAATAATCCTAGACTCAACAATGAATCTCATGTCTCTTTAAATAGACAACATAAACCATTTTCTTCTCATCCATTATATTTTGCCTCTTAATCTCTATCGTTCATTTTTCCACTTTAACCTTCCTTAGTAGTTGTGTCATTAACACATTTCATTCTCCTTCATTCGATCAATCTTGAATTTTGTCGGTCATTGGATCATCATAAAAAACTTTATCTTCTACCTCAGAATCATAAGTAATTGTCCAGCTCATCAATTTAGTCAATTGTTATAAACTTTATTTTTTTCTTTCACTCGGTCAATATAGAATGTGTCAGTGATTACTTGCTCTGTTAATACTATACTCGGTATACACTACACTAGGTCGGTGTATACAAAAATCTTCATTTAGTGACCACATAAACTTATTTAGTTTTGGTCTTCAATACAAAACAAAATCATGTAATACAATCAAGTCAACAAAATGATGCCATATACTCATCAATAAGTTACCCAATGTATATCATAGCCATATCTTTCATATCCATCTCATCTTCATGTAGATATCTCATTCCTTTTCCATTTTCCTTCTTTAGATGTTTGTAACCATCATGATAAGTACAGTCAAAACTAGTTGACGTCAATAATAATACATTGACTGATTTAATTTCCTTACATATCACTTTAGTAGCTTGGTGACCATTAATCATTGTCTTTCACTTGTCCATTCACTCCATCAAGGTATTCAATCAGTTTGTAGGTTATCAAGTCATTAGTTGATATATTTCTTATATGTCATTACTTGATACATTTCTTATATGCAATTAGTTGAGATACATTGCTTATATTTCATTAGCTTAGATACATTTTTTATATGTCATTAGTTGAAATGAAGACTTGTTTAATACATTGGTTATATGTCATTAGTTGAAATAAAGACATAGTTGATACACTGGTTATATGTCATTAGTTGATGCATTTATTTTATGCAATTAGTTTAGATACATTTATTATATGTCATTACTTGATACATTTCTTATATGCAATTAGTTGAGATACATTTCTTATATGTCATTGATTGACCTACATTGCTTATATGTCATTTATTTTATGCCATTAGTTTAGATACATTTCTTTTATGTCATTAGTTGATATATTGCTTATATGTCATTTATTTTATGTCATTAATTTAGATACATTTCTTATATGTCATTAGTTGATAGATTTCTTTTTAACAATTAGTTTCTCGATACATTGATTATAAGAAATTAGTTTAACACATGATATTTAATCATGTTATAACAAATGAAGTTTAATCTAACACATGAAATTCAATCACATGAAATGTCTAAAAATAAACATGTACATAGGACATGAAATGTTTATAATGTCTAAAATAAGTCCATGTAAATATCTAGAAACATGTGAGAAGTGTCCAGAACACGCATATCTAAAAGTATGAAAATAAACCTACATAACACATTAAATGTAGATATAATCTCTTAAATAAGTCTACATGTAATAATGTGTGAAATAACATGTCTAGAACAAGTATATAGATATGTGTGAAATAACAAGTCTAGATAAATGTATGAAATGACAAGGGGTCATCTAACAATATAGAGCTAGCTCGTGCCTTGACCTAATCCTTAGATGATCTATCACCTACTCGAGGGGCCCACATTACATGCACAAATTCCATGTTAGAATATTACACTACAATTATTTAATTTTGAAATATTTAAAAGGAAAAAAGTAAAATACACATGTTTAAATATATATAATTTTACCTATGTATCCTGATGAATCCTAATGAATAGGATCACTAGGTGCCTGCAAATCTCCATATGTTGCAGCCATCATAAGATCCTATAAAACATAAAAATATATATATTTTTAAAAAAAAATAGTAAGCTATAGATATAAAATTAAAGATCAAAATCAAATTTTGGTTTCTTACCTGATTTCTCACCTTGAATGCATGCCCAATGCCTAATATCCAATAAGAGTTTAATGGCACTACATCTAGATCAATACTCTTGTCCATAAGCAGAGATGAAAAAACTCTTGTCTAAACTACTAACATCTAAGGTTTTTGTTGGGGAGGAGGTGTAGGATCAATGACAATCTATTGTAGAGTTGTGGATATATCAAAATGTACTCCTGCCTTGACATACCAAGCTATGCATCTCCAACTCCATGGATGGTACTAGTGGAGGGTCTCTGAATGACATTTCTAATAAATTCAGGCATTTCCTACAGAGTGACCCCATGCAATATAGAAACAACCTGATAAAAATCCCATAGATTTCTCACTAAACATGAGCTCATGGTGCACAGACGATCCTTAGGTAGTTGAGCAATGTCATCAGGCGTTGGTAGGTTAGAACTAATGTATGGATCATAAAATGGATTTGAGGGATCAACAGTAGGGATGGTATGAGATCGTAGCATATACCTACCCACACGATCATATGACATCTTGTCAACTTGAGTCGTTATGGTGGAAATGCTATAGTAAAATCCAAGTTGCACCTTCTCAACTACAAACTATCTTTCTCCAGTGGCAGCTTCCAACCTTTTGGAAGGACCAAAAGGTTTGGATCCATGAATTCTCTCTTACTATGGGGTTGTGGTACATTCATTCATCTAAAATTATCTAAAAATATCCCTCTCCCTTGACCATAATATCATGGAATGTTTATATAATCAACATCATAACCCAAATAGAATTCTGCAAATAATTTTTTGTAGAAATACATTGGTAGCTCATCCTTTTGCGGCCACATATGAAAGTTCACCAACCATCTAGGGTATATGAATGGTGCAATAATTTCATCCTCACGCCTAGTTACCTGATATCCTCTAACTATTGTCTTCTTCATGTACCAAGGGAACATGGATTTGACATTGGCTACTAAAACATCCATGTCAACCTGTCTCCATGTAAAAGACCTAGTGATAGTGTAGGATAAAGAGTCATAAAATTTATCAATATTGGGGTCATCATATGGATTGTATTATTGAGCCTATTAAATCATACTCATCATATCATCTCTAATGGAAGTCAACTTGTCCCTATTACAAAGGACAATATTATTTTTGAATGTCCTCTCTAACACAACTAGAGTGGCATGCAATCTTTGGATAGTACGCTGATGAGTCCTCTCCCTTTCCTCAGGAGTATTGTGAGAAGACCCATGTGAGGCCTCCCCACTCTCAGGATGAACACTTTGTTGAGATCCACTAGATGCCATGATGATAAATATATGAAAAAATATAAATCTTCATGTGTGCATACATTAAATAGAATTGAAAAATAAGTTCATATCTGTACATGTAAAAAAGATGAATTTCATGTTATATAAAAATTAAAATTTACATTGTTCATAAACATTGAACATTAGAAAAATATGTTAAACATGTTAAACATTATCTAGATCACCATTAAAAACATTACATATAAACATTATCTATATTTAAACATTTTTAAAATATATTGCGTAACAAATTATTTACATTAAAAACATTACTTAAACATTAAACATTACATATAGACATTAAACATTAAACATTACTTACATTAAATATTAAAAACATTATCTATATATAAACATTATAAAATAATTGCATTTAAATATTAAAAACATTATGAAAATATTAAAATTAACATTAAACATTAAACATTATGTACACATAGAATAAAGATGAAGACAAGGCTTAAAGAGTAAGAATAACTTGGGAGAAACATTGAATGTATGTACATGAGGTGTGAAATCAAAATTAAAGGTCCCATGGATATATATACTATCTAGGGATGAGTTTATGGTGACGAATGTGACTTAATTAATTTAAATTTCATGATGGGGTGAGCTCGATAGTATAGGGGCAACACTATTGCATATATGTGCATGGGAAAACATTCCAATCAAAAGTTAATGTGCATGAGGTTTAAAGGTTCTATAGATAGTTATAATCAGTGATCATATGACCCAACATAAGTTGTGCAAGATAGAGTACTAATGGAAATGTTTTTACAACTTGGATACAATCATATGTTTAAAGGGTTCCTTGACTATAAGGTGTGGGAGGATAATGATGGGGATCTATAATATGTATTGCAAGCTCAACATTTGAACTTTTGGTTATATGACCTATCTTATAGATATATACATCTATTAAGAAGAGTGTTGAGCCATTTTGGGAGCATACATGAGATGTCCTGGGAGATAGATATATACTTGCACATACTCATAGGGAGTAGTGTTGGTGCGGACCCAATTTGGATATGGATGTGGCTCTTATATAGTTTAGGGCCCTAGTTGCCTAGTTATATTTTTTTAGGTCTAGGTGTGATAGTTGCCAACAATTTAGTCATAGTCAAAACCATAGGTGAGGCCTCAAGAATAAGCACAAAGATAGGGATTATAAGGAATTAGGCATTATACATGACTGATACAAGTTTTTTTAATGGTTTAATGGTTTAAGTTACATATTATAGGTTTAATAGTTTAATGGTTTAAGTTATATTATAGGTTTAATGGTTTAATTAGTATGATAGGTTTAACAGTTTCATTTATGCTAAATATTAAATTTAAATATATTATAAACACTATATAAACATTAAGTTTACAAAAAAATTAAAAATTAAACATTTTTCCACAATCAAATATCCGAAAAAAATTATATATACATTTAGTTATAAAAAAACATTAAAAAATAAGCATTTTTCAATAATACAACATTAAAAAAACATTTTTTATACACATCATTACTAAAAAACAAAAATAAATAAATAAAAAATAAAAGTGGGGCCCCTACCCGAGACTCGCTCAAGTACCCCTTCAGCCCCTCTCTGTGCTCCACTAGCCTCTCACTGTGCAAATGAGTGGCTTAAACATAGTTGGTGACATATATATTTATGTGTAATACTTGGCCAAGTATGACTCAGTCAAAGCCTACTCGATCGAGTAGCCCTCGCCATGAAGGCACCACGTAGGTGCCACAGGGAGCTTATGTGTCTTCGACTGAGTACTAATTGGTCGAGTTTCACTTAGCCAAAATTTCACATTTAGCCTCGAACTGTCACTTACCTTACAAACATTTAAATGTATATTAAAATAAAATAAAAAAACTATCTTCCTCTTTACATAAAAATGGAAGTGCTCTGACCTTTTAAAAGTAACTTTCCATAATCATTATGGACACCATAAACAATTAAATAGTATCATGTAGAAGTAAGGAAATAAAAGGAAAATAAAGAAAGTCACATAGGGAAAAGGACTTGGAGACCACTTCTCTTGTGCATACTAAGTTATCAACATAAAAAAAGGAGCCAAAGTTGGAGTCTAACAGTTAACTTTACCAAAAAGAATATCAGCAACAATTAAACTCTTGTTTGAAGGTTCCACATGGGAGAGAGATTGAATGAGTTAAAGGGTTTCTTGTATTTCTCTCACAATGACTTCTACACCACTTGACGTCGTTGAAGGGGTAGAAAAACACCCTTGAAAGAGAAGTCAAAATGCCTCTCAAATAGATATGATTTTCTTGTTATTCTCATGTTTCTTTTACCCATGAGATATTTATTTCTTAGTTCAATTATTGTTGTTTTTGTGTAGGGAGTGTTTAAAGTGCTTTGAAACTGTTGGGAAATCAATGAATGCAAATAGAGAAGCTGGACTTGTATGTTGTGTGGGGTGCAAAATAGGCTGAGACAAGAACGACCAAAAATGACCAAAAAATCCTCTACAAATATCACAAACTTAGCCAAACACGTTGGTAGGTAACAAATTTTTTCTGCAAACAAGTGATGACACCTGCTACAATAGAATCACAAATACCTCCAAAGAAGCTAGGTAGGCCTATATATCAACAATGTTATCCAAAGAAGCAAATTAGTAGATGGTAGAGTATCCCTTTGCTAAAAATCCAAAATTTTACAACTTTGTGTACAATAGCCCTCTACTAAAAATATAAATTTTTACAACTTTGTGTACAGTAACAAGGAAAAATCAATTTTATTTTTGAAATTTATCAAATTTGATGAAATCAAAGGGCTAGAGGAACTTCTAGAAATACCAAATAGCTATATCAAGGAGTTCTCTTATGATTCTATAATATGTTGAAGAAGTCAAGATCCAAGAGACAACCAAATAATCATAAATATGATTATAAAATTAAAAAAACACTTTATAAATATTATAAACATCAAATGAGACAAAAGCCAAAATCTTCATCACAATAACAAATGAGTACACCGCAATATATACAAGATAGGTGTGAGTTGAGAAGGTGTGAACCTACTATGAGTAGTCTTCAAATGTGAATAACACATATGTGTACATGTTGAGGGTGATGGGAAAAAATGTGTAACCTCCCATAAAGTGATGATAAAATATCTCAAATCTCTAGTGAGGTAAGATGAAAAGGTTTCTAATCTCATGTGTGCACATGTGGTAATATAAAAAAGTGTCTAACCTCAAAATTAAATTGAATCGTTAATGTGAAGGTTAAGTTAGACTTAGCCACTAGTTATGACTTATGTCTAGGTCTGGGTTAAGTAAACCCTATACTTTAGTTACACTTGCATTAACATAAAATGGCCTAGAAAGCATTTATGCTTTTATAAAACATGAAGCCAAAAACATGGGTTCAAATCTAAGTACCCAAGTCCTCATTGAAAAATTCAACACCCTCATAACATGAATGTAGCATCCTATGATAAAAATATTAACTCCACCAAGAATCACTAACCAATATATACCACAATCGACAAACATAACTCTAAGTGCTCCACTATAAAGTACTAATTACTCTTCATGCTTACTAAACATAGAGGATGCTTGTTATAATAGTTGGATATGTTGAATTTAGGTGTGGAAAGGTAAGTACTGAGAGGGGAGGGGTGAATCAATGCTTCAAAACACTTTTAAACTTTTCTAAACTTCCTTCACATTCATTTGTTGATTGCTTATCATTTTCATGCATCACATGAAAATAAATAAAACATGTAATCAACACATAACACAATTATTTTTGTATCACAAAAATTCTTGTTAGAGGATAAAAATTGCGGTGGGGATGACACCCACAAGACTTCACTACTATAGAATAAAGTTGCTTAGTTAGAGCTACAATGTTTATCTATTCCTGATAGCTTACCTTGTTAAAGGTATTAACCTGACTAAAAGTTATAAAGACTACTAAGTCTATTCTATTAAGAGATTTCACAACTCTAATCTAAGAATTGTACCTAGTTAAAGGATTTACAATTACGATATGTTAGGATCTGATCGGTTAAGAGAATTATACAATTATGATTAATCATCAATCATTAATAAAAAAATATTTGTCAAACTTGCATCAACAAATGATATTCAGACTCTATATGCTCATCAATTCATTCCCTCAAACTATGTATTCTTTACACTAATTAATTCAATACTCGATAAATCTGAATCTTTGAATGTTCTTCAATACTCTATCACTAGGTAGTTTTACTACTCATTCACCTTCTGCTTTGATCTACAATTTCCAATTTCTCTTCACACATAAATATGCCACCTTAATTATTTTCATACTCTGATCATCTTATATACAAAATTTACGTGGTGCTAGATATTCTAGAATCTTCATCTTCAAGTGGTGCTAACATTGGGTACACTTCCAATGCATATTTTATCCTTAATTTTCATTGGTTTATCTCACCTTGTAATCATGTGTAATCATTAAATTTCAATCTCTAATGTTTTGTTATATGATCTCCTCGAGATTGGTAAACCATTTTCTAATTAGTGTTCAGATTCAATATACTTAGAATTCTTCTGGTGTTGGCCTATTCTGCTCGGTAACACATTTTCTTTAACTCGGTAACTGATTTCCCTTATCAGTTAGGTTCTCGGTATAACTTTTTTCTCGATTCTCCATTTTGCCTCACTCGGTGCCTATACTTTCTTTCTCTTTACGAAATTCCTTGTTTAATTAATCCATTTTACCAAATTATTTCTCTTCCTTACCGACTCATCTTTTCTTTCTTAACGAATGACTTTGACAAACATAATAACTTCCTTATAACTAATGACAACAATATTAACTCTTAGGAGTATCAATCTCCCCCTTTGGAATGATTTTGGTATGTCTGTTAAAAACCTTCAAAAACTTCAAAGTCATAAAACAAAATTATGTTCTGGTCTATTTATCTTCCTAGGTAAAACTTATTACTCCCCCTAAAGTAATAATTTTGGTACATCCATACTATATACATAATCTTCTATATATTACCCCTTTGTATATATATTAAGCATATTCCAAAAACTTATATGTATCCCCCCTTTTCTATTATATATATTCCCCCTTTTGTAACAAAAATGCCAAAATACTTACTTTGTATCCGGTTTGGCAATCTTATCAAAAATACCTTTATACTTCTCCTAAGCATCCTTCAATGATGCCTTGCAGGTGTCATGTAGTGTCTGTAACACTATTATCTGCTCACTGATATATGTTGTAATACTAACCATGTTGTCCATAGCACTCACATCTGGTGTGCTCACTAGATCTTTCGCTTTCTAAATTTTCCTCTGCAGTGATTCAATGTTCGGTAGCAAAACTATTTGGATTTATAAGAGATCCATCCTGATCTAGTTCTCCTCCTTTCTCAATTAAAATTGCACTCCCATCAAGTTCTTTAGCTTCTCATAATATTCAATTATTGTTTTTGGTTCGGTGGAAATCTTTGACAATAGCTCGATGAGCTCTTTTTCCACATTTTCATCTTTATCCTTTATCTCCTTTGTAAAATTTGAGAATAAAAAAATGTTTTGAAATATATAAATAATTAATTTCAATTCTTGTTCTAATGCATTGATTAACTCAGAGAGAGTTACCTTGTCCAATTCTACCGATTAAAGAACTTCTTCAATCACCTTGATCTCCATATCTTTCTTGTGAACCTTCATCAGATATTCAGTTGTGTCAGTTCCAGGCTGATTGATTTGACCAACAAGTTCTTTTAAATCACTATAAATGTCTTCCTTATCATTGATTGTTGCCTTTGGGACAATCTCATTTAAAATAATCTTAATTTTCTCCAATAAATCTTTTTTTTTCTTTTTGGCTAGGAGCTTATCTTGTGCAACTTTCCTCTTCAATAAGTCACCAAACTCAGAAAGTTCCTTGAGGGTCATGGTAGAATAGTCCACCTTTGGTATAACTATAACCTCATTTATATCAACCTATTTTTCTACTTTTCTCTTGTTAGACTTTACCTTTGAACTTGATGCCTTTTTGCATCTGATTGAGTTGAAGTTTCATCAGTGTTATCTTCCTTCTCCTTCTTTAGTTCTTCTGGCTTCTTCTCTTCTTTCTTCTCTTTTATTTATTTTGTCTTTTATTATGTTTCCTCTTTCTTTTCTTCTACCTTTTCTATCTCTTTTACCTTTTATGTTTTTTTTTCTTGTTCTTGTTGACCTGTAGTCTCGGTGGGGGTCATCGACTCTGGATTCTGACCTTGGGTAGTTTATTTATTCATATTCTTCTCTTTGGTTTCTTTTGGTTCATTTTCCTTTGCTAGCTTAGTAGGAGTCTCAGCATCTATAGGTGCAACAATAGTTACCTCTATCTCTGGAAAATCCATTACTTGTATAATTATAGGCTCTTTTGTCAATAACCTTGCAGTTGCCCAATCATCTATATCCATGGCTTCGGTATCTATGGCCTTGGTTTCCATTACATTTTCATCTTCTTTTACTATTTCATCAGGGTCTTTCTCGGTAATGTCTTCTATGATTATTTATTCCTTGTTTTTTATCAATCCAACTAGCTTAGATTTATCCTCTTCAGTTGTTATACCTTCGATTGTTAGTTGGTCAATGGAAAATGTCTTCCTCCAAAGATCGTCAGTATCCTTTTGTACTTCCTGCAATTGACCGACCATTATGCTTAGTGCTCTTCCTTTCACCAAAAATCTTTTTGAGTATTCATTTGGTGTATATTTTATTCCTTTCTTTGTAATGTATGCTACTATGATTGCTAGTGATCTCCCTCTCATCTCCTTTTTAGTAGCAATATCATATTTCCATTTGGCACCTATTTTCTTATACAATTATCCTTATATATAATTTACCACTTCAACTGGTATCATCCTGAATTTGCACAATGTGGCAATGATTTTTTCTTCTATTTTTTCTTTTTCTTCATTAGTCCTAGTGTCATATTTTAATTGTTGCATGACCTTTAGTCCACCATACTTTTCAAGTATCTTGAGAAAATCATCAAGACTCTTCAACTTCTTTCTCGGTGTAACTTTGAATTGTGACAAGTCATTTGACTCAGTGTCACTTTCCTTTGCCAACTTTAGTTTTCTTCTTGGCCTCCCAATGGCCTTATTTTCTCTAACATATGTTTTTGTCTTTACAGGCTCAACTTCTACTTTCTTCTTTCCTCTCAGTGTAGAGGTAGACTGAGTATATGGTCTTACACCCACAAGACTATGGGTTTCCTTCTTGATTTTTATTTTCTTCTCCTTTGTTACTGAAGGCTCAACAACATCTTCATTAGCTTCATCAACAACAACAATACCTAATTTTTCAATTAATTCACTAATAATTTTACTTTTTTTTCCTTATTGCCTTCAATATCAATATACATGTTCTTATTTTCTCCTTCACCTCTTCATAGGTGCCATACTGAGTTGCAGTTCTATCCATTGGTTTCTCTAATAATCATTTTATCTATACAGTGGTTGTGTCAATATTCATCTCATAGCTCATCGGGGGTAGCTACTCGGTTCTAGGTTCTACTGCCCTTATGATACACACATCAGTGTCCAATTCAAAATATAAATCAATTTTTAACTCATCTACTAACCGTGGTGGAATCATATACCTCTTATGCATTCTAGATTGGAATTTATTGAAATAGTCATCCATTATGACATTGAAATTGTCAAAATCACTAATTTGATAAACTATGGGGTTATATGCACTCCATGTGACTTCACTGACTATTGGAAATGAGTTTTGAAAATAAAATAATATACATACCAATAGTGGATTAAAATTCAATGTATTTGAATTTGCCTTCTGAATGGTATTCATATTGTCATCTAGTTGTTTCAGCAGAATCTCGCACACGTCAATCTTCATATCCTTCTTCACCATTTTGTATGCAATATCTATAGCTCCACAGGGTACACTATCTACTCGAGATGATTGGAATATCCTATATGTTAGATAACTGACAGGGGGGTGAATCAGTTAATTCTAGTTATCCTATAGTCCCAAACTCCCATATCTATATGATCAAAATTTCTCAAACAAATAATCAACTCAATAAGCATGTTAACAATAACTTTCATTCATTTACCGAATACCAGTAAATTATATAATGTGTTTACCAATTAATCCAAATATGAAATGTGTAAAGTAAACTAACAATCCAATCACATCAAATACACATAACACAAGGATTTTAATGTGGAAATCTTGCTAAGGGAAAAACTACCTGGGACTGGTAACCCAAAATATTTCACTCTTCTGAAGTGAGCTTGGTTAGGAGCCAATCGTGTTAAAGGTTACAATGCACATTGTGAGGTGTTACCTAGTTAAAGGATTTATCACTAATAGTTAACTCTTGACCATCATTCACTATGGGGTCAAAAAGAAAACCATCAACATTTATGGAATGTCATATTGAGATACAAATAAGACTGTTAAGTTCACTCGATTAAGAGATTTAGTTGTAACAATGGTTAAACTGATACATTAGTGATATTATTCAAATACAACTAAGATTGCAGATTTTTAGATCTATGCTAAGCTCAAAATACCTCCTCTGATCAATAATCACTTCAATCCTTCATATCCTTCAACATATTCAATTCGGTTAATAATAACTTGATGCTCGGTAATGCCTCCAGTTCTACTCAATTTTTTCTGTAACTAGTTTGATCAGTAGTGCATGAAAATAGCCCTTTCACATGATTTCTCCTATAGTCTTCAATTAGCCTTAGACTCAATAATGAATCTCATGTCTCTTTAAATAGACGTCATAAATAGTTTTCTTCTCATCCATTAGATTTTTCCTCTTAATCTCCATCGTCCATTTTTCCACTTCAAGATTCCTTAACATATGTGTCTATAACATGTTTCATCCTTCTCCATTCGATCAATCTTGAATTTTGTCAGCTATTAGATCCACATAAAAAACTTTATCTTTTACCTTGGAATCATAAGAAACTTTCCATCTCATCAATTCAATCAGTTGTTATAAACTTTAATTATTTATCTTACTCAATCAATACAGAAATGTGTCGGTGAATACTAACTTGGTTATTATTGATACTCGGTATACATTGCACTGGCTCGGTGTATAGAAAAATCTTCATTTACCGACCACATTAACTTGTTCAATTCTGATCTCCAATAGATAAAAAAATTATGTAATACAATCATGTCAAAAAAATTATGTCATAGACTCATCAATAAGTTATCCAATGTATACCTTAGCCATATCTCCATATCCATCTCTTCTTCATGTAGATATATCATTTCTTTACCATTTTTCTTCTTCAAATGTTTGTAACTATCATGATAAGTATAGTCAAAACTAGTTGACATCAATGACAATACATATTGACTGATTTAATTGCCTTACATATCACTTTAATATCTCAGTGATCTCTAATCATTGTCTTTCACTTGTCCATTCAGTTTATCAAGTTATTCAATTAGTTGTAGAATATCAATCTCTCCATTTGGAGTTGATGGAAACACAATATGAAATATGCCATAGAATACCAAACATATGTACTACAACTCTACCAGTAAATATTGTAGCTCAGTAAGCTCTCACTAGCTTGATCATTTAATATGTTTAATCACTACATAACATTTTAGTATTTCAGGCACACTCTCCCTATAAATTTGATCTTCTTGTTCCTTTCTAATACTTCTCTCCCACTAGATAGATATTAGACTTTCTCTCCCTTCTTTGTGTTCTCTCTAACTGATATTTCATATGAAACTATCTCTCCCTTGGACAACAATGCCAAAAATAATAAACAACTCTCCAATAGCCAAAAAAATATCTTTGTTGTTCGGTTCAGATTATGTACCTTAATGTACAAATATACAATTTTCTTGTTCCAACCTTCACAACCTTAGGAAACCTAAAATGTGAACAATATGCATCAACATTATTTGATTTTCTGATAAAGTATACGTTGATGCAACCTCCTGATCACCTTAGTGACCAACAGATAGGGGATGGACCCCTAGTCTAGTCCTCAAGTACTCAAATGTATCCTTTGGCAAGGGTTTAGTAAATATGTATGCAAGTTGTTCTTTAGATTTCATAAATGCCAGTCTCACTTGCTTTTCTTTTACTTGTTTTCTCAAATAGTGATACTTAATAGATATATGCTTTGTCTTAGCATGCATCACTATATTCTTGGAAATGTTTATAGCACTTGTGTTGTCACAATATATAATCACTGGATCAGTAATCTCCTCATTCATTCCTTTCAACAGTTGTTTTATCCATGCAATATTTGAACAATTAGCAGTAGCAACAACATATTATGCTTCAGTAGTAGAATAGGAAATACATGTCTATTTCTTACTTATCCAAGTAACTAACCTTTCTCCCAAAAAGAATGCTCCACCAGTTGTGCTCTTTCGGTAATCAATATTTCCAGCCTGTTGGTACCCATATGGAAACCCATTTTAAAATTTTCAATTTAAGATCTTGAACTCCTTTGAACAATGGTTTGAGGTAGTTCAAGATGGTTCATCTGGCAGGTTCACTAGTTGTCAAGGTTGGAGTTCATCTTCAAGTTTCAGTTCTAAATTCCAGTTCAACCAGATTCAAATTAGTTTGGGAAAGTATAAGTAGAGATACATGTTCAGTAGTTCATAGTTTGAATGAATTCATTGCAAATCAAACATGAGGATTTGTACCTAATAAAATTCAGAGGAAGGTTATCGATTCAATGATAACCTATCCAACTGTTAGCCAGGATTGCACTTTCATCTGGGCATCAGGAGTTCTTTCATTCTAAAGTGAAAATCTGTTCACTAACACAACCCAATCTGCGTCGGTGTAAACCTGTAGTTCAAAATTTCCTTATTTCTTATACCATAAACCATAACTCTTTGTGTTTTTCAAGTATCTCAAAATCCTTTTAACAATAGTCATATGTGATTCCTTAGGATTAGCAAAAAATATTTCTACAATCCCAACAACATGTGTAATATCCGGTCTACTATGCACAAAATACATTAGTTTACCAATCAATGATCTATATAATGTCTAATCTACCTCAATTGACTGATCATCTTTTGTCAATTTACATCCTATGACCATCGGTGTACCTACCAATTTTGAATCTTCCATTCCAAAAGTGTTCAACTCTTCTTTGATGTATTTTGATTGTGTTATGAATATCCCTTCATTTTTTTTTAGAATTTGCATACCTAGAAAGAATTTAATCTCTTGAAACATTGACATCTCAAATTTATTTCTCATTTTAGCAGCAAATGCTTTGCAAATATTATCATGTCCTCCAAATATAATATCATCAACAAAGATTTCAACAATAAAAATCTTGTCATCAGTTTCTCCTTTTAAATACAAATTGCTATTATCACTTGTCCTCACAAATCCAATACTAATAAGATAAGCATGCAATCTTTCATACCATGCTCTCGGTGCTTGTTTCAATCTATACAGTGCTTTGTGCAATTTACATACCATGTTCTGCTTATTTGGGTCAACAAAACCTTTAGGTTGTTCAATATAAACCTCTTCCTCAAGTATTCCATTCAAAAATGTAGATTTAACATCCATTTAATATACTTGAAATCCTTTGTGTGTAGCATATGAAAGTAGTATTCTAACTTCTTCAAGTCTAGCAACAGGTGCAAAAGTCTCACCATAATCTATACCTTCTTCTTGTGCATACCCTTTACAAACAAGTCTTTCTTTGTTCCTAGTGACTTCACCATTCTCATTTGACTTGTTTCTCAATATCCATTTGGTTCCTATTACATTTTTATCACTCGATCTCAGTACCAATGTCCATGTTTTGTTTTTCTCTATCTGTTCAATTTCTTCATTCATAGCTTTAATCCATTCCTCATTCTCAAGTACATCTCTAACATTTTTAGGTTCAAATTCACAAACTAAACATGTGCTTTGTCTCAACTTACTTCATGTCATCATGCCATCTTGGTTGTCTCCAATAATTTGGTTGTGTGGATGTTGTCTTCTCACAAATTTTTCTAACACTTGTTCTCTTCTTTTTTCATCAGTCGGTGTAGGTTCGATTTCTTCCTCGATAGCAATTTCCTGATTCTCAATGTCTATAGGCTAATGCTCAGTGTATTTATTTTGTTGCTCAGTAGCTTCTATCTGTCACTTAGGTAGAGGGTCAAGTATCTCAATGAATGTATATCTATCATAGTCTTCTAGTTCTTTCCTATTTTCTTCATCATTTTTCTTAGCAAACTCATCAACTTTCACATTAGCACTTTCAATCATTTTTTTAGAAACATTGTTCAAACATTTTTAATCTTTGCTCTTAGTAGAATATACCAAAAATATTCCTTCATCCCCTTTAGAATAAAATTTCCCATTTCTATCATCTTTCAGAATGTAACATCTACTTCCAAAAATTTTGAAATAACTTACATTAGGTGTGTACCCAAACCATAACTCATAAGGTGTCTTGTTTGAATATTTCTTTAGTTGTACTCAATTCAATGTGTATACAACAGTGCTAATAGCTTCTCTCTAGTACATTTGTGTAACATCTTTCTCAATCATCAGTGTTCTAGCACAATCAACTATGGATCTATTCCTCCTTTCAACAATTCCATTTTGTTGTGGTGTTCTCGGTGCAAAAACATGTATTTTAATTCCATGCTCATTACAAAAGTTAGTGAATTCATTAGAAATAAACTCACCTCCTCTATCAGATCTTAAGCATTTTAAATCTTTTCCACTTTCTCTCTCCACTTTAGCTTTATACCATTTAAACATTTTGAAAGCTTCAGATTTCTCTTTCAAAAACATAATTGTCACCATCATAGAATAGTCATCAACAGATAGAATAAAATATATTTCACCATAATAAATCTGAGTTCTCATAGGACCACATAAGTCAGTATGAACCAAATCCAAAATAGCTTTAGATGAGTAGGTGTTGCTCTGTAAACTAGATTTTGACATTTTTCCCATTTGACATTGTTTACTCATGACTTGGTCAGGTTTAGATAAGCTCGGTAAGCCTCTAAATTATTATTTTTTACTGATCTTAACCATGTTGTCAAAATTCACATGACACAACCTTTTATGCCACAACCACACATCTTCAGTTCTAGCGATTAAACAAGAAATTTCACCATTGTCAAGATAGAATAGATTACATTTAGATTGTTCCCCAGTACCGACCAAATTTCTTGTTTCATCATAGATCTTCACCTTCCTACTTTCAAATGTAACTCAGTGACCTGAGTTATTCAAATGTGCTACACTTAACAAGTTATAATTAAGTCCCTTCACCCAATATGCATTTTCACATTTGATCTTATTGTTCAGCATGATAGATCCTTTTCCTTTTACTAAACAAGGTGTATCATTTCTCATTTTAATAGATCCTCCATTATAGTGTTCAAGATATTCAAATTTATCCTCATCACTAGTCATATGATGTGTACAACCACTATCAATAATCCATGTATCATTCTTGCTAACTTTAGAGATAAGTGTTGTTTCTACATACCTTTCTTCTTCTTCTAAATCTTCTTTCAAAGCTATGAATACCACCTCAATGTCTTCATCAGTGTCGGTGTCGGTGTCATCATCATCATCATCTCCAACAAGGTAACATGCCTTATTGCCTTTGTCTTTGTAGTCTCGGTTTTTTCTTCTATCATAGTGTCAGTTGCCTCTATGATCTTAGTTATGTCTTATGTCATTCTTCTTTTCACTAGATTGGTCATTGTCTTTATCATCATCTTTCTTGTTAGGACATCTAGCTGCAATATGACCAATTTCTTTACAGTTAAAACATGCCTGAGGTAATTTTCCTTTATACCTTCCTTTACCTTTTTGCAGCCTTCTAGCCATAAGTTCTTCAAGTTCATCAAGTCCATCTTTATCACTATCACTGTCACTTGCATTCCTTGTGAATATGTTTATTGCTTGATTTTCCAATTTTCAAAGATGACATAAATGTAGACTCAACACTCGATACAATATTGTTATCATATTTATTCATCTCAAAAGTAGTCAATTTACTGATTAGACTTTCAAGTGTAAGAAAATTACCCGATGCAAATCTCATTTCATGAATTGCAGAGATTCTAATAGCATAGATTGGCAGCAAGGTTCTAAGAATTTTACTCACAATAGTTTCTTCATCAATAACACCTCTTGTTCCTCGGATAGCATTGACAACCTCCTTGATTCAGTTACTGTACTGTGAAATGTTTTCACCTTCTTTCATCTTCATGTCATCAAATCTTCATCTAAGGATTTCAGCTCTTTCTCTCATCACATTCACATCTCTTCCGTAGACTAGTGTTAGTTTGTCCCACATTGCTTTTGTTGAAGTACATGCTTTGACATCTTCAAATTATACATGAAATAAGGCAGCAATAATCTCTATCATTGTCATGTTATGTTCATATCTATCTCTCATCTGATCAACAGTCAAAGGTCCAATAGACGGTTGTATGTACTCATTAGTCAAGTAGAATAATGCAGATTCTCCAATTCCAGATATATGCAGTTTCATTCTTCTTTCTGATGTTGTGAATTTATCTTTGTTCAGCTTTGGCACCTCTCTCTTATATACATCTTGTGATCTTTAGTTCAAGTCCTTCAAACTTCCTTTTCAAGCACACAAGCTCTGATACCAATTGTTGGATAACTGAGAGGGGGGTGAATCAGTTAATTCCAGTTATCCTATAGTCCCAAACTCCCATATGTATATGATCAAACTTTTTCAAATAAATAATCAACTCAGTTAGCTTGTCAACATTAACTTTATGTTCATTTACCGAATACTAGTAAATTCTATACTGTGTTTACCGATTAATCCAAATATGAAATGTGTAAAGTAAACTAACAATCCAATCACATCAAATACACATAACACAAGGATTTTAACATGGAAACCCTGCTAAGGGAAAAACCACCTGGGACTGGTAACCCAAAATATTTCACTCTTCTGAAGTGAGCTTAGTTAGGAGCCAACCTTGTTAAAGGTTACAATGCACACTGTGAGGTGTGACCTGGTTAAAGGATTTATCACTAACAGTTAACTCTTGACCAACATTCACTATGGGGTCAAAAAGAAAACCATCAACATTCATGGAATGTCATATTGAAATACAAATAAGACTGTTAAGTCCACTCGGTTAAGAGATTTAGCTATAATAATGGTTAAACTGATACAGTAGTGATCTGATTCAAATACAACTAAGATTGTAGATTTTCAAATTTATGCTAAGCTCAAAATACCTCCTCTGATCAATAATCACTTCAATCCTTCATATCCTTAAACATATTCAGCTCGGTGAATAATACCTTGATGCTCAGTAATGCCTATAGTTTTGCTTGGTTATGTCTGTAACCAGTTTGATCAGTAGTGCATGAAAATAACCCTTTCATGAGATTTCTCCTGCAATCTACAATTAGCTCCAAACTCAATAATGAATCTCATGTCTCTTTAAATAGACGTCATAAACCATTTTCTTCTCATCCATTAGATTTTGCCTCTTAATCTCCATAGCCTATTTTTCTGCTTCAAGCTTCCATGATAGATGTCTCTATAACATGTTTCATCCTTCTCCATTCGATCAATCTTGAATTTTTCTAGCCGTTAGATCCACATAACAAACTCTATCTTTTACCTTGGAATCATAAGAAACTTACCAGCTCATCAATTCAGTCAATTGTTATAAACTTTAATTGTTTCTCTTACTCGGTCAATACATAAATGTGTCAGTGAATACTAACTTGATTATTACTGATACTCCGTATACACTGCACTGGCTCGGTGTATACAAAAATCTTCAATTACCGACCACATTAACTTATTCAATTCTGATCTCCAATACATAACAAATTCATGTAATACAATCAAGTCAACAAAATGATTCCATAGACTCATCAATAAGTTACCCAATGTATACCTTAGCCATATCTCCATATCCATCTCTTCTTCACGTAGATATCTCATTTCTTTACCATTTTTCTTCTTTAGATATTTGTAACTATCATGATAAGTATAGTCAAAACTAGTTGACATCAATAACAATACATATTGACTGATTTAATTACCTTACATATCAATTTAATAGCTCGGTGATCTCTAATCACTATCTTTCACTTGTCCATTCAGTTCATCGAGTTATTCAATTAGTTGTAGATTATCACTATATGATATGATATTCGATGCAAATTTTAGCTCGAGGTCTTCAACTGTAGATATCTTTAAGTATATCCCATCCCATTTAGATTTTTATGCTCATAGAGTTTGTTCTTAGTCATCTTCTTATAGGCCCTCGGTCTATCATCGACCAGAAATATAGTAACTATGTGTAAAACATCCTTAGTTATCTTTATTGGCCCATCAAGAAACATAAACCTTTCATGAACTCTACTTAATAAAATTCTTATCCAGTCATGCTTGAATACCATCGATACATGCATTGTATGAATCAAACCCTTGGTCTGTATGTGTGTGTGATCACTTTTCAGATTACCATTTACACACAACTTCTTATACAATGAATCAATCTCATTTTGACATATATCCTCGATCTTACAATGAATGAAGAACGTCTTCAATCAAAATAAATCTTGATGGGATCAAAGATATGTCTCCTATTTTATCAATTTTTGTAGCAATGATGGATGCAAGCTTTTACTTTGGGTTTATAGGGTTGATCTTCTCAAATATGATTGGCTTTTGCAACTTAGGTTCCATTTGATCTTAAAAATACTTTAATAAATTCTAGGGTTCAAATTAAATAGAAAGTATAATCTCTTAATTTAGCTTGGTGAACTCTAGAAATACCTCAGATGATCTTGTAGATGTTTGGAATGCTTGTTTGAATGCTCAAAATAGCTCTTTGAACTCATATTTGTCACTGCTCAAATGTGCTCGCAAGAATGTAAAGTAAAAATGAAGTATCTTGCCCTCTATTTATAGTTTTTCATTTAGGTCAGGGCTTCCATAGGCTATAATATGCATTTAATGCACTTTATCTAAATCTATATTACCGTTTAACCTAACTAAACTTTACTTCACCAAATGCAACAGAATAACTCAATCTCTTCACCGATCAACATATGAAATCACAACTTTATAACTAATATCCAAATGCATTAAGATATGTTGATATGGATCTTTGTACTAAATCTAGGAATTGATTTAAGATAATCTTTAGGTTATCAACTCCTATTCATACCTTAACCGATTAAGAAAAAATAGGTGCACTTGGTCCAGAGGATGTGGTTCCATCACTAGTTCCCAATTCTGTTCCATCATCTTGTGACTTTCTTCTCCAAGTCTTATTTATTTGTTCTTGGATTTCATCAATGTTTACTGGAGTCTTTTCACTTGGTTTCTCCTTGGTTGAATCCTTATTTTGGTACCTTCAGTCCTTAGCTAGGTGATCAACTCTATGGTAATGGAAACAAGCCATTCCAATGTTTCTCCATGATTTACTATTGTTCATTTCATGCATCCTTAAGCAATTTTCAAAAATGTGACCCAATCTTCAACATGCAGTACTAGTAATCCTTTTATTAGAGTCCCATGGTATAGTAGGTCCTTGTCGATTGTTATCAACATTCTATCGGTTAGGGACCCATTTCTCATTTTTCTTTTGTGACCTTCATTCTCCAAATTTGTGACCATATTTATTGCAGTTGTTACAATAACCATCATACCTTGGTTTCCTTAGATTTTTCACAACTCTTGATCTACATTCAAATGCCTTATGTCCATACTTATTGCAATTATAACAATGACCTTTAAACTTAGGATAATTTGGTGGATTTCCTCTCTTACTTCTGCAGATGTTAGTTGTATATCCTAGTTTCCCACAATGATAACATGTAGGTTTCTTAGGCTTCGGTGGGGTATCACCTTTGTCTCAGTTGGTTGATTATTTGGAGCACTCACCCTTCTCGATAGTACTATTTGCATTGAAATTGAGTCTAGAAGTATCATTAGGTTGCCATTGATTTCTCAGTTTCTCATCTAGGATATTTAAAGCTTTGTCATTTATTTTTAGGACTTCATTAGCATCTTTCTCATTTTTCAAATCATTCTTCAAGTGTTCATTTTCAAATCTCAATTTTGCAATCTCGTCGACTTTCCTAGCAACATCCTGATTTTCCATAACAAGTTGATATGTTAATTTGCAGTGAGTTTGCATTAACCTCATGATTTCCCTATCTTTATCATCTATTCTAGTATTCATTTGTCTTCTCTCTTCTTCAACAATCCTTTTTTCATCCTTAACTTTTCCCTTTTGTTCTATGATTTCACACGTCCTTACCGACTATGCTTTTTTTTCTCTTTTCAGTATTTTCACCTGATCAGCTAGATCCTTGTTATTTTTAGATAGTTCTGATATGAGTGCATCATATTCATTAGATATGCTTCCCTCTAATTTTTCTTCCAATTCCTCAACTTGATCTTGAGTATCTTTCAACTGATGTGCTAGTTCTTTCCTTTTGTTGATTGACTATTTCAATTTATGGCTCAACTCTTCAATCTGTTCATTGGCCATCTTTAGTTTTGTTTCCATATTGTCAATTATTCTTTTGTACTTGTAACTTTCCATCTTTCTAGATCTTTCCTCTCAAGTTACTAAACTCCTTAATAAGAGACTAAGCTTTGATACCAATTGTTGGATTTAGGTGTGGAAAGGTAAGTACTGAGAGGGGAGGGGTGAATCAGTACTTCAAAACACTTTTAAACTTTTTTGAACTTCCTTCACATTCATTTACTGATTACTTATCATTTGCATGCATCACATGAAAATAAATAAAACATGTAATCAACACATAACACAATTATTTTGGTATCACAAAAATCCTTGGTAGAAGATAAAAACTATGGTGGGGATGACACCCATAACACTTCACTACTACATAATAAATTTTCTTGGTTAGAGCTACAATGTTTAGCTATTTCTGATAGCCTACCCTATTAAAGGTATTAATCCGGTTAAGAGTTCTAAAGACTACTAAGTCTACTCTATTAAGATATTTCACAACTCTAATCTAAGAATTGTACCTGGTTAAAGGATTTAAAATTAAGATTTATTAGGATCTACTCAATTAAGAGACTTATACAATTATGATTACTCCTTAATTAGTAATAAAAAAATGTTTGTCAAACTTGCATCAACAAATGCCATTCAAACTCTATATGTCATCAATTCATTACCTTAAACTGTGTATTCATTACACTTTAAATCAATTCAGTACTCGGTAGCTCTGAATCTCTGAATATTCCTCAATACTCTGTTACTAGGTACCTTCACTATTCATTCACCTTCTACTCTGATTTGAAATTTGCAATTTCTCTTTACACATACATATGCCACCTTAATGATTTTCATACTTTGATCATCTTATATACAAAAATTAGGCAGTGCTAGATGTTCTAGAATCTTCATCTTCAAGCGATGCTAGCATTGGGTTCACTTCTAATGCATATTTCATCCATAATTTTCATTGGTTGATCTCACTTTGTAATCATGTGTAATCATTAGAATTCAATCTCCAATGTTTTGTTATACAATCTCCTTAAGATTGGTAAACCATTTTCTAATCGGTGTCCAGGTTCAATTTACTTAGAATTCTTCAGGTGTCATCCTGTTATGCTCGGTAACACATTTTTCTTAATTCAGTAACTGAGTTCCCTTCTCGGTTAGGTGCTCGGTAGAACTTGGTTCTTGGTGCTCAATTTTGCATCTCTTAGTGCCTATACTTGCTTTCTCTTTACCAAAATTCTTTGTTTACTTAATCCTTTTACCAAATTCTTTCTCTACCTTACCGACTCATCTTTTCTTCCTTACCAAATGACTTTGACAAACATAATAACTTCCTTATAACTAATGACAACAAAATTAACACTTAGGAGTATCAGAATAAGTGATGCAATGAAAATATTAACAATGTACATATTGACTAATATACTACTAATGTGTTGTTAATTTGTTGTTATGGCTTGTTGAGGTTGCCTTTAGGATATTTTGTCTATACTATCACGACCCTTGTTTTGCTACTATCTACTATAAAAAAATAATGTAGATAATGATATGTTCACAATGTGATTAAGCCAAAAAAAAAAGTAGAAATTAATTGAAAAATTAAATATAACCATGTAGATATTATATAGGCAAATAAACCTTTGTAGAAAAGGTTTCACCCTAAAGAAACCATGCTTGCATTATTCTAAGAAATACAATCCACTCATCCCTCTAACTATATTATAATAAATTTGGAGTGTCTACAAAATAACCTTATAATCGACTATCTCATGCCTTCAATGTAATGCCTTGTTTGAAAGATCAAGGCAAAAATTGAAGAACCATTTTTTTAAAGAAATAATAAATAGATTTAATCATGTTTAATTTATTAATATTAATAGATAGTTCAATCTAATTAAAAAATAAGCTTTATTAATTAAAAAAATCATATAACACTAGTAATAAGCTATAAAATAATGATGATGAAGGTGACAATATTTTAGTGTTTATATTTTTCTCTTATTTGAGACAATATTTGAAGTAATTTATTTTGAATAAAAGGAGTGTGGATAAAAATAAATAGATAATAAGATATAGATAAAGTGATGATATTGCCTAATTATGTGGAGAAAAAAATGAAAGATAAGATGGTGAAAAGACGAAGCCCCAACTTAAGAGGTGAATCATATAAAATTTGCACGAGTGAACTCTTCAAAGAAGAATGATAAGAAGAAAATTTTGTGGAATATGAGAAATAAAGGAAGAAATTTAAGAGATGGATGCAAATATTCAAAAATGAACTCAATGGAGAAATTAATGACAATGGAGGATGATACATTGATAACTAGTTATATGGTCTACTATTTTATTGGTTTTTTGCTTGGTCCTTGCTAGGTGAGGACAAGGGGACCTCATCCTTGCAAAAAAAATCCTATATAGCCCATACATGAGATCCCATAAATGGGGTACAAAGAGCATTGAAACCACAATATACTCTAATTTTAATATTTTTCTAGTGTGTTTGGACTAGGGGTGAAGATACATGTTGAAGAATACCTCATTTTCTTCATTTTTAGAGCCTATTGTACTATTATAGTATATCGTCTTAAAATGGAAGCACTTCCATGATAAGAGTGTTTATCCCTCTAAATAAGTAGTTTGGGGTCATGTTGAGCACCTTGATTGTGTCTTTTCATGTATCTGGCTTTCTCCCCCCATTCTACTTCTCTTTGCACCTGTTTTCCACTTTATTTTTACATTTATGAACAATCTGGATTGAGGTCCTCAGGTTTTTGACCTCAAGGTCAAAGTCACCCTTGAGGTTCAAAGTCAACCTCAAACCTGACCTAGGGCGGGCTCTACTTCATCCATGACCCAGATTTCAAATTTCAAGTTCCCATGATTTCCGGGTGTCGGGTTTCAGAAATATTTATTTTCTCGCTTCCGGGTCGGCCATTTTGGGTTTCAGAATGGTAAATCCTTAAATTGCATTTAATATGGGTCCATTTCCAGGGGTTAAGGTTAACTAGGATTTAATTCCCCAATGTCGGCCTTCTCTAGAAGATTTTCCCTATATCACTATAAAAGGAGGCCTTCCTCTCTCATTTCAATCCATCTCTCAATCAAGTTTTCATAGATGATCTCTCAATCAAGTTTTCATAGATGATCTATCAATCAAGTTTTCATCTCTCTCAAGTTCTCAAGTGCAATCAAGAAAGCAAGAAGGAGAAGGAAAGAAAGCAAGCATTCATTCATCCTCAATCCTAGCATACATTCAAGCATTCATTCATCAAGGAGATCCATTGTTAGCCATTGAAGGATTCAATCTCTTTGGAGCCCCCTTGAAGATCCATCCTTCCACATTCATCCAAGCCTCCTCAATTGCAAAGATCCTTTCAAGATTGGTGTTGAAGATCAAATGCCATTGATTTGAGACATCCTACATTCATTCTACATCCATTGGAGCATCCCTACTTGTGGATTTGAGGATTTGAATCCTCTACAAGGACTTCAACATAAGCAAGGTGAATAGTTCCATTTGCTTTGTTTATGCATATTACAATTTCAATTCAATTTCAAGGTTAATTCCTAAATTGGGGTTTGACCAAGGCAAACCCCCCATACAAATAATAAAAACCCTCTTTTTCTTGCAGGTACAGGTACAAAATTGCATATCTGAGACTGGATTTGGATACCCTTTTCGGTGAACTTCTGAGATCTATGAACAAAATCAAGGTCGACCTTCAAAATATTAATGTAGCCTTTGACCTTTTATCGGGGTCAAAGACTACCTGCTATCAGAAAGATAAAAGTTTTCTAGGTTTTCTTCATCTCGGCATTTCCAGTCCGAAATAGGTTGTAGAATTGCCCGAAACTACACACAGACATCAGAAATCAACATTTTCCAAATCTACCCTATTTTGAGGTTAGTATATGCCTTTTAATTATTTCAGATTTCAAGCACATCTTCTTTATAGGGAAATATAAGGTTTCCTCATTTATTCATATTCTCCATAGATTGATTCAATTGTGCATTAACCTTTTGGTTGATCAATTTGGATCTCTCCTTTGGGAATTTGGATTTGGAAGTAGATCTCATATTTCCCCCATTCAATTAGGTGATTCCATTTCAACCTTATTCATTTTGGTGAACCCGACGTACCTACTCTCCTTTCTTTTGTGGAATTAGATGCCCTATTGTGTTTTATTTCCTTTTATCTTATTGGTATTAGATTTCTCTTTTATGTTAAATCTTGCATGCTAATTAGATTGCAAAAATACAAAAATATTCATGCTTTGTGTGTTCCTAGTTTAGTTCATTTTCATTGCATTGGTTTATGAGATTTACTTCTAGTAGTCCTACTTATAACATTCTGGTTAGAAGAAGTCATAGACTCATGGGTGCCTTTGATCTTGAATCTTCCTCTCCTTTCCTTAGGATCCCGAATGATAATTTGATTCTTCATGATTCCAATCCTATTATGGATCAAAACTCTTCTCACTCATCTCGTGATGAGGATGGCACTTTAAGATTTCCTCTTGAACAAGTCCAAAAACTTTCAACTGAACTTGATAAAATGGGTCATTGGCTTTTTCAAGAGAACCATAATCAAGATTCTATTCAAGCTATAGAGGCTCTTAAGAAAGTTCTTCATAATAGTGATCAAGGTGTTAACCTCTTGCATGGTATTACTCACCTCGTGCATTCAAATGTTAAACCTCTAGCTCAAGAAGCTCAAGATTTAGGGTTGATTCCTCATATCACTAGTGTAGAACCCTCATCTAATCCTTTACCTAGTATTCCTACCTATACTCCTTTAGTGACTGTGACAATTCCCTTTGTTCCTATGAGTGTTCCTCATGTGTCCCTTCCTACATCACAACCTTCGTATCATAATGTTCCTTTTACTTATTCCAATCCACTTCCAACTGTAGTTCCTAGTATTCCTCCAGTTGTGTCTTCTATTCTTGCAGCTTCTTACATTGTACCTAGTGTTTCTAATGTTGCTACTCCTCCTATTTCATCTAATGATTCAACAATCATTACTTTGGCTCAAATGGTGTCATCCTTACAACAACAACTTGCTTCCCTAACTCAAAATAAGTTTAGTATTCCTACATGTGACATGGGAAGTCCTTTGTGCTGAGACATTATTCATACTCCTATTCCTCAGCAAGTCAATATGCCTCATCTTGAGAATTATAATGGAAAAGGAGACCCTATTCATCATGCAAAAATATTCCAAATCCTTTGTAGTGATTATGCTCATGACCATAGGATTTTAGCCAAACTGTTTGCTAGAACTTTCTATGACAAGGCCTTACAGTGGTATTGTTCCTTGCCTCCTTATTCTATTGATTCCTTTCCTCAACTTGCCAATGCCTTTATTCAACAATTTCAAAACAACATTGGCTTGTAAGTGTCTTTGACTAATTTGATGCATTGTAAACAAAGTGCTAAGGAAAAATTAACTAAATTTATTGGTAGATTTAAGCATTTGTATGCTCAGATTTCCTATCCTTTTCCTGATATTGATATTCAATATATTTTTATTTCAAATTTGCAAAAGGATATTAGAGATAAGATTCTGCTTACTGAATTTACCTCTTTTCAACAACTTTGTGTAGCACTTCATCATTATCAATTACAAGTGAGTCAATTTGAGAGCAACACTCCAATGGCTCCTCTTCCAGTTGATAAAAGTGATGTTGCTCCTAATCCAAACAAATTTAAAAAATTAAACAACTATCTCAAGATAAACAAACAAGAGAATGCAGTTGCTGATCAAGTTATTGTTGCATCTCACAATGCCACTTCTACATCCACTGCTTTTTGATTAAATTGTACGTTTACTCCTCTTTCTAAATCTTTACATGCTATTATGAATAGGTTGTTAACTACTAATATGATTACTTAACTCCTATTCAACCTCTATTACCTGCTATGATTGCATCTAAATCTTTTGATCCTAAAGCTTTTTGTCAATATCATTGTCAAAATGGTCATGATACTAAAAAGTGTTATTCTTTAAAATATAAGGTTCAAGACTTAATTGATTCTAATGCCTTATCTATTGATAATCTTGATGGTAGTGGGAACAAATTTGTCTCTCCTCCTAATCAAAACCTTCAAATCTATACGAATCCTTTACCTACGCATGATACTAATCCCATTGCTCAACCATCTGCTATGGAAATTGTGTATGATTCAAAGATGGATGATCTCAATCATGTTGTTAATCAAGTGGAGCATGTCGGTCAATCTGTATCTCCACCTCAACCTCAAACTCAACCTCATATTCAACCTCAAGTTCAATCTCAACCTCAACCAAAACCTAAGCCTAAATTGAAAACTCAACCTAAACCTTGACAACAACCTAAGAATAAAAGAAGTCAGGAACTTTTGATTACCTTTGATGACTCTGAGACTATTAAAGCTCCTGATGGTCCCCTTTACATTTATGCTAGGATTTCTCAAAAACCTACTCGTGGTTGTCTTGTTGATCCTACATCCTTAGTCAATGTTATTATCGAAGAAAATATTTTTATGAAAAGCTTACAACATGATTCTTATGATACATCAGATGTGTGGATTCAGACTTGTAATGGTTTTCTTTATCCATCATTTGGTTCTATTACTTTACCGGTTGAACTTTGTGGAAAAATTGTGAACACTACCTTTGTTGTTGTTCCTACTTCTGATCGATTTCAAGTTAAGCTAGGTTTTCCTTGGTTGAATGCCATGCATGCTGCTGCTTAACCTATCCATAAATGTCTTAAATTTTTTCATGACAAAGAAGTGAAGATGATTAATCATAGTTTATATCAACCTTCTAGGCCTAGAGATTGTGATGCTCTTGATTTCTTTTGGCCTTCATTACCTAATGCATGTCCTCCTCGACCTGATAATCTTTTCCGTTCATATCAAGCTTGTAAAAATTGTAAGATTCTTGAATTAAGCATACCTCCTATGGATCTTAATCATTGTCTTTTGCCTACACCTTCCATACCTCCTTTAACTATGGCTTCTAGTTATATTAATCAAGTTCCTCCTATTGCTGATAATCCTATCGATCTTCCTAAAGAAACTGTGAAGGATCCTATGATTGTTCCTCCTAGTTCTCAACCTATTTCAAGTAAATCAAAGTGTAATTGATCTGCTAATAAATTTTTTAAGAATTTTCATGCTCATGCTAAAGCTCATAATTCTATTCTTCAAAGATCTCTACCTTCTTCAGATAAGACTATGCATGATGTTGTTACTAATAATGAAGTTAAGATGCATGATTATGATGATTCTATTCATATCTTAGATCCTATTTTGATTAATTTGGATGAAGAAGATACTCTTGATAATACTGATGATGTTAATGATGAATATGAGACTATTGACATTGACATTGATTTACCTAACATGCTTTCATCATAGTTAACGCTTAAACCTAGTATCAAACGTGATGATTCTCAAGAGGATCCTTGTTTGGAACTGGCTATCATTCCTATTGTGTTGGATATAGTCCCTCTTGTGATTTACCCACCTTCCCAAAATGATATACAATGAGATGGGGAGAGTAGGCAACATGCTTGATCAGCTTGTCCTTCATGGTAGCTTTGTTGTGTGTTTTCCTACTGTATTGTACTTCTCCCGTAATGTGTTTGCTAAATGTTGTTAGATTCTTTTATACAATCCTTGTTACTCAGTTGGTGCAAGGTGATAAAGGAATCAAAACTATTTTTCAATTCCTCTATATGTATTTTTATTCTTCTATATGTTGTTTCATGTTATGTCATAAATGTGCTATTGTTTGCAAATGTTTCCTTGTGTAATCTGCTTGGATTCGAGACGTGGTAGCACTGATTCTTTCTGGTCTCCATGTCATGGTCCAAAAAGATTCTTCTTCATATATCTTATGTAATCTTTCCTCCTTTGTGATTGTAGTTCTACTTTCTTTGGGGAATGATGTCAATTCATTTGCAATAGTATTATATATATTATCTTATGATCATACTGACCCCAAGGTAGGTAGATCCCTTCTATGTTCTCTGTATGTTTCTGTGATATTTCCCTTGATTTGTCTTCATCTGGGGGAATCTCGACGTGGAAACATAATCAGTGGAGTTGTTTATGTTTCCATTAAAGCCATTGCTCCCGTTAAAGTGTTAGCAATGACTTTAACATGGGGGCATACCCTCTTCTCACCTGTTGCACTCACACACTTTTCGATACGCATATATTATTTTTCAAGATACCTTTTCTCCCTTTTTAGATTAGTAACTAATCCTTAAAGCATGGATTTATATTTTAGGATCTCTTGATCCCTCCACTTTCAAATATATATATTTTTTATCCCTTAAGGTCAGAGGTGTCCTTAAGACTGGATCTCTTTTGTTTTTGGTTTTATTCTTATGGAATAGAATATTCCTAAGGGTGAATCCTTGATGGGTTGACTAGTGAGTAGCCACATTCACTAGGTGGTTCAATTACATCTTTCCAGTTGCACTGTTTTCTTGTGTGGTTCACAATGGGACATAAGTTCTCATTGGGTGAGACAATCACACCCTCTCTCTCTCTCTCTCTCTAGAGATGTCTCTCTTATTGTGATCTTGGATTCGATGAAGACTTGAGTCCATGGGGGCTTGAGGTTTCTCTTTCTCCCTTGGATTACAATAAGATTATCTTTTCATTTTGATCTCCTTTACCAAGAGTTTGCATCGAGTCCATACTCTTGCTAAAGTGGGAGCTTAATGTATCATCTTAAAATGGAAGCACTTCCATGATAAGAGAATTTATCCCTCCGAGTAAGTAGTTTGGGATCATGTTAAGCACCTTAATTAGGTCTTTGCATGTATCTAGCTTTCTCCCCCCTATTTTGCTTCTCTCTGCACCTATTTTCCACTTTATTTCTACATTTCTGAACACTCTAGATTGAGGTCCTGAGGTTTTTGACCTCAAGGTCAAAGTTGACCTTGAGGGTCAAATTTGACCTCAAACTTGACCTAGGTCAGGGATGACCTTGACCTTGACCTAGGGTGGGGTCTACCTCATCCTTGACCCAGATTTCAAATTTCAGGTTCCCATGATTTCTAGGTGTCGGGTTTCAAAAATATTTGTTTTCTCACTTTCGGGTAGGCCATTTTGGGTTTCAAAATGGTAAATCCTTAAATTGCATTTAATATGGGTCCATTTCTAGGGGTTAAGGTTAATTGGGATTTAATTCCCCTATGTTAGTCTTCTCTAGAAGATTGTGCCCTAGATCACTATAAAAGGAGGCCTTCCTCTCTCATTTCAATCCATCTCTCAATCAAGTTTTCATAGATGATCTCTCAATAAAGTTTTCATCTCTCTCAAGTTTTCAAGTGCAATCAAAAAAGTGAGAAGGATAAGGAAAGAAAGAAAGCATTCATTCATCCTCAATCCTAGCATCCAGTCAAGCATTCATTCATCAAGGAGATCCATTGTTAGCCATTGAAGGATTCAATCTCTTTGGAGCCCCCTTGAAGATCCATCCTTCCACATTCATCCAAGCCTCCTCATATGCAAAGATCCTTTCAAGATTGGTGTTGAAGATCAAATTCCATTGATTTGAGACATCCTACATTCATTCTACATCCATTGGAGCATCCCTACTTGTGGATTTGAGGATTCAAATCATCTACAAGGACTTCAACATAAGCAAGGTGAATAGTTCCATTTGCTTTGTTTATGCATATTACAATTTCAATTCAATTTCAAGGTTAATTCCTAAATTGGGGTTTGACCAAGGCAAACCCCCCATACAAACAACAAAAACCCTCTTTTTCTTGCAGGTACAAGTGTGGAACTGCGGATTTGAGCTTGGATTTGGATACCCTTTTCGGTGAACTTTCGAGATCTGTGACCAAAATCAAGGTCAACCTTCAAAATATTAATGTAGCCTTTGATCTTTTATCGAGGTCAAAGACTACTTGTTGTCAGAAAGATAAAAGTTTTCTGGGTTTTCTTCGTCTCGGTATTTCCAGTCTGAAACAAGTTGCAGAATTGCCCGAAACTACACACAGACATCACAAATCAGTATTTTCCAAATCTTCCCTATTTTGAGGTTAGTATTTTCCTTTTAATTATTTTATATTTCAAGCACATCTTCTTTATAGGGATATATAAGGTTTCCTCCTTTATTCATATTCTCCATAAATTGATTCAATTGTGCATTAACATTTTGGTTGATCAATTTGGATCTCTCCTTTGGGAATTTGGATTTGGAAGTAGATCTCATATTTCCCCATTCAATTAGGTGATTCCATTTCAACCTTATTCATATAGTACATGGAGATAAAATTTATTGTAAAATAAAAATGTGTGTGTGTGTGTGAAGTAATAGAAGACCAAGGTGACAATATATGTAATTTGTGAACTTACTCATAAGAAAACAAAAAAATGGGATACCCTAGCACTTGCAAGGAATTTGATTCTCTTTGAGGGTGAACGTGAGAAAACCATCAATCAAAAAGATGAGTTTCTATCACATGTAAAGGTTCTTGATCTTGGATTTTTCTATGTGAGATCAACTAGGAAAAATAAAGAGGATTTCACATCACATTTCACGTTGATTTTCCTTGGGAGTCCTATGAGAGACCAATGAACAAACATGAAGAATATTTCTCATCACATATAAAGGTTATTGAACTTGGTCTTCTATTTGAGATAGAAACCAACAAAAATAACACAAAAACAAGATCATGCATCAATAAATATTAAAAAAATCACTCATGATATTCAATGATCTGGTGATCACGATTAGGCACAAATGAGTTAAAAAAATTATCAAAAGGTCAATAATATAAATCAAAATATAAAAAAAATAAAAAATATCAAAGGTAAATAAAAAGGTCCCTAACAAATAAAGATCAAAAAGATAAATCAGACAATCAATCATCAACTAACATATAATAGTATTACCCTTCCCAAGATACAAATAGAATTAATGGATGAGTATTATGTTTGATTCAAGGAATGATAAATCTTGAAATGACAAGTGATGGATGAATTATTTGGAATGTTCATGTGATGAAAAATAGTGTAACAACAATATTGTATCAAGGTTTTTGGGTTCTTTATTTGATGTTGAAACCATGATTTCAAGTGTGTGGTCTATGGGTATTAAACATGTGTTGTGCAAGGTTTTATTGGTAAAATAAAATTTTATAAATGAGATAGAAATAAAGTTTTATTAATGGGATGGTGGGAAATGCATGAAACTCCTTTATTATGAAAAATACCAAAATCCCTAAGAGAACCAAATGGCGTATCATAATATTTATTCAAAATGAGGACATATACTCTCAATATAAAATAACATATGAAATACTAAGGAAGGAGGACTGGAATATGATTATGGAAATAAATGAATAGGTCGAGGAAGTATACTTACAAATAAGTTGTAGATAATAACCTAAAATATGATAAATTTGTTACTCCTAAGAGCATTAAGAGTTGTCATTAGTATCAATCATTCATATAGTCAATAAAGGAGACAATACAGGACAGTCGCTCAACACACAAAACCTAGATGCCAAGCAAAATACAAGACAAAATACTACACTAACTAGATACAGTTTTGACTAAGTACTCATACTAAGTCAGATGATTACTGAGTACCGAGCACATTATTCACTGAGCATTCATATGTACCGACCATCATTTAAATATTGAGTGATGAATGTAGTATACACCAAGTGAAGCGTGAAATGACATAGCAGTTTGTAATGGCACAAACTATAAGGAAAATGGTTTACGTCGATCAAAAAATGGTTTACCAAGATCAAGATAAAATTAAATATGGATGTAATCATTTAATGATTGATGATTCATATGTAAAGATGATCTAGGTTAATCATTTGAATCGTTGATCTTAGGTTTTCTAAGATAATATCAAAACCCTAATTATGTCAAATCATTTTGATATAATAATTGTAAAGATTTCATTTTGACATGTATCACACATGAAGTAGCCACCATTGGGAGACATCTGAATATCTGACAGGGTTAATTTTAAAGCATTAACAAAGTATACAGTTTATCATAAACAAAAGGCTACAGAGTAGTATTTAGAGAAGAGATCAATCATATTGAGGTGATAACAGATAAGTACATATCAGATCTGAAATCACACAAGAATAGTTGTTATCTACAGATCAATTATAATGTTACCTTTCAACCATCATAGTATATTTAAATCTCTTAACAGAGGAGACTTGATAGTAATTTTGTTAAATCTCTTAACCGAGTGCACACTTAATTGTGTTGCTAAAATCCTCTAACCAGGTAGATCTAGTTGATCTTACTGTTACTCCTAACAAGGTAAGATTACCAAAAGTGATCAAATATTTGTAGCCTTAATCGACAACTTTATTTGCTGCAAAAGTTAAGCTTTGTGGGTTCCATCCCCACCGCACATTTTACCTTCTAACAAGGCTTTTTGCGATACCAATAAACATGTGTTATTTGTATGAAGTTTTATGTTTGCATATTTGATTAGAGTACATGCATTTACATTTCAGTTATGTTATTGGATGTATGGTGAATGCAAATGATACAGTTGTTTATTGAATTGCATGTTTAAAATGATTCAATTGAAAGTTTTCATGGGTACTAATTCACCCCTCCCCTCTTAGTACACACCTTTCCATAATTCTAGCAATTGGTATTAGAGCTAGTTCTCTTCTTGAGGAAGTTTAATCACTAAAGAGAAAAGATCTTAAGGATGGAAAGGTATAATCTTGACAAGACTATTGAAAATCATAAATTAAAGATGCAGATTCATGTAGAACAATTCAATGAAGCCAAAGAAAAGTTGGGAGAGTTACTAATCAAAAGGAAGGAAATGGCATTTCAGCACAATGAGATTGATTATCAAGAAGGAGAGATAGAGGGTCAATTTGAAGGATCTGGATCTAGATATGGAAGTATATCTGATGCATCTAAAGGAGTCATATAAGATCTATTTGAAAATAATCAAAATCTTACTAATCAAGTGAAAACACTACAAATTGATCAAGAGACTCAAATGGTAAGAATGATTGATGTCATGAACAATGCAAGACATGATGAACAAGAAAAGAATTTGGCTATTGAAGATAGAAGACAAATGACTGAAAATATGGAAGAAAAGGAATTTGAGATACTGAGACTCATCGAGCATCATTTTGAAATTTCCAAACAGATGGTTGTCATGAGTCGGGAAGTCAATTGAGTGAACAGTGAGCTTACTAGAAAACTGGAAGACATTGGTGAATTGAGAGAAGAGAATGAAAGACTAAAGAATGAAGTGAAGATTTAACAACAACATAATGAGATGACAAAGAAAGCTAAGGAAAGTACTAAATAGATGGATGAATTCCTAAGTAGTCAAAGAAGACTTGATAGGTTTACTAGTTTAGGTTATACCGAGCAGGGAGAGTCATCAAGACAAGTTGAACAAAAGAATGTCTGTGAAAATCCAAGACCAAAGAATCTCTCAAGCTATCATTGTGGAAAACCTGGTCACACATCAGATGTTTGCAAAAGTAAAGCAAAAGGGATTCCTAAATCTACTCTTGGATTTGATGGTTATTGTTATAACTGCAATAAGTATGGACATCAAGCACATGAGTGTAGATCAAAGTTAAATAAGTCACATAAGAAACACTACATGTAAAAGCATTTTCACACTTGCAACATGCATGGACAAATATCACAAGAATGCAGGACACAAATGAAACAAGTCTGGAAACCAAAAGGACAACACAAGACATATTAACTGAGAAGACAAGGTAATTCATATACTTGGGATTACAACACTTGGGTTAGTTGTATAGAATGTGGTAGATATGGACATATTGCGGAAAATTGCATGAGAATGCACTGAAGAGGAAGATCTTGAAATTGGACAAATTCTAGAATGGCATGTTTGCACTATCACAAGGTCAGACATTTAAGCAAAGATTGCAGAGACCGAGTACCAGAGGTGAATGTTAATACAAATGAGGACACCATTGAATAAATCATGAGGATAAGGAATCAAATGTGGAGAAGAGCAATGAATGATAATAATAGAACAAGCACAACAGTCAGTGACACCTCATCCATTGGATTAGGTGATCTCGCCACATCTACCTAAAGAAAATCAAGTAAGTATGGAACTGAATTTCAATCAGTTATATCTTACAACAGTTCCTTATATCTATTGCATGAATATCAAATCAACATAAAATAGGATGCACTAGGGTACTATATGTTTTGAGCATGAAATGTGTATAGTCAGTAAAAGCATGATTGAGTGAAAGTTTGTTAGTTGGTGAAAAGTATCAAGGTTAACCGAGTTGAAGAATCAACCAAGCAATATTTATGTAACCAAGCTAAAGTTTCAAATAAATAACCGAACATATTTTTATTAACCGATTTATAGTAGGTGAAGCATTTATTGAAAAAATTTGAGGGGAAAAAGGAATTTTATGTATAAATAAGCATCAAAGCAAGTCATTTCTCCACACAGCAAACTAGAGAAAACCAGAGCGATTTGAGTAAATTTAAGAAAAGAGTTTTTCGAGAACTTCACAGAGATTAAAAGAAGATCATGAGTAGTTTGATATCATTTCAAGTAAGTTCTTAGTGAACTGAGTTATTCTCTTGAAGATTTTGTGAAGCCCTAAATCTGTTAAAACAATGACATCCTCATTAAAGTCTATGAAATCCAAGACCGAAAGTTACAAGGTCACATTGATCTAGTCCTCAACCTACAAAGAACCAAGATATAAATTGCACCCCGAGATTGCTTCACAAGTTGATCAAATAGGCGCATTTTCAAGCATACCACCTAGGGTTTTATTGGTACAGGATATACGATCCTATATTAACTGCAAGATAAGAGAAATCAAAGATTTCAAACTTCAATCTACATACCAGGAGCTATGCTAGGATGAAAGTTGAAGGATGATCACACACACCTAGAAATCAAAGGTTTGATAAATTCCCTTCATTTCCCGAAGGAGTTTAAAACTGAATGGATTAGGGTTGTGCTAATCTGAGTTCATGAAGGCAAGATGATGGTTGGATGAATTGATCAAAATCACTAAGGATGTTATCCACATGGTTACCGGTTACCCAAAAAATGATAAGGCAAAATCCCTAAGGAACCCACCAAGAACAGAGATTGAAAAACTAACAAGAGCTGAGTGGGATGACAAAGGCATGAGGATCAACACAATCACTAATCTAGAAACAAGATTTGGATCCTATTTAATTACATACAAAATATTCCAATCAAGCAGGTCCAGTAGTGTCCCATGTGAAGCAGTTGATATTGCATACAAAATTGTCAAGAAAGGCTTACAATTAGACCTCGTCGAGCTACTATTGAAGAAACTTGAGGAGAACATGAGGACTATCTATGTTGCTAAGACAAACACTTGTAAGTTTGGTTTACTTCTTGTATGTACATTTTTATACTTGCAAAAATATTTCCCATTAGTTGATAATGTTGAATGGGATGTCAACCGAACGGTCATCATCCAAATTAGTGAATTCATTAAGAACTTAGGTCATAATTTTGAGGTTGTGATGGATCATTATTTTGGAAAGTTTAAAGAGAGAATGCACAAAAGGACTAGGATACCTCCACAATTAGTTGAAAATCACAAGGAGGATATTTGTTTTCTAGTGGATACCATCACCACATTGATAAAGGAAGTTGAGCCAAGGACTGCATGGTTGCCTCCAATGGGCTATGAACTTGATATTGACCGAGCATCTAAGTAAATAAAGACACTTTTGGCTGAGCCTAAAGACCCCAAAGCTACTATGTTTGGAACCTATGAAGAAGCTAAGTTGAGAATAAAAATAGACTTTGTCGGAGTAAAGGTTGGCAGAAAATCCAAGAAAATGATGGACACCTTGACTAAACAATTTAGTGAAGAGGAAAAGGAAGCAGCATAGAATCTAGTTGAATAAGAAACCAAGGAACAACTTTTGATCGGTAACAACAAGCATGAAGAGGAGACCGAGTCAGACAAAGAATTACAAGTTGCACTCGTGAAGGAAAAAGGGAAGAGGAAACAAGATGAGACCCCTACACAAAGGAGGAAAAGATCCTCTATAGGTGTTTCCCCACCCCTGAAATGAGGAATAGTAAAAATTACAAGGCCTACACCTACAAAGAAACATCAAAAGAAAAAGAGAGGTGCACAAGCCACCACCGAGCAACCTAAAAAGAGGAGAAAGCTAATAGATAAGGATGATATTGACTCTGAAGAAGAAGAAGACACCAGTTAATTAAAAGTAGTTGTAAATAAAAATCAATCAGTTGATGAGCTAGTAGAGAACATAAAGGAAACGGGTAGACTAGCTCACCCTAAAATGAATCGGTTTGTACATATGTCAATTGAGGATCAAGAAAATATATAAGAGGTAATCATCAACATGATGATTAAGTTTAGAAGGTTACAAGTGGAATTTTCAAATTACATTCCCAAGGATCTATATGATAAAGTATTAGCAAGATGGACCTATGCCTTACATACTAAAAAGAATTTGAGGGAACGCTCATTAATTTTGGCAATGCCTATTCTATCAGTTACTGAGATTGAAGACATGATGAAACAATATGTGATTATATTTTTGATGAAAAGAATAACATTAAGTATATTGAAAGGAAAACTTGACGAAGTAGATAAAGACAGTAAAGTTTTATGGACAAAAATTTTGGATTCAAAGGCTGAAGTAGACAAAACTGCACTAGCAATAATCCCCAAGAAAAATGTAAAAGGTAAAGGAAAAGGGGTACACTCATATGATGCAGATCTAGCTACTAAAGAGCCTATTCACATATCTGACACTAAACTGCAAGATGATGATACATATGTCAAAGACTTCTATCCGACAAGCTACAATAAAGAAGAAAAATAGGATACTCCCGAGTAGCTAGTTACAACTGGGAATGCTGAAGTAACAATAGAAGACATTACTAATGGAGATCCTGATGATGAAGAAAAAGATGATGAAGATATCACCATTTCTGTAGAAACACTAAGGAAGAAATACCTATTGAGGTAGCAATAGTAAACATAACAGGTAGCTTACCTATATTGGTGCAAGCCATTGATATTTCCACTCAAGGAAAACCCGAGGAGAAGACACCCGGGCAAAAAAAGGACACCATCGAAGACTAGGGTGAAGAAGGACAAAAGGAGACAAATGAGCCTGCAAGAAAAGAGCCAAAAAATAAAGAAACTGAAATTGAGACAAATGTAGATATTTCTACAACTAACACAAGTCCAAAAGCCCAAGGACCTCAGACTGAGGGAACAGTCAAAGGGAAAGATAAGGAAGAAAGTGTCTCAAACAAGCAAGAAAAGTCTAATCCAGAGACTAAATCTCTAGTTCCTTATGGGCAATCTCCCACATCAAACACCCAAGAGAAGAAGAGAAAGAAGAAACATGGTAAGGGTCCAATGACTTTAGATGAGATTATTTAAATTCCTACATGTGACCTGAGAACCCTAGACCCAGAAGCACTTAGAAGATATGGAGAATTGTGCACAAGGAAGATTGCACAAGAAAAACTAAGATGGGAAAGAAAGCATAAGAAATTCTTAGAAGATGTTAGAGATATTTTGATGTAAGTAGTCCCTAATATCAATGTTGATGAGGCAATTCCCATCATTGATCAACTTGCAACTCTAACCTATCATATAAACTCTCCGAATGTAGATGTTGAAAAGAGAATTGAAGAGAGAACATAAGCCAAGATATAACTTAAGCTAGCAGAGAGAATTAGCCAAGAAGTGGAAGTAAATAAGGTAAAACTATCTGAGATAATAACCAAGTTAGATAGTATTATTCAGAGGGTTATTACAATTTTGCAAAAGCTATGCACTATAGACTCTTTCACTATTGAGATTAATGAAAAGATAAAGAAATTAGATGAATATTTAAAGGATAGCGCAAATAGTATAATAACTGAGCCAAATACATTTTATGAGCATTATGCCAAAGTTACACAAATCCAACAGTTAAGACTAGAACTGAGGAAGGAAGAGGATAAAATAAGAGAACAAGTAACCAAGCTACAGGAAGAGTTACTTCCACACTTAAAGGTGATGCAGAAGCATGTGAGCAAGGCAAAATAATTGGTTTCCACCCTTGAGATATTGGTTATAGAGAATATTTTTTATATGCATTCACAAGTTGATTTAGAGAATATTGCTCTAGAGAATCTCAAAGAGGAATGGGAAAACCTCTTGGCCACTCTTCATAAAACCCATCAAAATATATTTGACAAATTGTAAGTACATTTTTGGAATTAATTTCAAAAAAGGGAGAAATACATGTATATATATTCTTGTATGTACTTTACACCGAGAGCATGTCCAAAGGGAGAGTTCACATAGTTCAGACATTTTTGGTTTACAAATTTTTTTTAAGTCCAAATTTTGTAGTCAACATATACATAATTTTTTTTATACTAATTCCAAAGAGGGAGAATGTTACTCCTAAGAGAATTAAGAGTTATCATTAGTATCATTCATTCATAAAGTCAGTAAAGGAGACAATACAGGACAATCAGTCAACACACAGAGCCTAGACACTGAGAAGAATACAAGGCATAATACTACACTAACCGAATACAGTTTTGACCGAGTACTCATACCGAGTCAGATGATTATTGAGTATCGAGCATAGTAGTCACCGAGCATTCATATGTATCGAGCGTTAGTTAAATACCAAGTGATGAATGTAGTGTACACCGAGTGAAGCGGGAAATGACATAGCAATTTGTAATGGCACAAACTACAAGGCAAATGGTTTACACCGATCAAAAAAAGGTTTACCAAGATCGAGATGAAATTAAATATGGATGTAATCATTTAATGATTGATGATTCCTATGTAAAGATGATCTAGGTTAATCATTTGAACCGTTGATCTTAGGTTTTCTAAGATAGTATCAAAACCCTAATTAGGTCAAATCATTTTGATATAAGAATTATAAAGATGTCATTTTGACATGTATCACACATGAAGTAGCCACCATTGGGAGACATCTGAAGATCTAACAAGGTTAAGCTTGAAGCATTGGCAGAGTATACATTTTATCAAAAATAGAAGGCTACCGAGTAGTATTCAGAGAAGAGGTCAATCAGATTGAGGTGATAACAAATAAGTACATATTAGATCTAAAATCAGGCAAGATTAGTTTCTATCTACAGATCAATTATATTGTTACCTTTTAACCATTATAGAAGATTTAAATCTCTTAACAAAGTAGACTTGACAGTATTTTTGTAGCATATCTTAACCGAGTGCACACTTAATTGTGTTGCTAAAATCCTCTAACCAAGTAGATCTAGTTGATCTTATTGTTACTCCTAACAGGGTAATATCACCAGAAGTGATCAAATCTTTGTAGCCTTAACCAACAACTTTATTTACTGTGGTAGTGAAGCTTTGTGGGTTCCATCCCCACCATAGTTTTTACCTTCTAACAAAGGTTTCTGCGATACCAAAATGCATGTGTTATGTGTATGAAGTTTCATGTTTGCATATTTGATTAGAGTACATGCATTTACATTTGATCAGTTATGTTATTGGATGTATGGTGAATGCAAATGATACAGTCGGTTAATGAATTGCATGTTTATAAAGACTTAATTGAAATTTTTTAAGGTTATTGATGCACCCCTCCCCTCTCAGTACACACCTTTCCATAATTCCAACAACATTTCACTTCAATACACATGAGGTATATGTGTATTATTTCAACATGGTACCTATTCAAGGTAGGACAAAAAGTGGTTTTCACTAGAGGAAACTTTTTATCTTTACCATTTTGATTATTGAAATGTTTTTAATCCTTTTTATTGTATTTTATATTAGGATATTCCTCAAACATGAAAATTTATGAGGTGTAATATGTTTATAGGATCATAAAGTGCTTCGCCCTTTGGTATGGCTAATTGATATTCTCCTAAATCATGATTAGTGATGATTTCATATAGGCCTAACCAATTAGACTTAAATTTACCCTTATTATCTCTAGCTTGTGTATTTTTTAGTTTTCTGTATGTGTAAGATCACTAATCTCAAATTCATAGGCTCTTATTTCTTATTATACCTATGATAGTTATGATTGTATAATTATTATAGATGGTTAAGGACATCAAGGTACCACTCATCAAGAAGTTGTATCTCTTGCAATTGTGCAACTTGACACCATTCAGATTCATTAACTTGAGAATTGTGTATTTAATCATTTGGAATAGAATTTATCAATATTTAAATTGTTTTGATCTTTGGCTTGTTATTTGGCATCCATTTTAATTCTATAGCTATATTTGTACCCATCAAAATTACTAGAAATAATTGTTAGAACAATTATTTTATTTGCATCTTGAGGTTCTAATTGAAAATATTTTTGATTAATTCTTTCTTAATGGTAAATAAGTTGTTCGCATATATATATATGTGTGTGTGTGTGTGTGTGTGTGACCTCTCTATTTTTGGGTAATATTACTCTCTCAAATACCCTAATAGGACTTTATTGAGGAAATAATTTGTAACTAACAACTTAGCTTGATCACACCACACTTGTACAAGCATCCTAAATGAAACCCAAAGAAAATTATTTGAAAAAGAATTAAACTCAAAATAAAACCCAAAGAACCAATTACACACAAAAATGAAAGAGATCACATAAATTTCACTTAAGGTATGACAAAAAATAAATAAAAATAACTCAACCTATTGAAATAATGAATAGAACTAGTGAGAAGAAAGATAAGGACTACAAAACCTAGTTTTGTTAGAAGATTCAAGAACAAATAATTACAAGCTGACAAGAGAAGAAGTTTTAAGAAGACTAAGGAGCTTGTCATAAATGGTCAAGATCTTTCTTTTTTTTTAACATCCAATATGTCTGAAAGTCTTTTAGTGTGTGTTCCTATCCTAACTATGTCTGGGAAAATAAGAGAAATGACAATGATGTGGAATGCAATTCAAAGAGTGCAAATAAGTCTTTATAAGAATAAGATGGTGATACCAAGGTGTCAAGTGTACTACACAAGGATTCTATAGTAAATCAAAGAAAATAAAATCAAAGGCAAGAGTAAATAAAACATTGATAATATCATCTCACAAGCTTGGTGGAGAAAATAGAGGCAAGAATGTTGTTAAACCTTTCAAAGAGTGTTGTAATATGTTGTAGAATGCTTAGACAAAAACTAAAATGTTCAAAATAAAATTATGAAATTGGAAATTATTGTTAAGAGCGTATAACTTAATAGCTTGAAAGAATATGAAACATAGTAAGATAGATTTTTTAAATGGAAGGAAAGTAGAGAGATAAGTGAGCTACATAGTAATATGAATATACTATAGAGTGCATACCAACAACTTGGATAGGTAGTAGATGGTAAAATGCTCCAAACTAGCTACTAAATAATAGGTTATCACTAAATGTTAGTATGCCACATATATATATCCACATGTCATACTAGCATCTAGACAATTTCAACTAAGTCAAGCACCAAAAAATTGTAAGGTTAAGTTATTGAAAATGAAAATTTTCATTAAAGGGACCACAAAAAGAAAGGCCTTGGCACCATAGACAAAAAGGGATAAAACAAGGGGTAAGTGAACTGAAAAATAATATGTGGGAGGTAGATACAAATGTGAGTAAAAAATGTAATGCTAAATTACAAGGATATACAATTTCTAATATTATACAAACTTATACGTGTTATTTAAATGTTGGGGTTAGAAAAGACCTATTGAATAAATATTCAAATGAATTCTCAAAAATTCTATTTCATCTTTTAAATGATTGGTTAAAACTTTTCTTGATATTTCTTTATTTCTAAAACATATTAATTGATCTAGTAAATTTCAAGAAAATGATCTCTTTGATATGTGCAAAAATATTGTTTAATGTAAAGTAGAGTTTTAGACACTTCTTCAAAATATACATAATTTACAAGAAAAAAAAATCACTAATAATGAATTAACCCTAAAATCTAGCAAAAATGAAAAACAATCTTGATCTTTGAAAATGCTAACCAAAATTGAAAACAAAATCCATTCAATTTTCAGAAAAATAAAAACAAACTCAACTCTAAAAGCTCTACATCATAAGACATAACTTAAAATGCACTTGATTCTTGATCCCCCTTAATTTGTGTAGACACTTCTTATTAATTATAATCCTTCACTAAGTGAAGACACGCTACAAAGAATGATTAAAAAATAGCACATGGGTTCACATTCAATATAATAGTGCCACATTAATGGCACGTTCTAGCTTGCATTAATTTGTTTGGAAAGAAAATTGACTAGAGAATTGATTCCTCTAGAAATTATGAATCCCTAATATTAATTTAATGTGTTAATTTAATGATCCCTAATATTTGCCTTTTGCAAATTGAACAATGAGTGTCATAGTAAGGTGCTTGAAATAATTTGGACTAATAAACTTTAGAGAGATGGCCACTATTATATCTATATTGTCTAGTAGGAACTTTGCCAAAAAGAGCACTCGTTTATGTGAACACAATCTTCGCAGCATTTTGGAAGTATTGTGCGAAGTACAAAATTCAACTATTGTGGAAGTATTATGTGATGACATTAAGTGTGTGTTCAGGTTGATATTTATCAAAGGACGGTTGATTAGGCATACAAGGAGGCGAAAAGGACAAGGGCAATTTGAGTAGTGGAGTTTAAATGAAATTCATCACATATTGGCGAGAGATATTTTTAGTGAGGGATGCATAAAGCTGATGCTTCCATGTGTTGTGGATTGTGCTCTTTGAAAAATGTGGGATGGGAAAATCGACAACAAAGGACTCAAAGAAAATTCAAGACTCCCATGTGTATAAGTAAGGAAGTGGGGGAGGTCCAGAAAAGATAAGTATATATTGATCAACCAACAACATGATGACATGAGCCCCAATAGCACACAATGAGAATGTGAGGGCATAACAAAGTAAGAGGCACTTAAAAGGATACAATAAAGGATTATGGTAAGTCCCATCAATAATGAAGATGGGATATGGATCATCTGCTTATAAGGCTAGGCGTAGAAGAATAACTCACTATCGTTTGGTTGCTCAAATTAATCTAGAATAGGAAAATGGGAATTGATGAATTGGCATAAGTTAATTCTAATTTTGGTCCAAAATGAGCATTCATCTAATTCCTTTCAGAATCTGGAATTAGATGAATGCTCATTTTGGACCAAAATTAGAATTAACTTATGCCAATTCACCAATTCCCGTTTTCCTATTCCAGGTTAATTTCAATTATAAAGGAAACGAAAGAATGTGATTGAACAAGGGAAGAGGAAATGGTATAAATGATTAGCAAATGAGGATATAACTAAGAGACATTTTGAGGATACAATAAAGAATTATTTGGGTTTCATAATATAGGTATTATGATGATAGAATGATAAGTACATTTAGGGATATAATTAGTATAGATACTAGATCAATAACATTATTACAATTTTGAGGTATTAGAAATGAAGATTTCTGAAGTAGGTGTTATACAAAGAATTATGATTTATGTTCTATTAAGGATGCAATAAATAATTATGATTTAAGTCTCTTTAATAATGAAGATGTGGATATGAATCAATTACTTGTAGGGTCAAGGTTAGAAGAATTAGTCACTAGAGGAAATAAAAATTGTAATTGAGTAAGATAATAGAAAATGGTATAGATGAAAATCAAAGATTCGAGTTAAGAAAAAATAAGGGGTATCACAAGATTAACTAAATTTGATATCTAAAAGTTTAAAATATGGACAAGAAAAAAAATTGTTTCGAAGAATTCAACGTAATGTGTGTGGGAAGATACTTTAAACTCTCAATTTTGATATTTTCAATGTAACCCCCTTATGTATTGCATTTCATAATATCCCAAATATATCATAAATAAATAATGTCCCCACCTTCACAGAGATGTCCCATTTTTTCTTGTTCCATGATGTAGAAGATCATACATTTTTAATAATCTACATAAACAATTTGTAATAATTAGAATTTTCAAGATGAATGACGTAACTAATCATAATACAATTCTCAAGCATAAGAAAGCCCTAATTTTTCTTTTGTGCTGACTGGTATGTGTTCGTTGAGAATCAACAAGACCTCAAATCATTAAGTGTACACACCTATACCTTGGAAATGATTTTAGTTGGCCCATTTCTTCACCCCAAGTATGAAAGGTGTCCTTATCCTATAAGTACAAGAATACAATTCTTCATTAAATGATTTGTTTATTTTTGCTAACTCAAATAATTGTATATACACAATATAGCTCAATTTGTGTCATTATATAACACCCATATGATGAATACTCTCTTAAGAATTAGCCTTTGGGTTGAAGATTATGAATCAAGTCTAATAATCATGCAACAAGAAAAACTAAACTAAGTAGTGTGCACTACTACCATATGCGCTCGCAAGATGGAGGTAGACTACTATTAGAATTGCAAAATAAAACACCAACACAAAAATTTTTTCCAAAAAGAATAAAAATGACAAAAAGAAAACTGAATTTTTTTCTGTGATAAAAAATTATATGATCTTTGAGATGCTCCTATGTTAGATTTTTAAGTTCTTACCCTTGGTCAAAATCATAATTGCATAAATGATCTTGAGTATACGCATAGTTATAGAAATGACTTATTAACCTTTAAAACTCAAATTCAAAGTTAGTGTTAATCTTACCCTTTCCACTTGGTAGTTATATGAGACTTTGATGCAAGAAACATTTCATTTATGGCCCTTGGAGTTATATTCAAAAGAGCAACTTGGTTCATTTAGAGGCATCCAATTCTCAATGTGCATTCTTCCTTTCACAATAATTAAGGAGCGCTAATGAGAATACTTGCATCGTATTGTCATTTATGGAATAAATACATGTGTTTAGCTTGTATCTTCAATTATCCTCTTAATTGTTAACTCGTTACCATATCAAGTTGACCACAACAAAAACTTTGTACATAACCATGCAAACTCCTAACCAAACCACACGAACATGTTTTTATAAAAGAGAAATGGTGACAAAGTAAAATCAAACATTTAAGCATTGAGAAAGATTACATCACTGCATTTAGATCATATACATCAATAGATATGATTGATCCCATAGTTATAAACATAGTTCTATTAATAAATAATAATTTTAAAACATTCGTCTAAACATTACTAGATTCCTTCTACACATCACTAAATGTCTTCTACCTAACCAAACATTTATAAATATCTATATGTCATTTCTAACTAAATATTATTATTTATTTAAATTTATAAAACATATAAACCTTCAATAATTCAATAAATCATAACATTTATTTTTCCAAAATATTAATTTATTCATACCTATTATTGATTTATTCCTTTAAAAAATTGGGTAATAGAGATTTTATACTCCATTACACAACCCTCCTCTCTAACCTTTATTCCTAGTACTTACATTATTAGCTTGCCTTTAGATTTCTACAATGATTAAAAGGAATTTTTCATATCAAAATCAATCGATGATTAAAGGGAATTTTTAATAGTGGGAGGGAAATTATAAAACATTGTATTGACTCGTGATCGCCATATCACGTTATTCGAATATTCAATTTTGTAATTGGTTATTTTTTTTATTGTTTGTATTTTAATAAATGTCACTAATTTATTCCTAGTGATTAAGGAATCTAATTGTACTACAAAAATCGCATACCATAATATATAAATATTTTTTTTTGTGACTTCAGCAAAATTATAGTGGTTGTATTGCTATTTTATATTATTTTAAGTTTTTGGTATGTTGTAGTTAATATATTTGTTTTTATATTGGAAGGGGATCCTATGCAAACGAATAATTGATAAGTTGACTCTATAGAGCTAGTTATTTCCAAGGGTTCTATTTTTAATATTCTAATGATTTACTTTTATAATTTTATCATTTTATTCTATTATAAGGGTATTTTTATATCTTATATGAAAATATGTAACAATGAAGATTAATTAGTTTTAAAAAATGGTAGAAATCAAGAAACTTTCTTTTAATTTAATGAATAAACAAATAAACAAATCGAATAAACAAATAAACAAATCGAATAAACAAATATTATAGACGATACATAAGATATATTGTTATAATGGAGTAAGCATATTAACAAAAACTCTTATGTCTTATTTTAATTTTAAGAGTTGCTAAAATATTAAGATTTAATAATAAACTTAATATAAATATTTAATAATAAACATAATACTAATATTTAATAATAATTATATATTATCATGAGTAAAATGAGAATATAATTAAATTAGTTTTTTTTTCTTATAATTACATATTAAAGTTTAAGTCATTTTTTTGTGTTTTTAATGATAATTTATAAGTACGTAACAATTTAAATGAATTATTTAAAATTGAATATCTTGATGGTGGAGCGGGTGAGAGTTGGGCGAAGCATTGGATTGAGGTAGGATACCAATCGAACAACCTTGAATCCAAATCAATTTTTGCTAGGAGGGTACATATGCAGAACGTTGTGGAAAAAGAAAGCTTAGGATGTTTATGATAAGCCTTGGGGACCACATAGATTTTCTTAGGAAAGGAATTTTTCCAATTCAAATCAGTTTTATCAAAGGCATGCTAGACATAATGCCATCACATGTATGGTTCAAGCAACTTTTCCAAACAATATCCCCATCTTTCCAACCTCAACCTCTGGTATTCCAGTTAAACCCCTTTGCCCAAGAAGCTTTGGTCCCCCAAATATTGGGAAATTTCAAAAGTAAGAAATGTTGTGTCAACCAAGAAAGCCAGATTTAGGGCTTCATACTATTGGTCAACATTTGGGCAATCAACTAGAAATGGTTGAAGAATTTCCAAGATACAAAAATCCTAGCAAGTTTGTAAAAAAAGTCACGGCATTTGAGAAAGAGATCAGAAATAATCCTTTTCTATTTCGAAAACAAAAGTCCTAAGGGAAAGGAAGATTAAATGCCCTAGCTACATTTCCTAATAACATCTCTTTAAATCTCAAGCCTCGAACAAGTCTCCAAGGAAGATAAAAAATCATGAAAGATCCTTTTTAGAGAAGACCCAAAAAAGATATTCTATGAAAGGTAAACTCTTGGAATCTAGAAGGAACAATGTATGGGTAAAGAAGACACAAAGATATACAATAGGAGAAGCTCCAAAAAAGATGGATCCTTAGAGTTTATTTTAGGGTGAAGAACTAGCATCTAAAAAGCTTCCAAGGGACATACAGAGGAACACGCAGCTAAAAATTATCCTTCTAGAAGTTGTTATTTCTCCACGAATACAAGATCTTTAACAACAAGCTCTAATATGTAAGTTCTAGAATATCTCCATTGAAAAATTAAAAAAAATATTTAAATGGGTTGAAGAACATTTGATGAAGGGCACTCCCCTTATTTAACCAAACACGCACAACATAACATGGAAATAAATAGAAAATTGCAAGAAAATTATTGGAAAGAATAGAAACACTTGCTTTCTATTATCCTCAATGAAATGACATTACAATATTTAGAAAAACAACATGCTACAATCACATGGACATTTTCATTACAATAACATAGAGCCACAATCTACCTTGTGGAACTAAACCCTAAAATCCCCCTTTAGCACTATTTAAGTAGCACAATTAGCCACCTAAGAATATTCTAGACAGTGAAATTTTCCCATTTTGGTGCCCAATAGTTCAATTTCCCACCTTAAGTTATTTTTTCTCCCTCTTCTTTTAGAATTGAAACTAGAGTCTTGAAGGCACAACTTCCAAAAATCATAACTTGTGAACCATTGAGTCGATTGGTTATTATAACCCCATTTCATAAGTGGCACGAAGCACTCTATGCTCTATGCGTATAAAGCATTAGCTGATCAAAGTTTGACCCCTTTTCGGAGCCTCTAAAGCCTTCAAAATTGAGTTCAAAGTTTTTGTACTACTCCACCAAAATAGAAAATTCAATATCTTCAAAACTAAACTTGATCTTGCCATGAAACTTTACCAATAGACTAATACATCCAAAATGAACCTCCAGGGAAGAAATTGAAACATATGTGCTCAAATGAACAACCTACTAAAAACATTAACCTTGTCCAAAGATACCCCTTATTGAAAACTAGATAATTTTTGGGTGATGCAAGATTTATGTTACACCCTAGATGCTCCTGCATTAGATGCCCAAAGGACATTGAAAAGTGACCTTATTACATCTCAGGTGTTCACAAGAAAACTAAGGTGGTCAACCTCTTCCTTTGATAGCCATGATGAATCTTCAACAAGTCATCCCTTCCATTTGACTAGATACTCTTCATATTTCCCATTTCTTGTGCTTCTACCAACATGACTATCCAATATGTCTTTTATCTCTTTTGTAGCTGAAGTAGGTGCTGGAATATTCCACTGTGCTTCGGTTTCCTCATCTTCAATACTTCTGTCATGATACTTTATCAAATCTAAAATATTAAATACTAGTGAAATATTGAGTTCATTGGGAAACTCTACTTCATAAGAATCTCTTGAATCATGCTTCTTCAGGACTTTTCATGGTCCAAATTTCTTCATCTTCAACTTGTTGTATGTTCCCACTAGAAATCTTTCCTTTCTCAAATGAAACATAACTTTATTTCCAATTTGAAATTACTTATGCCTCCTCTTCTTATATGCCTTAGTCTTGTATTGTATATTCATTTTATTAATGTGCTTCCTCACCTCCTAATGAAAATTCTTCAAGTGTTCTGCAAGGTCTTTAGCTTCAGCACTACATTTTTCTCCATTGTCTAACTTCCTTAATTATGAAGCATTTATAGGACTACTTCCATATATACAATCTGGAATGGTAATTTACCAGTGCTCTTATTAACAAAAATATTATATGAAAATTATGTCTGCTACAAAATCAGATCCCATCCCTTGGGCTTATCTCCTACTAAGGACCTCAATAAATTCCCCAAACTCCTCTTCACCACTTTTGTATGTCCATCAATTTGTGGGTGGTGTGTTGAGATAAACTTTAAAATTGTCTTTAGTTTCTTCCATAATATCTTCCAAAAGTACCCAACAAACTTATTATCTTGATTGGAAACTATGCTTTTGAGAAGAACATGTAGTCTCACCACTTTTCTAAAAAATAATTCTACTACATGAACAACATCATTAGTCTTTCTGTAAGGAATGAAATGTTTCATCTTCAAGAGATTGTCTACAACCAAAAAAATGGAATCATGCCCTCTCTAAGTCCTCAGTAAACCAAGAACAAATTCCATACTAATATCCTCCAATGGTCTTTACGGTATAAGTAATGGCTGATATAACCCTATATTATTTTAGATTCCTTTTTCCATCCGACATATTCTACAACTCTACACAAACTTATTAACATGTTGTTATGATTGTGGCCAATAATAATGCTCACTAACTAGAGCAATAAGTTTATCTTGACCAAAGTGTGAGGCCAATCCTCCACTATGCTTCTCTTTAATTAGGTTCTCCCTCATGGAGCTCTTTGGAATGCACAATTGACTCTCTTTGAATAACATTCCATCTTGGATTATAAAATCCAACCATCTGATCATGTCTAGAGTAATAGGTTTTGTGACAGCTCTCCAGACCTCACCAAAATCAAGATCCTTAGGATACAAACTCTTGAGTTCTTGTAACCCAACAACTTTGATATGCATCTCAATAAATTTGTCTCCTGCTTAGGACATCTACATCCCTATTATACTTTCCATTCCTGTGCTTCAAAATAAAACTGTATCTCTACAAAAAATCAAACCATTTCAAATGCCTTTGATTCAACTTCCCTTGGTTATTCAAATACTATAAAGGTTGATAACTAGTAAACAAAACAAACTCTTTAGGAAAAAGGTGATTTCTCCACTTCCTCAATGTCTAAATTATAGTATAAAACCCATGATCATAAAACAAATTTTTTTTTTGGCATCATTCAACTTCTTACTAAAGTAAGAAATGAGTTTACCTTCCCGACTCAAAACAACTCCAATGATATTGCCACTAGCATCACAATATACTTGAAATACCTAATTAAAGTCTAGAAATGCCAAAACAAGATGCTCTATAACTTTTCTCTTCAAAAAATAAAATAAAATTGCTTCTCCTACAACCCACTTAAACTCTTTTATATCAAGTCTCATATTTTTAGTCAAGGGTCCACATATGCTACTAAAATTTATGATAATTTTTTTGTAAAAGATAGCCAAACCATGAAAAGATCTTACCTCAGTAGAACTCTTTGGAGTAGGCCATTAAAGGATAGCCTTCATTTTCTCTTGGTCCATTTTAAGACCATATGCTAAGACAAAAAAATCCCAGGTACACTAACTCCTTTACAAAACTACACTTCTTCAAGTTAATCAATAGTTTCTCTTCCCTTAACTTCTCAAAGATCCTATGAATATGCAAGATATGCTCTTCCAATGTCTTACTGAAGATCAAAATATCATCCAAGTCTAGACAATAATAAACTTACTTATAAATTCTTTTAATACCTCGTTCATGAGCCGAACAAATGTTATTGGTGCATTGGTTAGCCCAAAAGGAATGACTAACCACTCATACAATCCCTCCTTTGTCTTGAAGGTTGTCCACATTTCATCTCCTTCTCTAATTTGAATCTAGTAATATCCATTGTTTAGATCTATCTTTGTGAAGTACTTGTCTCCACTCAAGTAATCCATAATGTTATCCATCCTTGGTAAGGGAAAGCTATACTTGATAGTAATCTTATTGATAGCCCAAGAATTTGTACACATCCTCCATTCTCTATTTTTATTTGGTGCTAGCATTGCTAGTACAACACATGGGCTCAAACTCTTTTGAATTAACCCCTTCTGCAATAACTCATGTACTTGTATATTCAATTCTCCACTTTCTACTGGAGTCATCATATGGGCTTCCTTATTCACAAAATTGGCTCTAGGAATCAAGTCCATTTGATGACTAATATTTCTTATTGATGGAAATCCATTAGATACATTATCAAATACAATATCCTAAAACTCATCCAACAAATCCACAAATTCCACAAGTACATCTTGTACTTCCTCTTTATCAAGTCTTAGAATTAAAAAAAAATACATATGTGCATGCTCCATGCCTTCTAGAAACTTCCTTCCATCAACTAAACATATTTTGGCATTACTACATACATTTGTTTTTGTTTCCTTCAATGGCTTTAGCTTGTGTCAGACTCCATCCTTTGTCAATGAATAGGTATTTGCATACCCATCACGTATTGCATGGCGATCAAATTTCCATGGTCTCCCTAACAACAGGTGAAAAGTATCTATAGGCATACTATCACATAATACCTCATCATGATAGTTTCCAATTTTGAACGTTACCAGACATTGTTCATCTACCAAAACCTTGTGATCCTTTTGCAACGAATAAATCTAGTAGGGATTCAGATGCTTTATTATCTCTAACTTCAATTTATCGACCTTTTTCTCTAAAACAAGGTTATCAGTACTACCACTATCAAAAATGATATTGCATACTTTACCATTACACTTACACCTTGTGTGAAATAAATTCTTCCTTTTCTCATGTTCCTTCTCATCATTTAGCAAGGCTCTCCTAGTGATAAGGACCTCTCTTCTTTCAACATCTTCAAAATGTGATAAATTTGCATCTTTTTTTAACCCCAACTGATGGTGATGATGATGAAGACCGATATCAGAGGTATACAAGATTGTAGAAGGATTAGATCATTTGTTAATCTACAAGAGAAGGAATTTTTTCATTGATGTCAAGCAATTGATTTTTGGTTTATATTGAGTTGCCATACCATTCAAAGTATGATATAAGTTGAGTGAGGTAAGGAAAAAGAGAAAGTAAAAAGTTGTGAAGTTGAAGAACTTAATTGGAAAACTAATATAGATCGAACAATGATAAGGTAATAATGGTATAGTTGTTTTCTACTTTACATTTGATTATATCAAGTCGGTAAAGGAGATTGGACAAGTGAGAAAGTTAGAAAGTTGACAAAGAAAAGAAAACAATTTAGTTACTGAGCAGGAAGAGTCATTCGGAAAAAGGAAAGAAAATTTTAGTAAAATGAAAGTGATTATCAGTAAAGAGAAAGGAATCCAAGACACTGAGTACATGGAGTTAGTTACCGAGTGAGGAATTTCAGTTGAAGGAAAAGAAAGGCTACCGAGCAAGGAACATATATTAAATACAAGCATCAGAATGACATTTAATGAAGATCCATGATGATTTGGAAGATTCTAAGGATGAGGAAGAGTTAGTTAAAGAGATCTATGATCATAAAAAATCAAGGTGATGATCTATGGTAAGATATAAGAGACAAAAAGTGAAGGTACAAGTTCCAAGAAAAGTTCAAGTTCTGAGGTGATGATAAAATGTTTTACCAAGTGTCAAGTTCATTGAATCAGTTCAAGAGGTTGATCTAATGGTTGAGATTAAACAGAGGAAAACCTAATCAAGGAGATTAAGAGGCAAAGTGGAGTCTATATAAAGGATGAAATTGAATTAAAAAAAGCTGGCAAGTTGAAGTGTGGATGTGTAACCGAGTGATGCAATGAAGAAGAAAAAGGTTGAAATCTGAGTCTGCAAGCAGAGATTGATGAAGTGTTGAGGCCAGTGAATAATGAAGGGATGAAGTGAAGAAAAGGAGTGCATAAGGGATCTAACTAAGAAAGAGGTAGTTGCATATTTATGGATCATATTCTATACTGTTTCTTATTAACATTTGTTGCAGGAAAATATTTTAACCAAGTGGACTTAATAGTCTTATTGTGAATCCCCGAGAGAGGTGAAATTCTAGAAGAGTGTTTAAAGACCTTTAACCAAGCCACTCCTAATAGGATTGGCTCTTAACCTAGCATACCTCAAAAGAGTATTTCTTTGGCGGGTGACAATTTATATAGTGGTTGTTTCCCAAATTGGGTTTCCACGTTAAATACAAGTGTCAAATGTGTTGAATGTTTGATATGCATGTTATTTTTTGATTACTTAATTTACTGGCATTGTTGGTTGCTATTAAAATTTGTTTTACCGAGTTGAAAAGTAAAATTTTAAGGTTTAAAGAATCACTGATTACTAATTCACCTCCCTCTCAATAATCCAATAATTGGTATCAGAGTTGAGTACTCTAAAGGGATAAGTTTAAAGGACTCGAGTAAAAGATTCGAAGATGTATAAGAGGGAGGCACCAAAGTTGAATATGGACAACTTATCTACATTTAAAAGAAGGATGAGGCTACACATATATAGAATTGTAGAGTATGCAATATACTATCTTGACAATAAGTATTCACCACCACCATTTGAGCCTATAATAGATGAGCAAGTAAGAAATAGGAAATATCACACACAAGTTATGATTGAGATATCTTCTGTCCTCATCGACCTGGAGTTCAATGATCTAAAAGGATGTGATACAAAAAAATAGATGTGGGACAAGATTGCTTTGGTTTATGGTGGAGATCTACATGTTCAAAAGGAAAAGGCTGAAATTTTGAAATGCAAATTTGAATCTATGAGAATGAAGGAATGTGAAGATGTTACACAATATAGTACAAGATTGAAGGAAGTTGTGAGTGCTATCAGAGGTGTTGGAGGACATATTAAAGAAGAAGATGTAACAAGAACACTACTAAGGACATTATTGCCTACATATGCCATCCAAGTGTCTGCAATACAAGAATTGAGATACATTCCCCATGAGATGCGTGTTTCACTGGATGATACAATTGGTAAGTTGACTTCTTTTGAGCTAAATAATTTTGACAATAGTTTACTTGCCACTACTAATATTGACTCTGCATTCAAATCATCTTTGAACATTGGAAATACTAGAGATTATATATCTCGTGATGTTTATGTAAGAAGTGCAAGTGAAAGATTTCAAAGTTGCAAGAGTGATCTAGAAAGTCTATTTGAAGATGAAAGACAACAAGAAGAGTTTGAAGCCTTATTAGCTAGGAGACTACCGAGAGGTAAAGACAAATACTTAGGTAAATTACCCTTGAAATGTTTCAATTGCAACAAGATTGGTCATATATCATCTATATGTCCTGACAACAATAGTGATGAGAAGAAGGACAACTGAAATAACAATAAAAGGGAAAACAGATTCAGAAGATACCAAGATTTCAAGAACAAATGTAAGAAGTCATGCTACATTGTTGAAGAAGGACTAGTCAATGATGATTTAGAAAATGATGAAGGTGAAGAGGTTGTGTATATTTCTATTTAGGATGATTCTGATGAAGAAAGGTATGAAGAAGAAAAATCCTTAATTTCTCATGTTAGCAAGAATGATACATGGATAATTGATAGTGGATGTTCACACCATATGATTGGTGACACACATAATTTCATTATTATGGAAGATCATGATGGAAGTTATTGTAGATTTGGAAATGATGCTCCATATCATGTGGAAGGTAAAGGTTCTATAATTCTATTGGATAATACACAATGTGGTGATGTATGTTGGGTTGAAGGACGTCAATATAAGCTTTTGAGTGTGGCATAGATGAGTAACATACGTCACTAACTGTAATTTCAAAATGGAAAGGTAAAAGTTTTTTATCAGAATGAAGGTCTGATTTCCACTGATGAACAATCAAAAGGTAACTTATTCTACCTTGATACTACTACTAAAAGTTTCTTATTTGATAAAGTTGAGGATGTATGGTTATGGAATATGAGATTCTGTCATGTGAATTTTTACAACTTAATTAAGGTGAGAAAAAAGAATAGAGTAAGAGGTCTACCGAGATTGGACACACCTAAAAATGTCATGTGCAAAGGATGTCAAGTTGGTAAGATGACAAAGTCAAGTTTTACAAGAAAATCTTATACTACACAAGGAATTTTGGAGTTAGTGCTCACTGACCTATGTGGACCTATGAGAACACAAAGTTACTATGGTGATATATATTTCATTTTATTTGTTGATGATTATTCAAGAATGATGTATGTCATACTTTTGAAGGATAAATATGATGCTTTTCAAATGTTCAAGTGGTATAAGGCAAGAGTTGAAAAGGAGGCTAGAAGATAATTGAAGTGTCTAAGATCTGATAGAGGAGGTGAGTTTACATTTGATAAGTTTACACTTTTTTGCAATGAACATGGAATAAAAAGACAAATGTATGCATCGAGGACACCATAATAAAATGGTATATCAGAGAGAAGAAACTGATCCATTATTGATTGTGCAGGGACATTGATGATTGAGAAGGGTGTCCCTCAAACATTTTGGAGATAAGTAGTTAGCACTACAGCCTATACACTAAATTGAGTACAACTGAAGAAATGAACAAACAAGACTCCATATGAGATCTGGTATGGTCACAAACTAAATGTAAGTTATTTAAAAGTATTTGGAAGTAGAAGTTACATTATAAAGGATGCTAGAGAAATGGGAAGTTTAGTCATAAAGGTGATGAAGGTAGACCATCTCCTCCATTAATGAGGACTCTTTTGACACAATGCTTATGTATCAAAACTTCAATATGAACTGGGATATTTTGGGGATGATTCAAAGACATGTCATCTTTCTCAAAAAAAGATGGGCAATGTGATGCAATAAGGCGTCCAACCATATTCTAAAATTTATCGACATCCAAATTAATGAAACAAAAATGGTTACTTAAGAAGATTCTCAACTTTCCACTAATATAAATTTTGTCAAGTTTTGAGTTATATATATATATATATATATATTCTAATTGGATTACGTCTAAAATCTTAATTGATAAGCTGATTGAAAAACATCTATAACTTTCAAATGGTATAAAAAAATTCAAATTTGAAACATGCATCACATTATATGCTTCACATACTCTATAAGAAAAAAAAGATTAAACTTTATTAAGTTTTGACTAAGTTAAGGTGGTCAGACATGCAAGTGTTTATATTTTGAAAAAGTTGTAAAAAATCATAATTAATTATTTATTTGGAAAAACATTACACAAAAATATGGGTCTTCTACTTATATATATAATCTTATAAAAAAATATCAGCATTTTATTGTGGTTAGGGTGGTCAGACATACACCCACTTCTTATTTGTTTCCTGAAATTTACGTACTACTGCATTGAAATTTTAATTTTTCACCAAATAGATTTTGTTTTAAAAAAAAAATAGTATCTTAGAAACTACATTCAATTTCCTACAAGTTCTCTTCTTACGTCTTTTTTATATAAGGTTGATAACTTGTTCAATTTTTTACGTCAAGTTGCCTCACCATATTTTTCTAAAATTTATTTGCCACTTAAGGGCCTAGTTTGGCATAGCATGATCTTGCACATACTATTAAGTTGGCTTACAATGTGTGTTAGAATAGTTAATCTTTCCTTGGTTGTATTTATTTATTTGAGGATAAACCAAGGTATCATCTTTATTTATTTAGGAGATTCTATGGAATCCCTACATGTATTTTGTCCTCTAGTCCAAGTGGTAGGATATGTCATATTTTATAATATCTTTAATAAGGAAAATAGATTATCATCCTAAAGAGTATCTTGACACTTTTCACACACCTATTATGGATGATGACAATCATAGATTGGTGAGTTACTTAGTAACTCCTCTTCTCATCTCTATAAAAGAAATGCTCTCCTCTCTTATTTTCTCTACATGAAGTTATTGTAAATGATCTCTCTCTCTCTCTCTCTCTCTCTCTCTCTCTCTCTCATACTCATAATTACACAAGGGGTTTATCTTTTATTTTCCTCTTTCAAAAATCTTCTTGTCTCCTTGTGTTAGATTTTGGATGCTTGCTCCGAGTTCTTGGTTTTCTCATGGTAACATCTTCTTCTTTAACCATCTCTCTTGGATTACTTTCATTTCCTTGCTCTTGTTATTTTCTTTACATGACATCAGAGCCTAGGTTGCTAATCCTTGTTTGCATGTAGTTTTTAAGGTTACCATTCTTGGGAGCACATATCATTGGAGACTCTTGTTTGAGACATAATCTTAAGCTTCATTTTTCTAACTTTATGTTGCAGGGTTTTTTTTATTTGTTTTATTGTTCTCTCTAACCCTCTTTGGTCAGCTTGCCATGAGAGAGTAGTTTTTTTATTTTTTTGGTTTGGCTGGTTTACAAGTAAATTGGTTTCTTTCTTTAATTCATTTGATAACCTTTGTCAAGTAACCACAAGGTTTAACATTTTTTCAATCATTCTAGCAGGTTTTTATCACATTTCTGGTTTTATAATATTTGTGCATGCAGTTTCTTAATATCAGCTTCATAAAATCTTCATGCTTTGTTATTAAATGATAGATTTATTAAATCTGTATTAATCTCTATTTTTATCTTTAGCAATATAGCGAGCATATCTCTGTCTAGTTCTATGTTTTATCTATATTTTTTCATCTCTCCATATCTCTATTTTTAGCTCTTGTAACTCATTTGTAACATTGTAAAATGACATAGTGCAAGGCCAAGAGAATCCCCAAAGGAGATGTCCAAGCCCTTAACTAAACAACCACATAATGGAATCCAACAAAAAAGAAAGATCTGATAACAATTTGAACTCTTTATTCATAAAATAACTAATTACATGCAATGTGTCAGGCTGTAAGGCCTTCCTGGTTATGACCAATTACAAAACAAGTAACAGTCTTGCAAGATCCGTCAAGATCCAATTCAAAACCAAACCCTAGCTAGCCAAATATGTAACAACAGGCTACAAAAATATGGTAGAAACATCCAACAAGATCTAAACTTGAGCTCGCAAGCCTCTAAGGAATCTTCTTATTTCTAAGCCTCAACCACTAGCTCCTCTCCCAAATTTGCAGCTTTAGATTCCTAACTTGAATCTCTGCTACCCCCCCTTTTCTACAACTCTACCAAACCTCCTTATATACTACTTCTTTAGCCACAAGTCAACTCCTAAAACAAACAAATATTAAATGCAACACAAGTTGACTCTCAAATAGCTTTACAAATAATTAATTCTCCATGTCGGCCTCTAGATCTACCTAAGAGGATGCAACACACGCTACACACATTAAATGCATCAAGTCAGCCCAAAAAATCCACAAGAACTCCAATCAGTAAGCTCAAACTACTGAGCGTTAGTAAAACTACCGAGCAAGCATGTCGACTGAGCACCACAAGCATAATTGAGTTCCTTCAATAACCAAGCTCCTCAACCAACACAAAAACCGAGCAACACCTCTTCAACTAAGCCCCTCAACCAACACTCTAACCAAGAAACACAGGGACAAAACACTCCAACATGTAGGATTGCTAACTTCCCCAGGATTCTCCTACATCATACACCCCATGTGTGAAAAGATGTTCTTAAAGGCTGTAAGAACATCTCATGGGATTAAACACATAAACCCCAAACTGGTTCTTCACATACATGTCTTCCAAGTATTCGACTTGCACACTCTTCCACTTCTGCCTTCTCTGCCTTTTCAAGTCTTTCCTCGACAATCCACATGTATGTTCTCCATACTGATCTCTAACCCTTTCAGGATCCTTCAACTTAACTCAACTCCCAAAGATCGGGTTCCTCCTACTGAGCTCATCATTATGCAAAGGAATCAATGAAAACTTCCTGCCATCCTTCTCAAAAGTAAACACGTTCTTGACACAATCATGCATAGCCCTACAATCATACTACCAAGGTCTACCAAGAAATGTGTGACAACTACTCATGTCCACAAATATCACACAACACTCGATCCTTATACTGTCCAATCTGAAAATCAACAAGACATTGCTCCCTCACTTCCAAAGCATGAACATCTTACAACCAACCAATCCTATAAGGACAAGGATGCCTCACTCTTTTCAAACCAAGTTTCCAAACCATCTCCTTAGCTACAAGGTTATAAGTACTACCACCATCCACAACCACATTGCATATTTTACCAGTAGACATACAATGAGTCCTGAATAAATTACTCCTCTGACAAGGTTCCAATACTCTTTTACCAAACAGTACTCATCGAACAAGCAAATTATCCCAACTATTCGGGTGCATTCATCGAGTCTTCAGCCTCATTCACGATAACAGTTCTTCAATCACTAGCCTTCTGGGGACATTCATAAGCTCTATGTCCTTCTTCACCATAATGAAAACAAGTACCCTTAAAGACAACCTTACCTGTCCTCTTCCTCGGCTCAACAAGTTTTGGTTACTCTTCAGCAGTTGGTTTGTCCTTCACCGAGTGATCTTGCTTTTATGTCCCTCGAGAATTACCATGATGTCTCCTCTTCAAATTATCTTCTGCCTTCAGGGAATACTGCATCATTAAATAAATCAAACTTCAACATACCAAGCTCATCTTGAATATTGTATCTCAATCTATTCACATACCGAGCTACCTTTTCCTTACTGAGTTCTCTATGTCCAGACCAAATAGTCAACTTATAGAACTCCCCAGTATAATTGTCAATAGTCAAATTCTTTTTGCTTCTAATTCTGTAACTTCTTAAACAAATCAAGTTCATAGTTGGCAAGTATGAACTAAGCTTTCAATTTTTCTACCAATTACCTCCACCGATTGATCTTCATTTCACCTTTAGCATCTCTTTCTCTCTAAAATTATTTCCACCAAAGAGAAGCATGTCCTTTCAACTTTGTATGTGCCAACCTCACTCTAAGAGGATCTTTAATTTCTTCAAGCTCAAAGAAGTCTTCTAACTAACCAATCCAATCAATCAAGTCCTCAGGTCTCAAAGTACCAGAGAAGTTAGAAACTTCCATTAGGTAACTAGTACTTAACCGAGCTCTAGATCTCTGCAACCGATCAGTTCTATCTTCACCAAATTTGTCCCTCTTCTCAGTTCTGTCATCACCACTAGATCCATCAGCCTCAAATTCATTAGTAGCTTCCTCATAGCCATTATTAGTACCAAGATTTTGAGGTACACTAATCATAGCCCTTATGATATCAAAGAATCATGTCATTCTTCATCAATTCCATCTCAGATCTGAAATGTTCTTTAACCTTCTCTATAATCTTCGACTCTACAACATCACAAAGATCTACAATCTCCCTAGGGTCCAATCTTCTCAGAGGCATCTCCCAAGATCTTCGTAAACCCAAGGAAATAAATTACCACCAGATCAACCCAACCCAAGGTCCTGGTGCAAACTACCTCAACTTCGGCGATCTGTCCACACACTCAAGAACTTTCGCTTTGATACCACCTAACGCAATGCAAGGCCAAGAGAATCCCGAAAGGAGATGTCCAAGCCCTTAGCTAAATAACCACACAATGGAATCCAACATAAAAGTAAGATATGATAATAATCTGAACTCTTTATTCATAAAATAATTGATTACATACAATGTGTCAGGTTGTAAGGCCTTCCCGGTTATGACCAATTACAAAACAAGTAACACTCCCACAAGATCCCTCAAGATCCAATTTAAAACCAAACCCTAGCTATCCAAATTTGTAACAATAGGCTACAACAATCTAGTAGAAATATCTAGCAATATCTAAACTTGAGCTCGCAAGCCTCCAAGCAATCTCCTTGTTCCTAGGCCTCAACCACTAGCTCTGCTCCCAAATTCACAGCTTTAGATTCCTAACTTGAATCTCTGCTACCCCCCCTTTTCTACAACTTTACCCAGACCTCTGTATATACTACTTCTTCATCCACAAGTCGGCTGGAAGAAAGAAATAACTCCTAAACTAAGTTGGCTCCTAAAACAAACAAATATTAAATGCAACACAAGTTGACTCTCAAATAGCCTTACAAATAATTAATTATCCATGTCGGCCTCTAGATATACCTAGGAGAATGTAACACATGCTATGTACACACATTTAATGCATCAAGTTGACCCAAAAAATCCATAAGAACTCCAATTGGAAAGTTCAAACTACCAAGCATCAGTAAAACTACTGAGAAAGCCAGACATCATTGAGCAAGCACGTTGACCGAGCACCAAAATCATCACCGAGTTCCTTCAACGACCGAGCTCCTCGGGCAACACAACAACTGATCAACACCTCTTTGACCAAGCCCCTCGACCAATACTGTAACTGAGCAATACAGGGAGAAAACACTCCAACATGCAGGATTGCTAACTTCCCCAAGATGTTCCTACATCATAAAAAAATTTACACAAATTATTGCAAAGTAGATATTAGTTTTGATCATCTTATTTTTGGTTTAGTCCCCTGCGCAAGGTTTTTTACTGCTCCATCTTTGTTCATCCTTGTGTGAGCTGCTTCTTGTCCCTCCAAACCTATCTTTTACTATTTTTTCTTCCTTGCATGAGCCTACAACCTGCGTTAACCCTTGCCTTCACCATTGCGCAACTTCTTTCCATGCCTTGCATCTTCTTTCCTCACCTCATTGCTCCATTCTTTCCACTTCTTGCGTATATTTTCTAGTAGGGCCATAAGTCTCAAAATCCTAAGACCCGAAATCCTTCACCATGCTAGTTATAACGTCTTGCTACTTGCAACATAGCATATACAACTCCCTTTGACTAATTTTAAACTTTACCTGCATTGTTAAGGACCCATAACCCTTGCGTAACTCATGTCTTATTATGCATGTACGTCCATCTTTTCCCATCCTCAACCATAGTATTTAGTCAAGAACCAGTCATTACTGGTCTTTGCGTGAGCAAGATTTATTGATATTTGCGTAGGTTATTAATCTAGTTTATAATTTATTATCCTCCCTAGCCAACCACTCTCCAGTTAGCTCTCTCTATTCTTGCGTGAGCCAGCCTCTGATCTATTTTGTTGGTCTTACATTTCAACATTTTTCCTTGCTTTCCTTTTACCTGCCCTTGCGTTTCATTTTGTTGGTCTTTTTGTTTTAATTTCTCCACCTTGTGTAACTCCTTGTTGGGTTGAAATTCCTTTCATGTGCCCATTGGTTTAGCCTCTGTCTTTTCTTAGACACTTGACTATGTTTTGTTTCATTGCTTTAACTTGCAATGTCTTCTAAATCTACCAAAATGATTTTGTTCTTTGTCATTTCAGCCTCTGGTCTTCGGTTATTTCTGAGTTTTTTCTTCATTCTTAGCATAGTATCAGAGTTTTGCTAAATTTAGTTTTAGTTTAGATTCTAGTTTGAACTATTTTTTAGGTAGTTTGACTGATTTATATTCGTTTCAATATATATATTTGTTTAATATCTTTATTTTGTCATTATCTCTTTGTTTAGATTAAATTTTAAATAAAAAAGAGGAAACAATTATTAGTTTAATCTTATTGTTAAAAAGTTTCAATTATGGTTAATAGTTTAATAACACTTTAATCTTCAAATTAACATTTAATCTCATCTAATTTTGGGTTTTTAAAGTTTAAATTCACTAGTAATCATCGTGTTATCAATTTATTTTATGTTTAAACTCAAAATTTAAAATTATTTAATTGATTTAATAAAAAATTAATTATTAATTTACGCTATTCAAATTATTATCAACATTACGTTAAATTTAATTTAAGTTTCTTCGAAGGTTGTTTATCATTGTTTATAAGGATTCGACCCATGTACCAGGAACAAATAATGCTAAGATAACAAATGGAGGCTCAGCCTCTAAATCAAGCAAAAAAGGGAATCAATTCAAACCAGGAGGAGTTATGATGAGAGGTCAACAACAAAAGGTGGACACAGGAACACCCAAAAGAGATAGGGGTAGAGCCTCAGAGAAGGATCAGAGGGAACAAGAAGCTAAACAGAACATAGCGGATGGTAGACAACGTGCCATCGACCATGTCTGTCCTCCAAAATTTTAATGAAAGTTTTATCTTGGAACATTAGAGGTCTAAATAGTCCTCATAAACATGATGTTATTAGGAATCTAGTTAGAGATTCTAAGCCTGATATTTTGCTTATTCAAGAAACTAAAATGGTTAAAGATAAGTTAGTGAAATTAAATTTGTTGAAGAATGTGGAAAAGTTTTGTAGTGATGTTGAAGGGGCTTCTGGAGGTTTGGATATCTTTTGGAATACTATAAGCTTCTCTTGCATTCTTTTGAAAGAAGATAAGAACTTCCTTGCAGTTAAAGTTAGTAGTATCAAAGATAACTTTTCCTGGACTCTCATGAATGTGTATGCTCCTAATACTAAATCTGGTCGCCTTCACCTCTGGAAAAGGATTCATGATTTTAGAAAGGATTTCCTAGATGACAACTGGATGATAATGGGAGACTTTAATACCCCCCTGAAAGAAGCTGAAAAGAAAGGTGGGAACAATACTCAAGTGGAAAGTAGGGTTGATTTTATGGATTTTATATCTAACGAAGGTTTGTTGGATATAGATCTAGAAGGTATTGATTTTACTTGGACTAATAGGAGAGTTGGTGCGGATCTTATTCAGGTCAAACTTGACAGAGTCCTTGTTTCTCATGGGTGGATTGCTAACTTTTCTTGCTCTCTCTTATCTCTTAATCGTATAGGATTGGATCACTTTCCTATTTCCTTTATAGCCAACTCTTTCAAAGGTAAAGGTAACTCTCCTTTTAGATTGGAAAAAATGTGGTTGAACCACCCTGACTTCTATAATAAAATAAAGGAGTGGTGGAGTATTAAAGTGGAGGGTAAGGCTATGTTCTAGGTGGCTAAAAAAATGGCTAATATCAAATCTAAAGTTAGACTTTGGAATAAGGATGTCTTTGGTGATATATTCCAAATAAAAAGCAAAATTCAAATTGATCTTAAAGAGATTCAGGACAAGATACATAGAACTGGATTGACTGAAGATTCTAGGAAAGAAGAAAATATAATCCTTGTGGATTACCATAATATCATATCTAAAGAAGAAACACTTTGGAGACAGAGATCTAGGTCTCTTTGGCTGAAAGCGGGTGATAGAAATACGAGATTCTTCCATTTAACTGCTATGAAACACAAGGCAATGAATAGAATCAACACTTTGATTACCCAAAGGGGTGCTCTTAATAAAGAGGAAGATATAAGGAAAGATATGATGGGCCATTTTGCTTCGATCCTCTCCAAAGAACAAGGTCTCAATCATGATGATCAAAACTACCTGCTGAATTTCATTCCTAGTTTGTTGACGACTGAGAATAATCTCTTTCTCAAAGCTATTCCTTCGAAGGAGGAAATTGTCAAGGCAATCCAGTCCTTTGAAGGTGAAAAATCCCCTAGGCCGGATGGTTTTCAAATGTTTTTCTTTGAACAATTCTGGGACATTATAGAGGATGATATTTGTGGTGCGGTGAAAGAGTTTTATGGCTCGAAAACCTTGCTCAAGGAACTTAACTCCACCTTCATAGCTCTAATTCCTAAAAAAATTGGAGCAAACACAGTTGATAGCTTTAGACCTATAAGCCTTTGTAATTCATTGTATAAGATCATTTCTAAGGTTTTGACTTCTAGGATTCTCAAGATTCTCCCCCGTCTCATCTCTCCCCAACAAAATGGTTTTGTGTCAGGAAGACAAATTTTGGACTCGATCGTGGTTGTTCATGAGAATATCCATTCTCTAGAGAAATTGAAGAAGTAGGGGTTCCTTATGAAACTTGACCTATCAAAAGCCTATGATAGGGTTGATTGGGAGTTTCTTTTGAAAATTCTTCATGCTTTTGGTTTTGAAGAGGGAGTTATTAAAATCATTATGCAACTTGTCACTACTGTTTCTTCGTCGGTGATTGTGAATGGGGGATCCTCTCCTTTCTTCAAACCATCCAGAGGGTTACACCAAGGCGATCCTATATCTCCTATCCTTTTTTCTATAATGGCGGAAAGTCTGGGGAGATTCCTCTCTAATCAAGTTTCTCAAGGTTTGATTACGGGTTTACATCCTACTTCTGGAGGGATTGTCTGTTCGCATGAACAATTTGTTGATGATACGAATTTGATGGGAGAATCTACAGTGAAGGAGGCTAGGAATATGAAAAAGGCACTAAATGCGTATGCTAGTGCTACTGGTCAAATCATAAATTGGGAAAAGAGTGCACTATTTTTCTTCAATACTCCTGAAGCTAGAAAAAATAGAATCTCTGCTATTCTTGGGTGCAAGATAGGAAGTCTCCCGGCTTCTTATCTTGGATTGCCTCTGTGCACAAAACCAGAGACTAATTTCTGGAACAAAATTCTTGACAGATTTCAAAAGAAATTGGCGGGTTGGAAAGGAGTGATTCTCAGTCAAGCTAGGAAAGTCCAATTGCTGAAATCTACTTTGCAGAATCTCCTGGTTTATGCCCTCAGCTTGTTCAAAATTCCTCAAAAATTTGCTGACTTAATAGAGAAAATTCAGAAAAGGTTCCTATGGTCTGGAGTGGAAGAGAAAAAGAGACTTAGTCTTGTGGCCTGGGAAAAGATATGCAAGCCTAAAAAGATGGGGGGTCTGGGTATAAGGAGCATCATATTTACTAATAAAGCTCTTCTAGCTAAGCAATGCTGGAGAATTTTTGAAGAAGAGAAATAATGGAATTTGATAATAAAAAGGAAATACCATCTTAGTAATCTTGAAGAAATCATCCAATCTCAGAATGATGTCCAGGGATCTTTTATTTGGAACAACATTAGTAAAGGTAAGAATCTCATTAGTAAAGATGCTATATGGAAGTTGGGAAATGGTAGGAAAATTCTTTTTTGGAATGATAAATGGATGTCAGAAAAGCCCTTGATAGAAAATGAAGAGTGGGGGAATGCTATTCAAAACTGTTAAAACTCTATAGGAGAACTAGTCAGTGATTATTGGAAAAATGAAGAATGGATAGACCTCGGGCAAAAGGATATCAGATTCAAAGAATTGAAGAAATAATTAAATAATTGGTTTATAAGAGAAGAAGAGGATGATAAAATTATATGGGGTCTGACGACTTCTGGAAAGTTCTCGGTTGCTTCTGCTTCGTTACTTCTCCTCCCCAAAGAGGCTCAACCTCTGTGGGCGCAGGTATGGAACAAGGACCTTACACCTAAAATTAACATGTTCTTCTGGTTGCTTGTTCAGAATAAAATTCTCACACAAGATAATCTCTTGAGAAGAGGATTCCAAATGCCTAATAGGTGTGCCTTGTGTTGTCATGATGCTGAGGACTGCAATCACCTAATGATACATTGTTCTTATTCTAGGGAGGTGTGGGACACTTTCATGTCCTCCCTTGAATTCATATGGGTGAAACCTAACTCTATCCAGGAGTTCTTTCAGCAGTGGCAGAGCCCTTTCCATGATCAGAATGCTAGGATAATATGGAAACTTATCTTTCCCCACTTTTCCTAGCTCATCTGGAAGGAGAGGAATAATATAATATTTAGAGAGAAGAAGGCCCCTCCCTCAGTGGTTGCTCATTCTGTTTCTAGAAGTATTATGGAAAGTTTCAAATGCTTGGGAAGGAAAGATAGTAGCCTCTAGGACCCTCAACCAGAGAAAGAAAATATGATCTCGTGGGAGAGATTAATGAACGGTCAGAATCAGAATCCTATAGATAATGTTAAGTGGACAACGCCTCCTGATCGCTGGGTTAAAGGGAACTTTGATGGCTTAGCGAAGGGAAATCCTGGAAGGGCTGGAGGTGGAGGGTTAATAAGAGATAATGCTGGAAATTGCTTAGGAGCGATTGCTATCCCGCTAGGAACTCAAACTAGCCAAATGGCGAAGGCACAAGTTGCTCTGTATTTGGTAACGATGGCGAAAGATATGGGATGCACAAAATTATGGCTAGAAGGGGACTCTTTAAATATAATAAATGCCATAAAAGGGAACTCTGTCAATTCTTGGACGATAGAGCATATTATCAATAAAATAAATATTTTATTGAATTCCTTTGAAGATTGCCATGTCACTCATGTTTATCGTGAAGGAAATAAACCGGCGGACAGGTTGGCAAATGATGGTACTTTATTTGATGTCATCCAAAATTGGAGAAGGGAAGTGAATCTTAAGAGTGAGATTTCCAGTCTAATCAAATATGATAGAATTAATCATAATGAAGGAAGCATCACTTAAATTAATGATGAAAATGACTAATCATTTACCGAGGAGGCTTGCTTGCAAGCTGAAGCATGGGTACTTTACTCTGCAAACAATAAGGCACGATCAATGGGTTAATCTTGATAAACAAAAAAGCATTGTGAATTGGAGAAGTAAGGCGGAGAAATCTGAAAAAAAGCCAAACCAGTGCATGAAAGACCAAAAAATTATGGGAGGGGGTCTGAAGAGGGAGTAACCCTCTAACTGTGACAAATGGAGACAGGATAGAGACGTGTGGAAGAAGCTGAAGAAGGGGGGGGTCACTCAGTTTATGAAGAAGCTTCATGGCCATGACAAAAAGATTACGACATTATTTGCGGAAGGCTGGAACAATGGTAGGGTGTTTCTTTGGGGCAAATCTTTCAAGCTTACTATTTCTAACCTAGCTGAAATTACTGGTTTACCTATTGATGGAACCCACTTTCACAGAGGTAATCATAAGCTAGGAACTGATGCTTGCTATTTTTCCCAAAACTGTGGAAGAGAAAGCCCTTATGACCAAGGGGAAGGGGGACTATGTGGACATATCCAATATTGAATAATTCTGGGCTAAAATTCTTAAGGCCGTGATTGAATACTTTACCTTGGATGGGAGATATTCAAAAATTTACAATTTCCATTTTGTTTTTGCTAATCACTTCAAGCACAAAAGGAGAATCTCTTTTCCTTATTACCTGCTAAGTTCTTTGAATAACAACATTACTAGTCACATAAAAAAGGCTTCAAACCCTGTGCTACATGAAGGACTAATTCTCCTTATATCTAAGCATATTAGGGATAACATTCTGGACCCTATCCCTAAAAAAATCATGGAGAAAAGAAAGGTGAAAATTGAGGAGGAGATGGAACCAGAGACGAGTAAGAAGAGAAGAATTAAAAAAGAAAAACTCCTAGCTGCCCTTGACAAATCGAGAGGAAAGGGTTTTATTGTGGAAGACAGTGAGAAGGAGACTGAAGAGGAAGAGATAAGTTATGAGAAAGAGGAAGAGGAAAGGAATGAATGGATTGAGGAGGGGAATGATGAAAAAGAGGAGAATAGTGATGAAGAAGATGATGATAAGGAGGAAGTGGAGGAGGAAGAGGAAGGAACCTATGATTTCTCTTCAGAAGATGTAACTAAAGACACCCCTGTTATTATCGAGGATGCTGAGAAAGAAGAGGTCGATACTCTTTCTGTGGAGGAGGTTTTTTATCCTCAGAATGATCTTGAGGAGGGAAAAATGAATAATGCCATGCCTGATATGGGGGAAGGTAAAACCCGTGAGGAGGAATCTAAAGATGATGATGCTTTTTTGGAGGGTTTCAAGGGTGGTCAAGAGAATGAAGGAAAGGAAGCTGGTTTTTTTCCTTCAGCTAGTGAAACTAGAGAGGAGACCTCTTTAAGAGGGGAGGATGGGAAGGATGAGAAGGTCATGCTAGAGAAAAATAATAATAAAGAGGAATCTGGAACCTTTCAGAGGGAACACCTTCCGAGTAAGGAGAAGAACAATGTGGAGAAACATGAAGAGAATAGGGACTGGAAGAAGGAAATGCAGGAAATGGAAATCCATATCCAGGATATGGAAAAAACTATGAATAACATGAATACTAAAATGGGTATTATGGAGAATAAGTTTTTGGATAATGTAAAAAATAAAGATACTAAGGATGATGGTGCAGCTGAGATGAATAAGAAGGTTAAAGATAAGATGAAAGATTTAGAGACTAAAATCAATAACAATGACAACATGATAAGAGGTGTCCTGAATTATAGCAATGAGGGTCTGAAGGTGACCATTAATAATTTGAAGGTGTTGCATAATTACCTGGAAAGGAATATGCTAGAAAAAACCACTATCACTATTGATGAGGATGCTGGAAATACAGGGCCGGGGATGAGAACTAGAGGTCGCATCCAGAGAAATGTCCCAGAAAAATCTACTGAGCTGAAGGAAATGCAGGATACTATCCAGAAGATGGAAGATCTCCAGAAGAAGGCTAAGGAAATGATAAAAGATAAATAGTTTTCTCGGGCTGGTGGATGTTTTGTTGTTAGACTGTTAGACTATTGTTTTCATCTTTTGAGCTGTTAGACTGTTGTTCGCTGCTGTGGGTTTCCAGCAGTTGTTTCATTTTGTTTTCTTTTATGCTCTATCTTATGTTGTTTTAAACTCTGGTTTCGAGTCCATGTAAAATCTATTTTTACCTTATTCAAAAACATTTTTTTCTCTTTTAATTATTCAATTATGTCTACATTAATCCCTGAAATCAATGAATAGTACTAATTACCATGCGTGGAAAACACACATTTCATTTATTTTTTGATTTAAACACATGGTAGATATTGCTACTGGTGTGGCTTCTTCTCTAGCCGCCGTTGCAACTCAAGCCGATATAGATGCTTAGAATGCCAAAAATGAGGAGGCACTTGGCCTCATTGACATTTCTCTCAGTCCAAAATTATATGTACTTATTACTAATTGTACTACAACACATGTTGTGTGGGATATTATCAAGAATACCTATGACAATCCTAATGAATCAAAAAAGATTCAACTCTAAGATCAATTGGAGGATCTTAGGTATACAGATTTCAAGACCATGGATGATTTTTATTAAAATTTGATTCAATTAGAAGTTAGTTAAATGGTTTAGGAATTACTATTAATGATATTCATTTAATTCATATTATTTTAAAAATATCTTCCTAGGCAATTTCAACAATTTATAACTAATGTGCATTCTCAATTAGAAATTCCTACTTTAGCTACTCAATTAACCTATATCATTTTTCAAAATTTATTGCATCAAGAGGAAGAAAAATTGATTCAATTTGGTATTCTTAAATCTAATGAACATGCTTTTATTTCTAAAAATCATAATCCTAACTTTAGATTTAATAGTCATAATAATACAATAATCATAGTAATAATCATAATAATAACCATTAAGAGAATGGTCCTCATAAAATACCCCATTGCACCTAGTGTGGGAAAGATGGTCATGTGACCAACAATTACTTTAAAAAATAAAAAGATAAGAAGCCTATGAATCAAAATAATTAACATAATCAAAAGTCTCAAAAAGGTAATGGTAATTAATCTCGTCATGCTTTTACAGTTCGTTATAATGTTTCTAACCCTTTTTAAAATATGTACCATATGTTTAATTCAATGCATCATTCAATTTTAATTTGTTCAAGTATTGTGAGTTATCTAACAACATTTCCTTCATGAGGATTATTATTGATTTCATTAATTAGCATCGATTGCTATCAAATTTATATGATCTATTAATTTTGACATAATTGTAATTTAATGCTTTTACATCTATTTATATGCTCTTGATGGTATTTTATGGTTTTATACCATTTATTGATATGCATTTTATTTGTAAGTTGCATTGGGAGCCCAATTTCCAAGGTTAACTCAGTTGCCTTATTTTATGAAGGGACCCCTGGAGTTTCTCTCCATCCAATGTTTGGTTTGCACTTACTTCAATTGATGTTTATCAACTTGTTCCATTGGTTATTTTTTTCCTCATGGTGAGGATGATGTTCTTGGAATCCTTCTTGAATTTTGTTGGATCTCTCATACATTTAGAAGACATTATGTTTTTCTCACTCATAATCCTTAGTGCAAATTATTATTTAGCATATGTCAATATTTGATTATCTTCATATTTAAGTTTGATTTGTTAAGTATCTCTTAATGTGGTTTAGATTCTTATCTCCTTGATGATTCCTTGTTCATGGTTCTTGATGTTCTACCTAGATTATGGTTTTCTCTCTCTCTCTCTCTCTCTCTCTCTCTCTCTCTCTCTCTCTCTCTCATATCTCTTTCCAAATTACTAATGTGATTATGATTTTGCATACTTCATTGCTTAGATTGTGAGTCATGCGGGTTGTGGATTGATCACCCATTCACTTGTAGTAGAATGACTCATTAGTCGGTTGTCTATATCCATGTGATTGATGTAATGTTGATGCAAATTTAATTAGTTGGCATTATCTGTGGTCATTTGTGCATTAGTATGTCTACTTTGATATGAGAGGATGAATGATGTTTATCGTACCTAGATTGTTCATTTTGGACTTGAAACATGTAGTTTTATCTTGATTTAATGTTATCTTGATTGTACTTTAGGGCAAGCTTATGGATTCATCTCTAACCCTCATCAATTTTATTTTAAAGTTATAACAGATTTTTTAAAGTTGTACTAGTTTATGATGCAAATTATGAGTTTATTTTCAAAGGATATACTGATTTGTATCTAGGATAGATCCCAATAATGGGAAATCTACTTGTGGATATTTTTTTGTTTTCTTCTCTTCTTTGTTTTAGGTGACATATCATGGAACATTCAAAAAGGAAAAATCCACTTCTCAAATATGAATGTACATGTTGTACCCATGCCTCCAATCATGTCCTACGGTTAAAGAAGACTCCTGAAGACTTGGATTTAGCTCAAATTGAAGACAATCAAATTTCTCCCTTATATAGAAGATCAAGTTGCAGATATTGTAAAGTGAAATTTCAATCTTATTGTAAAAATTTGGGTTTAATTCCCATTCATGTAAAATCCCCAATTCAAGATTAAGGGGGGGTGGGGGGGGTGTTAGCATAGTTAATCTTTCCTTGGTTGTATTTATTTATTTGAGGATAAACCAATGTATCCTCTTTATTTACTTAGGAGATTCTATGGAATCCGTACATGTATTTTGTCCTCTAATCCAAGTGGGAGGACATGTCACATTTTTTAATCCCTTTAATAAGGAAAATGTTTTATCCTCCTTAAGAGGATCTTGACACTTCACACACCTATTATGGATGATGGAATTCATAGATTGGTAAGTTACTTAGTAACTCCTCTTCTCATCTCTATACAAGAGATGATCTCCTCTCTTATTTTCTCTACATGAAGTTATTATAAACGGATCACAAAATTAATGGTATTAAATTTCCACAATCCATGTTAATATAATTTGTTATTTTAGATTTGTCTATGCTAATTTTTTAATTATCAACAATTTTAATTATACTCCATTATCCCTATCATTGAATTGTGTTTCATCATCCACTTTTCAAATCATACTCCACGATCTATCACCGTGGACTTTTCTACTCTCTTACTATTGCTTCATCCTCACGATGATGGATCACAAAGTATGATATGAAAGGTGAATGACGATATATACAGATGTTTCCAAAGAAGGAAGAACTAACTAGTATTATTTCAAATAAATTTTTAAATAAATAAATTAACCACAAAATTAATGCTATCAGATTTCCACAATCCACGCTAATATTATTTGTTATTTCTGAATATAATTATGTGAAGTTCTTTAATCATCAACATTTCGAATTATGGGATGATTATAAAAAATTCACACATAATCAAATCTAGAAATAACAAATAACATAACCACAACATATCACTCTAAATAATAATAAAAATCCAAAAAGCTCTTATTATTTTAAATTTTATTTCTATATTTAATTGTGTGAATTTTTTAAAAACTTAATATTTAAGACCACCATCTTCTTGAACTCTCTTTCATCATCACAAAATATCGTAATCAGAAATAAATTCTTTCAACTCTTAGATTCAAGTTTTATTTCTATACTTGATTGTGTGAATTTTTTTAAAACTCAATATTTAGGACCATCATCTTCTTGAACTCTCTTTCATCATCACAAAATACAAAATATCGTAATAAAAAAAACAAACTCTTTCAACTCTTATCTTTCTAAATAAACTCCCAAGAAACCCAAATTGCAACCCAACACCCCAACTCCCTAGAAAACCCCAACTAGTAAATTACCAACCAGTGGAGTCATGAGGACATCTCATCTAGTTTCTTCATATAAGACCTTCACCAAACACATTGAATGGAAAATGACCCAACAAAACCCCAAAATTGTGGTCCGTGAGAGCTCTAAATGCCTTGGAAATTCCAACCTGGTGCTGAGGTGTCCACTCAAAATGCTTAGCTGTAACATGCCCATCATTCATCAATGCCTAGCTGGGGATGAGGCAAGTCATTTATAGACCATGATTGCAAGCATAAAGGCAAAATGCTTACCACATTTGATGTAACATGTTTTAATAAGATTTGCAGATTTGCATATCCCCCACATTGCTTAAAAGTTGATGAAAAACCGGTTGAGAGGGCTAAAGCTATGCTAGAATATTTTTATATTCTTCACATTTTCCTATTTGTGAATTCCAAAGCCTCTGTAACACATAGACTAATCCACATGCAATAATTGCAGATTACAAAGTGCACATGAGGTAAAGCCAATTAAACTAGACAAAAAAGTGCAGCTGAAGCCACCAAGGATTCATTAGAATCCCTCAGACCATTCAAAAATAAGGGCCAAGTCCAGTTAATCCTCCACCTATGGAACTCTGTCCCATTTTTATGGTATTCTCTTATAAAATTCCCTAATTCTGAGCTCTGAGATTGAATTCTTTTTATCTTGGGTTTGAAATCAGTGCATAAGCATGTGTTGTGGAATCTGATGACTTCACTTGCAGTATGTTATGGAAAAGTGAGGAGGGAGAAGCTCATTGAGCTGAGTTCCCTAGGAGATAGGGCCCCTGTTTCCGTAAGAGAATACATTCACCCAGGAGTACAAGTACAGGGGCCCCATGTAACCACCATTTTATACATTGAAAATCAACTATATCCACAGTATTACCTGCCACAGGGTAAGGAACAGCTAATTAATGTAAATTCTGTATGGGTTTTAATGGGAAAAGAAGTTTATTGCTGTCAGAGGCAATGGAGTGCAACTTGGGTTTCAATGGTTTCTTGAAAATGAGGTCATATATGAATTGGGTTTTACAAGTTTCATAATTCTTAGGTTAAAAATGTTTTTTTTAAAAACAAATTTTAATATGGGTAGGAGTTGATTTCAATAGTTTTTAAAAAATTATAATGTTTAGGTTCATCAAATGTAAATGTTGACAAAAATAATATATACAATTTTATGATGCTTTAACATAAAAATAATTTATAAATTTGACAAATTATAGTTAAAACTTATTTTAAACTATTCATAACTTCAAAATATGTAAACTATTGTTAAAACTTATTCTAATCTACCCATGACTTGAAGCAAAATACCCAACTAAAGTACAACTTGAATCATAAATCTTATGATAAATATGAATTGGAGTTCAGTAATTTCTTGAAATGGATCATAATTTCTGATTAAAGATGATTTTTACCTTTTTTTTTCAGCAAATTTCAATGTAAATACAAGTTGAATTTTCATAATTTTTTGAAAAGGATGATATCATGTTAACAAAGAGGACTATATAAATTTTATGATACTTCAGCAGAAAAACAACTTATAAATCTGATAAACTATTGTTAAAAATTATTCTAAACTACCCATAATAATTTTAAAATGTGACAAATTATTGTTGAAACTTATTCTAAACTATCCCTGACTTGAAGCAAAATACCCACCTGGAATCCAAGATTTACCACCTTATCTTCACCACAAAATCCATCAGTAATCTCAACGAAAATTTGTTTTTATGTTATAAAAAAGAGGAGACTCAAATTCAGCAACTTCCAACTCAGGAGAAAACACATAAAACGGTTTTAATTTGACCCTTCCTCAGGAATCGTTCTCACTAGTTAAGGCGACCGGCTACATCCGGTGTCTTTGACCGGATGTAGTGCCTGCAAGGACATACTGAACATCTGATTTGAGTTCTCCAATGCGTTTTACAGTTGTTCTCTGCACATTTTGACAAAGTGGGTTCTTTTCGAATGCTGCCATCCACATGGGTTTTCAGGCATTTTTCGTTTTGATATAATCTGCAAGGTAAAGTTGTGCTCTTTGAAAATTGATATATATTGTATTTGTATACGTGTAGAGCATGAGGTCACATGGAGCTGCTAGCAGCCTTATTCTGGGGGGCTATAGGACCGTGTGCTGTTCATTTTTTTCTCCTCCTTAATTTGGAATGTAGGGAATTTCCCATCATTCCGGGCACATGGTATGAAACAAGGAGGCTTTTTTGGGATTGTAATGGCTTTTAGTGCTTATGGGTATATTTTCTTTTTTCTTTTTTGATTAGTGCTGTCTCCTGAGTTGAAGGCATTTTCCATTGCGATTGCGCTACACAGATTTTATCTCAGAGGACCAACTGAGATCAATCAGAAGTTTCTCAGAAGCCGTGTATTTTCCTACTCTGGATTGCCTATGCAATGTCTACTTCATCCGCTTCTTCGCCTGTGAAGAGGCATTGGTGGCTAAGCGACAGAATGGTGAGGCTTTTTCCTTGTTTTGGTATACATTATATTTCCCAACTGGATAGAACATACTAATTTGGTTGCTAGCATCAAAAAACTTAAGGTTGATAGACCATAAGAAGTTGTGAAGGATTAGTATGCATTATAGTACTTATTACATGAGCAGAGCTAGGAGGCATGCATTTTACTACTTTCTATGTCTGGATTGTGTTTTTGGATTTGTTAGTTTGTTCATACTGATCGACTGCAAGAATGAAGGAAGGAGTAGTATATTTATTTTCTGGGTGAAATGCATCTTATGTTACTTCAAGGAACAGAAAGTTTTCATCAATCCTGCAAAAGGGTAATAATTAGTATGGGTTTGTCTTTGATCTCTTATTTGGGATTTTGTGTAATGAATTTATGACATTCTTGATTGACAATAATTAGTGGATTGTGCTGCATTGGGAGAATCCTGGTCGTAACTTATGGTTTCACAGAGCTGTGGTGTCTTAAGAGAAGAGCCTCTTCCTCCCCCATCTTCTGTTTCATTGTGGTTGACTGCTCAATGGTTGAGTTCTTCCCATTTTATTTGTCTGAGCTGGTTATTTTCATTCTGATCTTTAAGTTGGATTGGAGAGTTGAAGTGCCCTTAAGATTGTGTATTTTACTATCTTATTGATTTGGTTTCACACTTCGCTTTGGAATTTTTCTATCGAGTGATTTCGGTAGACTGTTCCTTGGTTGAGTTCTTACCATTGTATGTCTGAGTTGGATACTTTCATTTTGATTCCGTAGTCACATTAGAGGGTTTGAATGCCTTAAAAAGAGTGTGAATTTTGTTTTGTTACCATTTTGTCTTCATATTTCACATTTGGATTCTTCTCAGAAATGATTTCGGTTTTGAGTTGGGTATTTTCATGCTGATATGGTAGCCGAATTGGGGAATTGGATTAATGTGGTGGCCCGGATCCTATAAGTTTTTTCATGTTATTTTTTGGGGCTTCATTCTTTACATTTGGATTCTTCAATTGAGTGATTTTGATATTGACCATCTTCCAGGACTCTATTCCGCAAGATCTTCCATTGCATTTCTCTGACTTGGATGTGTCATCACGATTCCCAAATCACATTTGTAGAGTTGAATTTGAAGTACTAATGTAAGGTGGGTAGCTTAGGGCTTGCCTTGGCTTCTAATTATTTTTGGCTTCACAACCGTATTCGGATTCTTCTTTGGGTAGCTTAGGGCTTGCCTTGGCTTCTAATTCTTTTTGGCTTCATAACTGTATTCGGATTCTTCTTTTGAATTATTTTGGATTTAAATATATTTCAGTACTCCAGGGTTAATTCTGCCCACTGTCTTTCTACGAGTCGGATAGTTACATTGTGATTTCCTAATCACATCGGAGAGCTGAATTTGAATCACCTATTTAATGGGATACCCTAGGGTTTGTGTATTTTTTCATGCTATTAATTTTGTATTCATACATTTTATTTAGATTCTTTTGATGGTGCTTTTTCTTTTGAACATCTTTAAGTATCTTGTGGTTAAGTATTGGAAGCACCTACATAATGACATTACCTTGTTTATATTTTGTATTCGATTCCTTACAGCTTCACACTTTTGTATTTGAATTCTTCTCATGTGTGCGGTTGGATTGCTCTGTATTTTGCACTGATTGGTTCTCGATCTTTTAATTTTGTCATCGAGCTATTGAAATTTCCCTAATACGATCTTTACTGGGTTATAATTGATGAGGCTCATATAATATCAGACATATTGATCTTCAGATTACTGCCAAAAACCCATAATCTTACTGCGACTTCATTCTCTGTACTTTGGTGATGTCTTATTCTAACAGTGATCTAGCGAATGGAGGCCCTGCAGTTTGTGTTTTTCACTAATGTTAATCTACCCTGTCAATCAAATGCAATTTTGAATCTAGGTTTGCAGAGAAGAACATTGTTTCTGGTTAATTCAGTCAGAAAGTTTTTGACTAACTGGCAAAGCGTTTTAGGATTGTTAGTCAGATAAGACTGGAATCTGATTAACAATGCTTAATCTTTTTTCTACAGAGTATTGCAAATTGTAGCAGAAAGACATAAACATTTTCAACTTTAATTGATGAGGTCTGCTGGCATTTTTATGTTGTGTTAGTCTGACAAATTGAATATCAATGCAGCTTGCAGAGAAGCATGTAAGGAAAGCTCGACTTTTACTTCAAAGCCAAGAATCAGCTGATATCTTTTCAGCAATAAATCTCCTTGACACTGCTCTTGAACTGTGGCCCAAGTGTGAGAAGGCGTTGGAGATTAAAGCCAGGGCTCTCTTAAATCTTCGCAGATTCAAAGATATTGCAAACATGTTGGAGGAGAATATCCCTAGCAGAGAAATAGATTCATCTGAAAGTCTGACACTGTCAAGAGAGAGCGTAGAACTTCTTCACAGCTATAACAGAGTTGAACATTCAATGGCAAAAGTTTTATTCAAGTGTTTTGTCATACGGCTACCCAAATTGAAAACGCTGCTGTGTGTAGGGCTGCCCAAGAGGGCTGACCGAGAGGAATGGAAGCACCTGGTTCTTGGACAGGCCTGCTGCCATTTGGGTATGATGGAAGATGCATTACTTTTGCTTCAAAGTGGTAAAAGAGCTGCTTCTGCAGCCTTTAGACACAAGAGCATAAGCAGAGGTGAAGATTGTTTCTCTTCAGAGATCAGTTCTGAGTCTGACATTGTAACCCAAATGCTTGGAAACATCAAAACGTTGCTAAGAAGAAGAGCAGCTGGCCTGGCTGCATTAGATGCTGGTCATTACCTGGAGGCAGCAAGGCATTTCTCTAAAATTATTGATGGCAAAAAAGGAACTCCTCAGGGCTTCTTAGCAGAATGCTGTGCGTATCGTGCAGCTGCTTATCAGTCATCTGGACGAGTGGCAGATGCAATTGCTGATTGCAACAGGACACTTGCATTGGATCCAACTTGTATTGAAGCTATAACTACCCGAGCATCACTTTATGAGTCAATCAGATGTTATACTGCGACTTTGCAAGACCTAGAGCATCTGAAGCTGCTTTACGAATCCATTCTTCGCAACCAGAAGCTGCCTGGACCTGTTTGGAAGCAGCGGTGTGCAAGATACAGAGATGCTGAAGGGAACCTGCAACGTTTGAATCTGCGGATCAATGATACATTACAGAGACTGTTTATCCCTTACACAGTTGATTACTACAAGCTTCTCTCTTTGCAAAAGGGCTCCTGCACAAGGACAGAAGTGGAATGTGCTCATCGTTTACTCTCTTTGAGACATAAGCCTGAGAAGGCTTCTCATTTTGTAGATCGGTGTGAGTTTGTAGATGACCGTGACATTGATGCTGTCAAAGATCAGGCTAGGATATCAGCTGCTATGCTGTGTAGATTGTTGCAAAAGGCACACACATCAGTAATGGCCTCTACCATGGGAGAGGAAGCAGAGAAAAAGAAGAAGCTGAGAGAAGCTAATGAGGTAAGAAGGAACAGCCGTTTGAATGATATGTCCCAGCAGATTCTTCATGTTAATGACAATACACCTCCTAATGGGATGCAAAATCCAAATCAAGCCTACTGCTATGTAGAAAGAGAAATCCATTCTGCTATGCTTTCTTCTGATCCCACATTTGCTGAATTTGACTGTGAGCTCGAGCAAGCATGTTCAAGAACACTTTCAGCTACAAATTTGGGATTTAGGAGTTCTTCTGATGAGATAGTTTGTAGCATACAGGATGGTGTTCATAGGATATCAAGCGAAGCAACGGAATTTGGTGCATACAGTTCTGCTAAGGAGGATACAATTCCACAAGAATTTTTAGACAGTGGGGTATTTCAGTCTGTCTCCTGCAGGGACATGGCTGATGTAGGAAACATCCTGTCACATGCTTTTCATTCTGATAGCTGGATGAAGGTTCATCAGGGTCACCATATCTCGCCTCTTCAAGTTACTTGATATGGTTCATTTATGCAATTCATGTACAAATATTTATTTGATGTGGTTCTACCTTAGCTAGCAGGGCAATTGAATGAAGACTTCCCACAGAGGCAGAGCAAGGGATCTACTTGGAAGGGTCACTGAGAAATGCTGGAAGAAATGCCATAAATCTAACTGATTGAAAGATGCTGCTGTAATTTGCTAAATGCTAAGAAAATGGCTCTACACTTTGCAATTTTATGGGACGCTCTTGGAGAAATTTATCCGAGCAGCAAGTGGTCATATGGATTCCTTCTTTGCCTGAGGATTCCTAGAGCACAAACTGTTGGTATTTTGTAGAAGTGGTCTACAAAGATCAATCCATCTCACTGACATTGCAGATTATTTATGGATTTCAAGTTTTTGTGTCATTCTCAATCATATTCTCTAATCCTGCATCATTAACAGGACTCGTCTTAACTTTCTTTCACTGGTATCCTTGTAAGTTGAATCAACAGATTATGGCAATGGTCTCTTCACCCTTCTACCAATTTGTGCTTAAGGTTCTTCCTTTGTTATCTTTCCGTGTCTTATCACCAAAGACTAATGTAAAACAGGGCAGAATACAGGGCAGAACTACAAGAGGGAGCAGATGAGAAACATTGCATTGGGTATACATCAGCTTACATAGTTAATATTATTGAACACATCTATAGGCTTATCTAGTTTATCAGTGTTGGATGAGTATGTAGTAAGATTGATTATATGTTGCATCTAAAGAGAACACCATGTAAGGCTTCCCTTCCATTGTCTATGTACTAATGCTTGTGACCTATCTCAAAGCTGTTGAAAATCTTCTTTGGAAGGTTAATCCTTTTTGTAAAGGGTCTGATCTTGCTCTGCTCATGTTAAGACTAGGGCTAGTCATGGGAACTTGAGGGGCACAAAATGTTTGTATAGGACATCATTTTTCAATCAGTATTTTGCTTGTGCAGTTTACCACAAGAGTTTTGACCTTATTCATTAATTGAAGGAACTTTTGAGCAAATTGTTGGCTAAGATGAATTGTAAACCAGAGCTCACTAACATAAGAAATCTTTTGGAAAAGTTTTGGAGAAATGAACCACATCTAAATCTTTAAAGAGCAAGGAAATAATATTGTATCGATCATAGAGAATGTCCATAAATCATTTATAGAACATTCTGACATACATAAAATGCCTTAAATTTAAGTCCTAATTAGTCCAAAGAAAAAATATTTTAGTAAGGCAATGTACCATCTAATGAATGAATGAATTTTTCTAATAACATTCACGAGACCAAACAATTTATGGGACCACAGATAACCGGCTAAGTAGATAAGCATGAAAAGCTATGATAAAAATCTTAGCAACACCCTGCCTGCTTAATTTCTTTTTGTGTCCTTTCTCGGGTCTTCTACTATGTATCTTGATAAAAAAAATCAGTAACCTTTATTATCTTTTATTCTCTAATAGATCAATCAAGATGCTCACGTTTAGTGTCTCCATGTAATTACCCGAATATCCTTGTAGACTGAATACTCGTGATATGATACCATTCTGTCTCCACCACTTATTAATATTAAACTAAACATATAAAAGAAAAATGTTTTTAAAGCATAAAGCAAAGATGATTGTAATCCTGTAACAGTATAGATAAGGCTAGCCCTTCTTTGAAAGGGACTAACATACCTACATGTACAGGCATTACAGTATAGAAGCCCTTTTTCCATGCATGGATAAAAAAGTCTTTGAAAAGGACAAGCGAGAATTATGTAATTTCTAGGGTTTCATTAATGCTACGTGTTGGATAGTACGTCCTTTAAATTGTGGCCAATTGCATTTCAACATTCCTCACTGTGACCTTTTTACCAAACACATTTATACTGTGCAATCATTGGATACCTTTGCCTTTAAGGAAGACCCGTCAAAAATATGGCATTTCCTTCAAGTCCTCTGGATAGACTTTGTCTCCATTAGGTAGCCTTTTGAATTGTTTTTAACATAAATTGAGTAAATATGTTCTTGATGAAAATATAGACTTAGAAATGTGGATATTTATATAATTTAGTTGTTTTATATAAATATTAAATGTGAATTTGATTGTGATCTATAAAACTAAGTATTTCGAAAGTAAACTCTTGAGATTTTTAAAATAAATCTAATATATTTTTTAAGTAAATATAGATTTAGAAATGTGGATATTTATATAATTTAATTGTTTTTAAATAAATATATAAATATTAAATGTGAGTTTGATTGTGATCTATAAAACTAAGTATTTCAAAAGTAAATTCTTTAGTTTTTTAAATAAATCTAATATATTTTTAATGTACCAAAATTTAAAATGTCAATGATTGTGAAGATGGCTTTGAATATTTCAATTTGGAAGATATGGATAAAATATTTAATTTTATTTTTTTTAAGAGAAAAATAATGATTAATTAGAAATAAATTTATTAATTATTTTTAAGAAGTAAAGAGAATTTAATAAGAAATATTGGGAAAGTTTAGTTTATCATAGAGAATTTTAGATGTAAAAGAGGGGTATGTAGTTTAGATTTTTTTAAGTGAAGGATTTGTATTTATTTATTTTTAACTAAGAATATTTTTATTTAATAGATATAAATATGTAAATGTATACATTGTGTAAGGAGTCATTGGTTTTATTTATTTAAAAGTGGAGATTGTAAAATGATATGTTTAAAAGTCTTTTAAAACAACATTTAGGCCTACTTACTCCATATTATGAGTTAAATATGTTAAAATAAGTATAATTCTCATTATTCTATAATTACAATGAATATTTTATTTTTTCACTTGAACATTTTACAATTTGCATTGATTTCATTAATGTATAATCATAACTCTCATTTTGACTTTTTGGGAGTAGTAACTAACTTTACACTTAAATCCCTCACTCTTTTATGCTTAGTTATCTCTTTCAAAATAAAGTTGAATCAATTTTTAGGAACTTATCCTTTCTTGGAATAGATCGCCCTTACAATCTAATTCCTCGGATTGCATTTTGAATGTGGATTGCATTTTGAATGCCGTTCAATCCCCTAGTTTCCAAATTCCAAAATTTTGAAATCTAAAATCAACAAGTCGAGATATAGTTTTTACCCTTCGACATGTGTGTGCCAAAAAGTTCATACAATATTGTATCTAGAATTTTGGATTCAATCGCAATATCATATGACACTTTCATTCTAAATTAGTAGTGCCTTGCATCTACACATTTGATAATACAAAACACACAAGTACTTACAACAATCATATTTTGCATCAAACAAAATTACTCAACATCCACTATTGTCTTTCTTTATTTCAATCTTGTTGAACTAATTTAATGACCTTGTTGCCACCAAAGAAGTTGATTGCTCTTCCCTCTATACATTGTATGCTCCAAATACATTTTTTAACACAACAGTACTTAAGCAACTATTTACATAGTAATGCATATTTTCTGTAAGCATGAAAATACATATTCTCTTGTGGACTAAATTATTTGACCCAACACAAAATCATATCATCAAGACTAGATGACAAATGTTACAAGATCAATTGTTTTTTCTAGATTTTGTTTCTTATTTCTCTATCGTATTTCAATTTATCAAAATCAACATCAACCAACTTTCAAATAAACTTTCTAATTTCTCAAATTTTTAGTTATCATTTTTTATTTATATCTCAGATCTTGAATCTCAACTCTATCAATTTATGTCATCATATTATTTAAACATTCCTTTTATTATTGAGAAAAACCTAAATACAAAAAGATACATATTTGTCAACCTACTCTTTTTCAAAAGATACAAATAAGTTGAATAAAAAATTTAATTATAAAATTCACATTGCAGGAGCATACATTAAAAAATGAATAGAATCATGTAATTGACCTCTAAACAACACTGAGAACAACAACAAATGACATTGACTAAGCTCTAAAATTTATTATTAATCAAAGAGGAGACCGGGAAAAAAAACATATCAAAGAGGTGATTTAGATTCCCACTTATATAGGACAATAAAGGACAGAATAATGGCTTAAAACTTACTAGTTAGATTTGAGGTACTTCGCCATAATTACTTATCTACACATTAGAATATGTGGCTTACTATACTTACTAAGTATATATATTTTTTATATTTTTAAATATTTTATTGATTAGTTTTTTATTTTTCTTTTACATTTATCTATATAGATATCTTAATTTATTCATTATTTACTTAGATTTGATGATTTTCTTAGTGGGACTATTTTTTGAAGTTGCATGGTTGACCTTGTAGGTAGACACTTGACTCATATCTTATCAAAAGTAAAATTTGAACTCTAGTCAATTGTCACTCTTCATTTTCTTGTCCTAAACAATTAAGTAAATGTTTTACAAATTTTGATGTTACTTTAATATTTAGAGGCATTCATTACCATTCATTTATAATCTATCAACATAAAAGAAACCAAGGAGTAATTAATAGTGAAACACTTTTTCTTGGTGCACTAATAAGGGTTAAAAAATCTAAATATATAATTCAAAGATGCTTTCCTACTATCTTGACCCTTTACACTCATTTCTAGGGTTGACCTACATTAACTTATCACCTTGTGATATAATGAAAACACTTCTAAGGTATATTTAATACTTCCTATCCCTATATATACTAAAAATTTCAAAGCAAACAAATATCATTTGAGAAATCTACAAAGTAGAAGTCCATGATAAGTAGTGTCAAATATGTACATGAAGGATGAATTCATGACCATAGAACAAACCTAGATCTATGAAATCAATGCAATATAGAACATGCACAAAAATAATACAGGAGCTACATAGATAGCAAGATGTAATTTCTAGAGAAGATATCATTTAGATCCTAAAATTAGAAACAAATGTAATCATTCTATGACCATAAAGAGAAATGCATTTATCTTTTATATTTATTTCCATACCCTAACAGTTAATATAATACATTAGCCCATAGACTATCACCTATTAGACTTGGATTAATCTATGCAGGTATTTGAATGGATCATATTAAACCACATGTAAAGTTCATTTTTCTTTACATTTTGGTGAGTCTATCTAATCATGTACATCCCTTAGCCCATAAACTTAGGGCTATACCTTTTTTTATTTTAGGGTCTTAGAAATGTATTTTTAGATTGTTTTATTATTTTAAAGATATTTTTAGGGTTTAATATTTGTATATTCTAACTAATTTATTCATTACTACATTATTCCTTTTAAGGTTTATACTTTATTGTGTTATATTTATTTTTCCCATCTTACCTATTGATCCTACCCCTGGGTTCCTCTTTAGAGTTTATTTTTTGATCTAATATATCCCCAATTTTTCTATTATTTAAATTTGGAAGTGATTACCATTTTCTCATCATAGATATCTTTCTCCATTCCTTTTCAAACTCACCTCTTATATGTCACTACACATGTATATATCTAAATTATGGCCTATGATAATGACTAACTCATTCATCTATATATGCACTTATTACAACTAGATGTTGTGGTTCATGTGAGGTTGTACTTAATATCCATGATGAATTTTCTCTTACATCTATGTGTTTTCCTCTATTGCCTCTCTTTATTAATTTTTATTTGAGGAGCCTAGTTATGTAGATACACATGTTTCACACATACATATGATATTAAAATACCTTCTCATATCCCCATCAATATAGTTGTTGATTTAGAATTAACTGTCTAAAACATGATTACCCTTGTGGTGATCATCATCACCATTGTACTCATCTCATAGTGTTATACCTATACATCAATATTATTGATCACACCTCAAGATTGAGGGGGGGAGGGGGGGTCAATCAATGTCTTATCAAATTAAAATTTTACTTTGATTCAAACATGTAACTTTAAATAGAAACAATGAAAGATTAAAAAAAATTCTAGTAAAATGCATACGAGAACACCATATTTATGTGGAAAACCCAAGGAGGGAAAAAACATGGTGAGAATAAATTCACAATATATAAAAATATTACAAGATGCTCATTACCAAATTTTCTACCCAAACACTTTGTCTGAGAAAAAGATATAGAGGACCTGAAGATGAGATTCACTGTCTCAACATAAGACACATGAGATGGAGTATTGAAATAGGCCTTTAAAAAAGTTCTTCCAACATTCTCCTTAGAATGTAGATGCTTTTGACACATTGATGTCTCAAGCAACCATTATCAATTTAAACCCACAAGTTCCACCATACACTGCTACTTACCCAAATTTCCATCTTCCACAATTTTTACCCCATACACTTTACAACTAATTCAATATTCTATTTATACCATCCAAGTCAATACAAACATCAATTAGGTCGACTAGAACAAGGGATAAGGGGTAATCCCAACAAGTTAGCCACCAAAAAATAATTATCATAAAAGTGACCCTTTCTAAGAGATAGAGATGACCCAAATACCCAAACATCATAACATAATATCCAATGTGATCCCAAGCATCACATATTCTTGACATACATCCTCCAAAGTCAAGAATTGGTAACATGTAAAAATAATTAGTTAGCTCAAAATGCATCTTCAATATAAAACCACTTAATGTGGATATCTACATGGAAAGGTGAGACCCAAAACCAACTCAACACATCAAACACTACAATTAGGAACACAATATAAGAAAGATTAAAAAAAAATGTTAGATAGATAGCCACAAACAATCTTTTAAACCAACTTCAAACATGATGCAAAACCAAAGAGGTCAATTATTTCTATACGGATCAAATAGAGATGTTCCTTGAACATCCAACATCATTTCCAAGAACATATGTCATATTTACTAAATGATCCAAGCTGCCACATCCATTATTGCATAGAACTCTTCATAACTAGAAAACCAAGAAAACATAGTCATGAAACATATCACCAAAGACATATTTGTGGTACACATCTCTACTGAAAAGTTTCACTGAGACATTACATATATATTTTTAATATTTCATCTAAGGCACAATACTAAAAACATTAATGAGGATAAATTTAGAGCATTTTCCAAACCATTCTTGATATTAGACACCAAAATTGCCAACACTGAATTTTTTTGAAACATCAACTTTGACAGCATCGGGGACTTGAAAAGATAGGAATACTGTTGGAAATAATTGTCTGAAGGAAATTACTACTCAATTATGTATTGTCTTTGATGTCACACTATGTCATAGTCCGCAGCAATCAGTTTCTACCGAGCTCTGTCGGTCTGCCAGACAGGAATATTAGTGCTTACCGAGTCCACTCGGTTATCGAAGAAAAGATAGCGTTTACCGAGTTCACTCGGTCATCGAAGAAAAGATAGCGTTTACCGAGTTCACTCGGTCATCGAAGAAAAGTTAGTGTTTACCGAGTTCAGTCGGTTATCAAAAGGTAAAGGATTGTCGGTGTTTACCGAGTTCCCTCGGTCACCGAAAAATTATAGAAAGTTATGGTCACCGAGCACTGTCGGCCCTTGAAGGACTTTTGCAAATAGAGTTTGCTTAATTCAGCCGACTGTTATACTGTTATAATGTCGATTTGACAAATCCAAAATCATATAAATAAAAGGTCAAATGTGAAAAATAAATATACAGCAGAAAATCTACAGAAGAAAAGAAGAAAAGGTATATGCGAATTTGTGAAGGATGTTCAGATATCCTTGAGGAGCAGCAGATATTTATTCGATCAGAAAGGATCAGAATTATGCAGAACAGAGATCTGTAATCAGCAAGACAGTTGCATTATTATACAGGTCACTTTTTTCATTGTTACCTTCTTATCATTGTAACAGTGAATTCTAAATCTCTTAACCGAGTTGGCTTAACAACCATATTATAAATCCTCTAACAAGGTGACAATTCCATTGAATTGTTTTCAAGACCTCTTACCAGGCCACTCCTTGCAGGGTGTTTTAAATCCTCTAACAAGGTCACACCTAACAGTGTGTTTTGTAACCTTTTACCGGGTTGGCTTCTAACCGGGCATCACTTCAGAAAAGTGAAAATCAGTATCTAGATACATTGGTGGTTTTTCCCATATTGGGTTTCCACGTTAAATCTTGTGTCTCTTGTGTTCTTAATTGCTTTCTCAATCATATACATGTGCTGATGAATATCTAAAGATAATATTGCTAATACTTTCTGCATCTTCAAAGTTACTGCAATCTATTTACCGAGTGCTAAAACAGATAACATTATTAAGATATCCTAAGGGATCTGCAAAGAATTAATTGTGAAGTGTTTTTATGGTTGACTGATTCACCCCCCCCCCTCTCAGTCACTTCATCCATATTCCATCAAATACAACATACAAAGAGCATACAATCTATGGTCCAAAATACAAGGCTATATCATCAAACACAAAAGAATGAAAAACATTCTTCTAGGTAGTTGCTAGAGCGTTTCTTTGTAAACACGCACTTTAATACTTGTTAATGATAAAAAGAACCTTAATTGTTCATCGACGACATTCTAACATCCATGCTAGTTTCATTCTTCTAATCCTCATTTAAAAAACATCACACTTCTAACCCTCATCTTAAATATTCTAATCTTGATAAAAAATACATATTATTCTTATTAAAACACTTCTAGTCAACAATACAATAACAACATCTCACAAACAACACAACATAAAGAACACCTATAGAAGTTTCTACCACCTAAAAAACATCAATGCCAAGGTAAACATACATCTAGTATACATCTTGTATCACTCCACATATATGCCAATAGAGGGCTAATAACACAATCATCAATGAAGCTTATCAACAAGTTCTTAAATCCATCACAATAATTAGTGACATCATTTCTTAGATCAAGATATCATAACTGCAACAAGTAGAGATTTGACATTAATAGAAACACCAAATACCAACAATATTCCCCTGTCATTTATGGAAACACTCACCATTATCTACTTCTCTCCCTTTTCCAGTATCTCTCTTGCAAGCCAAATTTATGCAAAACTTTAAATCTTTATAATCTGCCCCCTTGACATAAAATAAAAATTGACCAAGGTCTTCAAATCCTCATTGAATCCCTCTTCACCAAACCTATTATTTATTCTCTTTTTTTAATACTCTTTCCTTCTATCGACAATAATTAGTTTGACCACCTACTCCCTCTGAGGAGTAGATCACAATAGTCCAAGAGACAAGGAATACATCTTGAGCTTTTCTTGATGGATAGATGCACCATATTATGCATCTAGTTAGAAGGAGGAGTGTAAATAACCCCAAGCTTCTCCTAGAGATATTATGCTTCTTCCTCCTCCTCCTCTTCTTCCTCTTCCTCCTCCCTTTACCCAAACTGGCTTTTAGAACACTTCAAAGGACCCCTCACAACATAAAATCCACAATTGGTTAGCCTCTCCAAAAAACCACAACACCAAAATGCAATATTAGACCTATTAGGCTACTTGGTCTCCTAAACAACAAAATGGATGATAACTTATTATTTATCAAAAGGACCTGACAAAAAAAAGTTTGATTCAAATACCCTTTTTGATGTTTGATCAACTCCCAAAGGCATAGGTCTTCAACCTACTCCAACAACACTAAACCCTCACAATGCTCACAGGCCTAATTGGCCAAATTAGGCTTGGTCAACACTACAAGTGATCAATGATGGGTGCATAGGTATGAACCAAGGTTTGGAACTGATGTATTTACCTTATTCAAGTTTTCTTGCACAAGTAGACAGGTCCATTAGATCATTTCATCCATTTTCTCCTCTTTTCACTATTTTGACTGGATGAATACATAGAGATATTAAGCCTAGGGCTCACTCAAAACCATGCCAAAAAGCATCCCAAGAAATTTTCCTTTTAAATTATTATAGTACATGGTCATACCTTACAAAATCCAAAAGGGATAAGAATTTCATCCATGCAGTTGCAAGATATGATCCATTCTTTATTGTAGCCTCTGAAAATGAGGATTTTTAGACTGTTTTAAGCAAAACACCTCTAACTTCCACCAAACTTAATGAAAATCACTCAAATCAGATTCAAATGAAAGCTAGTTCAAAGATCTATCCATCCATATAGATTATGTACACTATCTAACCCGTGCACAGGCCGTACACGTAGAAACAATGCTCAGAATTCTATTTTTTCATAAAAATGACTTTGCCCGTACACGAAAAATCATCCAAAAACATTTTCCCCCTATGGAAAATGATTTGAGAAGCCTAAATAGGCTTTTCCCCAACTTTCCCAACCATCCATGAGGAGTTGTGACCGTTGGGAACAACTAAAACAACTAGTTTTTGAAAGATACATAACTGCTGTCATAAACAAAATGTTGTCACGCCAAAATCAGTATTATAGTAATGTAAAGTTCAGCATTATGGAAAATTTCACCTCCTAACAACTAGAAAATGGATAACTCAAAGTTGACTATATCAAAACCAATTGAGTTTCTCCATGACAAACTCCTATTAGAAACTCTTAACACAAGACATACTAGATCCTAACTCCTATCAAAAACTTGATTAGATCCAATGGCCTAAGGCACTCAAAGTTTATAAACATGACCTTAGAGTCCTTGACCAAACAAGAGGATCAAAAGAAACACACAAACAATAGGATGAAAACTCAATCCTTTATTACAATGAAAAATTGCCAAGAACATGAAGACTTGTAGAACTTGCCAAAGTGCCCCTCCTCCTCCTCCTCCTCCTCCTCCTCCTTCTTCTATTGACCCTCAACTGTACTCTATTCAAGATGTACATGAATGGATGTGAAATACCTCTCATGTGCAATATATTTTAGTCAATTCTTCATCTTTCATCATTGTTCTTTCCATTTCTTAAATAATTTTACTTTTTATTACTACAATCCCATTTCATTGAGGAGTTCTAGGAGAAAACAAAATTGTCTTCTAATACCATGATCTTCACAAATTCTCTCAAACACATTTGAAGTAAGTTCACTTCCTCTATAAGTTCTTAGGCATTTTATCTTCACATATATTTCATTCTCACCAAAATATTTTAAAGTGTTAAACTTTCCTAGAGCTTCTGACTTTTTGCTTAACAAAGTTACCCAAATCATCCTAGAATAATTATCATCAATAAGAAGCCTAAAGCGTCTTTCACCATTGATTCCTTTTTTCATGGTAGGTCCATAAATATCAATATGCACCAACTCCAAAGGTTTTGTAGAGGAAAAATCATTGCTCAAGTGAACTTTGTCCTTGTCTTATTTCCCATCTGACATTCCTTGCATAAAGAGTTTGTATGTTTGATAATGCTTGACATGTCTCTTATGCATTTATAAAAATAATCTTTTCCATATCGTCAAATTCGATGTGACCCATCCTTTCGTTTCACAATCAGAAATCATTGGACTATTTAACTAGACAAATCTACCTTCTCTAGCCTCTTCGAGTTGATAAACATTACCATGAGTCTTGATTCCTTTTTCCATGAGTTTTCCTAAACTTTCTCTTTTGATTTCACAACCTTTGTTATGAAATATGAGTTTATATCCTTTGTTAGACATTTAAATGGCACTCAATAGATTATGTATTAATAATCTAACGTAAATAACATATTTTATCATGTTCTTTCCATCAATTTTTATTGTCCCCTTTCCATAGATTGGGGCAACTCCCTCATCACCAAATTTAACAGATCCTCCATTCTACTTCTCAAGATTAAAAAATTTCCTTTATCATCAGTCATGTGATGAGAACATCCACTGTTAATTACCCAAGTATGTGGCTCTTCTTTAACATGAAAATAATTCCATAAATCATTAACTATTCACTGATCTTGTTACTGGGCATTTCTCAATTCTTGATATCATCCTTTTTATCATCAAATTTTACATCCATGAAAATAATTTCATCACTTGAATTAGTTTGAGTTTCATCTTCTGAGGAACAATAGAATTTTCTTATCTTGTTCTCTTTTAACACTATATTTTCATTCTCTAAAAGGGAATCTAGAAGCATAATGATCAATAATACCATAATTCCAATAGTTGAATGGTAACTTACCTTTGTATTTCCTAGTCCCTTTCTTCAACCTCCTAACAAAATTTGCTTCTACATCTTCAAAGTCATAAAGTTGATCAACATCTTCCTTAATCTTGCCAAATTTGAATGCAACCTCCACTTTGGGATCATCCTTGTCAAATTCTTTCACTTCATATGTAGTCAAAGTACCATACAACTAATCTATTGTGTAATTATCCAAGTTGTTTCTATCTTCAATGACAACAACCCGAGGGAAATAATTTTTTTGGAAGAGATCTAAGAATTGTTTTTCACAACCTCATCTTCTTTTATTTTTGCACCAAAACCCCCAATGTCATTTACCACTTCATGTACCTAGAGCATATAATTTGCAAAGTCTTCATCTTCAACCATTCGAATCTGAAAGTCCATTCATAAGTACATTTCTTACTTTTCCATTGTCCTCAATCCCTATTTTCTACAGCATCAAAAGGACCGACATGAGGAGTGTACAACCAAATTTGACAGAGTTTAAGTGTACTTATGAATGATTATAAATGTACTTCTATTCTTAATTTTTCAGGAGAAAAGTTTAAACCATCAAACTTAGGAACTTTGTGAAATCCATCATTCACCATCTCAAATCTTCCTCAAGCAATTAAGCATACTTTGAAGAAACTTGGCTCTGATACCAATTTTTATCACACCTAGAGACTGAGAGTAGTGTGAATAAGTCTCTTATCAAAATTAAACATTTACTTTAATTCAAGCATGTAGCTTTAAACAATTGCAATGAAAGATAAAATATTCAACAATGATGCACAAGAGAACACTAGAATTCTATGGAAAACCCAAGGAGGGAAATTTAAAGGTGAGAATCAATTCACAATATAAAAAAAATATTAAAAGAGGCTCACTACCAATCTTTCTACCAAGACACACTATCATAGGGAACAATATAAAGGACTTCAAGAAGAGGCTCATTATCTCAGTACATGATACATGAGATGAAATATTGAAATAAACCTTCAACAAAAGAATTCCAAAATTATCCTTAGAATTTAGATTCTTTTGACATGATGTTTCAAGTGACCAGTATCAATTGAGTCCCACAACTTCAACCACACACTTCTACTTCCTCAATTTTGCATCTTCCACAATGCACTCATACTCCACATGCTTTGCAACTAATTCAATCTTTTATTTATACCATCCATGTAATACCAAACAAGAATTAGGTTGGCTAGAACAAGCAACATGAGGTAGTCCCAACATGTTGGCCACCAAAACATAATTGTGGTGAAAGAAATCATTTCTAGGAAATAGAGATGACTCAAAAAATATAACACAATATCCAATGTGATCCTAAACACCACACACAATTGACATACATCCTCCAAAGTTATGAATTGGATAAATGTGTAGAAACAATTAGTTGGGCCAAAATGAATCTTCAATATGAAATCTCTTAATGTAGATCTCCACACGAAAAAGGAAAGACCCAAAACCAACTCAACACATCATCCTATGCAATCAATAATATGAAATAAGAAATAGAACAAACTCTATCATCCAAATAGCCACAAATAATCTATTAAACATGCCGAATAACTGAGAGGAGGGGTGAATTAGTTATTCAAAAACACTTTTTACAAACTTAATTAATCTAGAGAAATATTAAACCATTCAAATAATCAAATTAGATAAAAGCATGAAAGTACATAAACAACAAACACCATAACACCAAAATTAACATGGAAACCTAAGATGGAAGAAACCACAAAGAAATTAATTCGAATGAATATAACACCAGTTAAGGTGACACTAATTAAGGAGTTTTTTACAAGGGGTCACTGCCCATTTTCTCACTACTAGCAAGGATCACTTCCGGTTGGGATAACAATTCTAATACAAAAATGACTAATTAAAAAAAAAGTCTTACATAAAAAATGTGAACTGATGATGTTGCATCTTTATATGCATGAAATAGTTCCATTTAATAGCACAACAACAACTATCTATAGAAGATATAGTTAGAGATATTCTACTAGAGCCTTCAATAATCTTCAACAAAACTGAATACTCCTTTCTATCACTAACTTTCTTCTTCCTTCACTATTATCCTTCGCACTTCTTATTCTAATTGCACACTTCACCACCAAGTATTCATTCACAAAACCATACTCACATCATATCACCTTCAACATGCATACTCTCATTCTCTTGGATCCGAATAGATGTTCTGTATATATACATATGCATTGAACCATATACATAAGTCAACCCAAAAAAATATGTCAACTTGAATACAAAAATATATATTGAGATATTTAATAAAGTTCAACACACTAGCTCATTGGACATAAAATCTTTGTCGCACATATGAGAACTCCATATCACACTACTATAGGACCCAAAGATAGGTCATACATAAGATAAACACATTACATAGTGCAATCATCGAAAGATAACATATGAGATATATCCCAGAGCTTATAGGAATTCTACAACCAAGACCATGTCTTGATCACCACAAAATACAACACCAACTAAAGGATAACACTTGTTTAAAGCTGAATACAAAAGTCATACCAAAATCTTTCAACATACTGCATGAATGTCTGGATAGAAAGGATACCCAGAATGAACTCTAAATACAATAGCCAATGATATCCATCTAATCTTCATATTTTTGTGCTAACTGAATGCCATAGATGTACCAAAAAAGATATACCACCATTACCAAAGAAAGAATAAACATCCACACATAATTCATTATCTTAACATAATGCATTTTTCCATCACCCAAAGAACAACCATCTAGTACATAGGATTTGACATCAATGATAATAATGCCAACAACAACATCTCAACAATCTCCCCCTTTGGCATTAATGAGAAAACAATAAGAAAAAAGCTCCAAAAAATTCAAATAGCCAAAACAACCCCAAACCTCCCCCTAAATTTCCATTTCAGTTTCTCTCATACATTTTCTCCCCCTTTGTGCCAACAATCGAAAAGGGCCACATAACAAACATATTCAGTAAATCAGGTAAAAATTACTGACTTTACAAGAATTTTTTTTCTTGTACCTCTCTTTTATAATTGGAAGACTCTTCTTCCAAGCATCCACAACAGAACTCATCCAAGCACATAAACTGTCATGTTGAACCAAAATATCAAATGATGATAACTAGTCCAGAGATCGGTATTGACGTTCACAATTCTTTGCAGCAAAAAGAATTTTGGAAAGATTTTCTAGCCAAAACTCAACGATTTCCTTCACCATCCATAAATTTCTAATCATATCCTCTCTCTATCTTTGAATAGACAATAAATTAGACTACAACTCACCAACTTTGATTCTTAGTTTACCACCCTTATCATTGAAGAAATCAAAACTCTTTCCAATCTCATTCAACTTAGACTTAATAGCCATCTTATCATGAAATTTATCAACAATAGTAGGCCACCAGAGACAATACCTATAAGTATTAGACATTTCCTTTATGTATTCTCTTGTCTCACCAATATGTTTAGATAATTTATGTTTTGGACTCGCACATTTCTTCTCAATTACATCTTTAAACTTATGTCCTTTCAAACCATCCTGCAATAACCTTTCCTCAACAACTTTAACCATATAATCTGATAACACTCCATAAACAATAGAAACAACAATACCTTTTCCAAACAAATGATCAACTAAAACACTTTCAATTTTAGGCCTACTATCCAAAGAGAAGGTACACCTCATTTCACAAATCCTATTCAATTCATCTTCTTCAAACATAGTTTGAACCACATCTGAATCAAAAGACCATGATTCAGATGGAGACATATCTTACATTTCCTTTTCCTCTTCTTTCTCTTCTTCTTCTTCTTCTAATATAGTAATGATTTCTTTTCCTTTTTTGCTAGGCTTTCTTCTCTTATGTTTCGGAGGGGAATAACTAGTCACAACATCCAAATCTCTCTTACCCAAGGAGGAACCCTCCTCAACATAATCAATAGGAACAACATCAGACACAACCATACCAGAGCACAAATTCATCCTCGGAGATTAAAAATAAGTTATGCAAGCATCCATTTTATTTTCCATATAATCCAAGTACATGTAAATATGCTTTCCAATTTAGGGATGTGAAACCTTGATTCCCTATTTTCTCTTCTGAGTAATGACCTCAGAAAATAGAATACCAAACACATAATCAAAGATCCAAACTGGAAGGCATGACCTTCAACTAATGACATTCTGATATTTTTAAACAAATTCTCCAAAATTTTTTTACATAAATCAAATTGTACACTTTTCTTAACCATCTTATGTGCCAAATATACAACAATAGTAGACGTAGAACCTTCATGATTTCTGAAATAGATTTTATAAGTAATTCCATATGCAACATACCTCACAACTATATCAACAAGGGTATTTATCAATAGAGCAAAGGGGGCCTTTGTTGATGCCACCAAGCTCCTGCACTACCTTATACTTCATCATATTCTTTCCTACAAGGTCACCAACACTACATAGACCAATGATATCCTCAATTTATTCCTTTGTGACCACATATGGTTTGTCCAATATCATTGATTCCTTTGTGACCACATAGAGTTTGTCCAATATTATACTTAATTATACTCAACAAGAATAAAATTGACTCCTTATCTACAAACCAAAGTAATTCTTCCCATAAGTCCATACCTAGAGTACAAACTCATTGCAACTCATCAACCTTCAACCCTATCTCCATTTTCCTTATCTTCATATAATCAAATTCTTCTAATTCAACTCTTTTCAGCATCTGAGAAACAATTTCATTGGATTCATGAACAATCAAGTTGGATTTGATCTTTACACTTTACCTAACTTCTCAAACCCTTAATAGCTCCACAATTACTTCTTCTCCACTTATCTGTTTGTAAACAATGACAAATGATTTGAAATTTCACCTTTTTAATCTTAATTTCTCATTAGTACTTTTGCCACAAAAAAATATATATTGATGATGCAACCAATCGTACATCACACATCAATCAACCAAAGAAAACATAATATACCTCATTAGCCAAACTATACCAGAGGCACACCATATTCAACCATTATCACCTTAGAGAGGGGGGACCAACATATTTAGCATCTCAACACTCCCCATGAGCCAAAGTAGCATGCAAATTTTTTAGAAGAGATAGCATCAGGATCTGGTGCCACATAATTCTCTTCACTTGCTTCCTTATTTTTATTCACCATGATTATATTCTAAGATTCACTTGAAACGATACCATTCTTATCATTTCTAGACTAGTCTTTTGGAGCAATAGTAGATCTACATGTGTTAGCATAGTGTCCAGGTTGGCCACATTTGAAACATCTGATATTCCTCTACCCTGATCTGACTGGTTGAAATCTAGATCTACACTGATTATCCTCGTGACCATAGTTATAAAAAATATACCAATACCATGAAAGATATTATTCATCCCATTCATCTTTGTCATATTGGATACTTGACTTATGCATTAGCTGGCCTTATGACCGAACCTGTGATAGTTAAAGCATTGAATATTATGTTCCTTCTTGCTCTTACACTCTACAACTTTATGTCCAAAATTTTTACATATAAAACAATGACCATTGAAACATAATTACCTTTGAGCACTTGGTTGCCTGACCGAAGGTCTTTTTGAAGATTTTCCTGAATTTCAAACCTTGTTTGTTACTTCTAATTTTGGTTTAGTTTTAATTTCCTTGTCTTTACCCGTAACCTTTTGATCTAAACATTAATCAATGAAACCTAATCCTTCCTTATCCTTATGAATTTTATGTAGGGACAAAATTTGATCTAAAATAGCTCTACTCTCATTAAAATCCTCTTCAAGTCTTAGCTTCCTTAACTCTTGATCTAGCTTCTCATTTTTATCAGTCTTTTGCTTGATAATATCTTTGATATTTTCTTCCATTCTTCCATCTTTTTCTTGATGTTCTCTTTAAAAAATTCTCCAATATTTTTGCAATCATCCAATTTAAGTTCAAATTTTCCACAGTCTCCTTTGAATCCTTTAGCTCCTACCTTGTCACTTTGTGTCTTGCTTTGAATTTTCAAATATTCTCCCTCAACTTGGAGACATAAGTACTAGATTCCTTGATGTTTTCTTTCATCTTATCATTCTCAGATTTAATTTATTTCATGTCATCCAACATTATTTGTAGATTCTCTATCATAGTAGATATCTCCCGCCATCTGTTCAAACTACCAAGATCTCCCTCAAGTGGTTAAGCTCTATTTTCAAGGGACCAAGTTTTGATACCAATTGTTGAATAGGTTGAATAACTAAGAGGTGGTGAATTAGTTATTCCAAAACACTTTTTACAAAATCAATTAATTTGAAGCAATCTTAACCATTTAGATAATTAAAATAAATGAGAGCATTAAAGTACATAAACAACAAATGCCATAACACCAGAATTAATGTGGAAACCCAAGATGGAAACAATCATGGAGAAATTAATTCTGATGAATATAACACTAGTAAAAGTGACACTGGTTAAGGTGATTTTTACAAGGGCTCACTATCAATTTTCTTACTGTTGGTAAGTCTCACTACCCTGATACACTTTGTAAATGATTGATTAAAAAAACTTCTTACAAAAAATGTGAACTAATGATGTTGCATCTTCATATGTATGAAACAATTCCAATTAATAGCACAACAACAACTATCTACAACAGATCTGGTTAGAGATCTTTGCCCAGCCTTCAACAAACTTCAAGAAAATTGAATACTCCTTTTTGTCACTAGATTTCCTCTATCTTCACTATTACCCTTTCCACATCTTATTCTACTCACACACTTCACCATCAAGTATTCACTCATAACCATACTCGCATCATATCACCTGTAGCATGCATACCCTCATTCTCTTGGATCAGAATATCAGTGTTTTGTATTTATACATATCCGTTGAACCATATACATAAGTGAGCCTAGAAAAACATGCTATCTTGAATACAAAAAGATATCTTGAGATATTCAATAAAGTTCAACATGCTAGCACCAAACCTAGAAGATAGATCACACATATGAGAATTCCATATCGCGCTACCACGGGATCCAAAGATAGACCATACATAAGATAAGCAGGTTGCATAGTGCAATCATCAAAAGATAACTTATGAGATATATCCCGACGTTGGTAGGAATGCCACAACCAAGACCATGTCTTGATCACCAAAAAATTTAGTATCAACCGAAGGATAGTACCTGTCCAAAATTGAATACAATAGACATCCCAAAATCTTTTGATGTTCTACATGAATGTTCGGATAAAAAGGATAACTAGAATGAACTTTGAACACAACAAACAATGATATCCATCCAATATTCATATTTTTGTGCTTATTGAATATCATAGATGTACCAAAAAGATATACCACCATTACTAGAGCAAGAATAACCATCCACACATAATTAATTATCATAATATACTACATATGTCTATCACCCAAAGCACAACCATATGGTACACAAGCTTTATCATCAATGACAACAATGCCAACAACAACATCTCAATACAACCCTGTAACCAGCTTTAGATACAAGACACCACCAAATAGCTAAATTAATATTATGTGGATCACATAGAGATGTTCCTTGAACATCCAAAATGATTCCTAAGAATACATATCATATTTCCTTAATGATCCAAGTTGTCACAACTATTCTTGCACATAATTCTCATAACTTGAAAATTAAGAAAACACAACAATGAAACATATCACCAAAGACATACTTGTTATACACACATCTTTACTGCAAAATTAAATTGATGCATTTAAAAAATGTTGTGGACATTTTTTTTAAGCTACAAAATTGTAAACATCAATGTGGAGGATTTCCCAAACTAGTCATAACAAACACCAAAACTACTAACACACTGTGCTCATATGAAACATCAACGAAAACACCAGGGACCTAAAAATATAGGATTATATCTATATCTAATCTATATCTATATCTATATCTATATCTGTATTGGTAACTGTGTCTGTGTCTGTGTCTATTTTTGTGTTTGTGTTTGTGTCTGTGTCTGTGTCTGTGTTTGTGTCTGTGTCTATGTCTGTGTCTGTGTCTATGTCTGTGTTTGTGTTTGTGTTTGTGTCTGTGTCTGTGTCTGTGTCTGTGTTTGTGTTTGTGTTTGTGTATGTGTCTATGTCTGTGTCTATGTCTGTGTCTGTATGTGTAGATGTATATGTATCTTTATTTGTACTTGTACCTATACTTGTACCTGTACCTATATCTGCATCTGCATCTACACTGTACCTATACTTGTACCTGTAACTGTATTTGTATCTATATCTGTATCTGTATCTATATCTGTATCTGTATCTGTATCTGTATCTATATCTATATCTGTATTTGTATTTGTATTTGTATCTATATTTGTATCTGTATCTGTATCTGTATTTGTATCTGTATCTGTATCTGTATCTGTATCTGTATCTATATATGTATCTGTATCTGTATCTGTATTTGTATCTGTATCTGTATCTGTATCTGTATCTGTATCTGTATCTGTATCTATATCTGTATCTATATATGTATCTGTATCTAGATATATGTATATATGTATCTACATCTATACCTATACCTAGATATCTACATCTACATCTACATCTACATCTACATCTACATCTACATCTATATATCTATATATTTGAGTTATTTTAGAGCATATTCTTGTACACATACTATTTTAAAAATAAATGACCTCTATGAAATGCATAAGGACAAAGAAAAACACAACAATAGTGTGTCGCTAGTTGATAACACATCTTCTATATTTACACATGATATGAATATACATATATATAGAAATGGGATGTGTCAAAGTTATTACATTTTAGGCAATCCCCATCAGTGAAATGAATTATTTTAAATTGTATGTTAATAATTATAAAAAAGCCTTAAATAAATGATCCCATCAAATTGATACTAATCATTCCTTTGGCACATGACATTTTAAATTGTTGTACACTATGTTGAGGTTACACATATTAGACAAGAAAAACTGCCTAATGTGCAATTGATTATTTATCAACAACATAAACATGACTATATAAAGTAAGAAAAGAAAACAAAGAAGCATAAAGCCATGTTGACAAATTTGAATTTTTGTTTTCTACGATGAAGATGATATCTTGGATGACTCAAATAATAAATAATTTAAAGAAAAATACTACACCTACTAAATTTGTTTGAAATGATAAATGAGCATAATTATACTATATATTCCAATGTATATACATACATATTAAATTTCATCATTGGCTTTTTCTTTATATCTATTGATCTTTTTGCTTATGCTTTGTTTCTGTGATTTTTCAATCTTACATTTTATATTTATTTTTCATGACTATTATGCCCCATGTTGGTAGTCATTTTGGTTTCCTTTTTCCTTTCTTGTTACGCATATCTTTTTATTTGTTTATACACACTATTTTCATCCATATACCTTATTTTCATTTTCCTTTTACAATCTATTTCCCTACTTGGATTGAATTCTTGCTTTTATTACTTTAACCATTTTATGATTCTTTTCTTTACCACTTTGTTCACTTGCATTTTTTTTCTACTTTTCATTTTTCTCTATACATTTTCATGTGTATAACATTGTGCCCGTGGCTCTCATATTTAAATTATCATGCTTATGACATTTCTCATGCTATGATTCTTATCCTTTTTCATTGACCATTGATTATTTGTTATGATATAATAGCGATATACTTTTAAAAAATATTATAGGGTGTTATAGATTTCCTCTTTGTACCATTTTTTATTTAATTGTTTTTTTGAATAACGTAAAAATAGGTTTTGAATGGAACCTGGAACCATTTACATCATAGCAAAAAGATAAAGCATTAAAGTTTTTCAAAATGAAATGCCTGCTGGAAAGAACAGAGCAGGATCCAAAAAAACACTAGATACGATAACAAAAGCAAAGAAACAGATCTAGCAACACTACCACCAGCATCCAGCAATGAACAAGACAAAACTAATTGCTTATCATTTTGTCTGTCTTCATCTTTAGCTCCTCCATCTTCTAGATAGCATTTTTCAGGTCCTTCAGCTCCTTAGGCTTCTCAGGGATCTTCCTTTGAATACGCCCTCTGGTTCTAGTACCTGGGCTTGCATTTCTAGCACTGTCATCAATAGTAATGGTCATGTTTTCCAACTTGTTTTTCTCTAGGTAGTTGTGAAGCATATTCAGGTTGATGATAGCCGCATTGAGCCCTTCATTGTTGTGGCCGAGGACTTCATTAATCATTTTCCCATTGTTGCTAACTTTGACCTTAATTTCCTTCACCTTGTTGTCAACAATTTTGTTGATCTCGACAGTTATCTCCTCCTTCTAGCTTTTATCATTTACCTTATCTAGAATCTTGTTCTCCAGCTTCTCCAGCTTCATATTCAGGGTTTTTGTAGTTTTCTCTAGAGAATGAAGATGGAGCTTAATCTCCTGAATCTCCTAATTGATCCAATCCTGAGGAATACTCTGACCTTCATCTTTGTTTCCTTTGTCCATGATCGTAGCATCCTCCAAGGGAGCAGTGAAATCATCTTTTTGGATTTTTTCCTCCTCAGTGGCATTCTTATCGGTATTAGCATCTGAATCTTTTTGTTCCTCCTCTTTTTCATCAATGACAGGGGAGTTTTGACCAGTCTCAATTTCCTCTTCATCCCGCCCCTCTAGAGAGCCCAAAGAGTCCGCCTTAAGGGGTTCCCCATCATCTTTACTAACCAGGCCTAACCCTTCCTCATTATCCAAGCGGGCATCATTTTTTTCCCCTTCAGTAGGGAGGTCCAGGGCTTCATTCTTATCATCCTTAGTAGGGGAAACTTGGGCTTCATCTTCCTCCTCCTCAACCCTTTCCTCTTCTTTTTCATCCATCTCTTCTTCTTTCTCCTCTTCAGCCCCTTCCTCACCTTTTTCATCATCATGGTAGTCCCCATCTTTCCCCTCATCCTCTTCCTCCTTCTCATCCTCAGTTATGACAATCCTATCCTCTTCTTGCTCAATGTTACCAGGAACCATATCCACATTTTCTTCCTCGTCATTTCCCATTTGCAGAGAGTTAGGGATTTTTTCCTTAGTATCATCTTTGTTGTTGTCAAAGCTCTTAACTTTCTTTTTCTTCCTCTTTTTACCATCTTCTTTCCTGCAGTCAGAAAATTTTTCCTTGTTTTTCTTTCTCTTTTTGTTGGATTCGGCCTTACTATCCCCCTCAATAGTCTCAGAAGTTTTACCTTTGACCTTTTTAGGAATAGGGTCCGAGATGATATCTCTGACATAGTCAGAAATAAGGAGGATCAACCCCTCATGTAACACAGAGTTATTCAGCTTTTTCCTATGCTCGGTGATGCTACTACTGAGGGAGCTCAAAAGAAAAAATGAGAAGGAGATCCTCTTGTTATGCCTAAAGTAGTTAACCCAAACAAAATGTAGGTTGTAGATTTTGGAATAAAGCCCATCAAGCGTGAAATACTCTATCATTACTTTCAACATTTTGGCCCATAAATCCTTAATCTTGGTGATATCAACATAGTCCTCCTTCCCTTTAGTCATGAGGGCCTTTTCATCAACAGTTTTAGGGAATAGGTTAAAAGCTTCCAAACCAAGCCTATGGTTACCTCTATGGAAATGGGTTCCCTCCAGGGGTAAGCCCGTTATCTCAGCCATAAGATTAAGAGTAAGGGTGAAAGATTTACCCCATAAATTTACTTTCCCTCTAACCCAGCCCTCAGTGAATAAGGAAGTCACTTGTTTGTCGTAGCCATGGAGCTTCTTGATATACTGAGAGACCCCGCCCTTTTTCAGCTTCTTCCAAATTTTCCTATCTTGCCTCCATTTGTCATAGTCAGCCGGCTCCTCTCTTCTCAGACCACCTCCCATTTTGTGTTTTCTGCTACTGTCCTGGCTCAGTTCCTTGCTACTAATCTTCTTCTTACTGCAATGATTTCTTATGATATCGTGATTATTATAATTAACCCAGACACCATAGATCATTAAAACCAGAATTATTATCCCACACTTCGCATTAAATGCAGCCTTCCTCAAGAATTGTTTCATCCTTGTCATCATAATATTAAGTTGCATGCCCTTAATTGTGATTAATTTTATCGAATGTGATTAGACTCATGATCTCAGAGTTTAGATTCCCTTCCCCTCTCCAAGATTTGATGATGTCACTTTGGGTACCTTTGTTAGCCAGCCTGTCCACCGATTTATTACCTTCACGGTAAATATGGGTGACGTGGCACTCTTCAAAGGTGGTGAGCAACATTTTGATTTTCTTTATTGTATGGGCTAAGTCCAGGTGCACTCCGCTTTCCCTTTTATATAGTTGACAATATTGAGGGAGTCACCCTCAAGCCAAAGTTTTGTGCAGCCCATATCTTTGGCCAAAATAACCACAAAAAGCACCGCCTCGGCCTCCTCCATGTGGTTAGTTTGAGTTCCCAGCGGAACCGCTATAGCCCCTAGGCAATTTCTAGCCCAGTCTCTTATGAGGCCTCCCCCTCTAGCTCTTCCAGGGTTTCTTCTAGCAGAACCATCAAAATTCCCTTTAGACAACCCTAGGGAGGAGCAGACCATATAACATTGTCTCTAGGATTTAGGTCATTTCTGTTCTTTAATTTCTCCCAAGAAATAGATATATCCTTCTGAAGGCTAGGACTCCAGGAGTTACAATCCTTTCTACCACTGCTTCTATAGTTCTCCATTAAACTTCTAGTGATAGAGTTAGGAATCAAGAGGGGAGTAGCTTTTTTGTCTCTGAAAATTCTATTGTTCCTCTCCTTCCATATCTGCCAGGTAAAATGAGGAAAGACAAGTTTCTAGAGGATCCTAGCATTTTTATCATAAAAAGGGCTTTGCCACTGCTGGAAAAAGTCCTAGATATTCTGAGGTTTTACCCACTTCAGATTCAGAGACAGAGTAATGGTGTCCCAAACTTCTCTAGCAAAGGGGTAGTGTATCATTAGATGATTGCATGACTCAGCTGCCTCACAACACATGATACATCTATTTGGCATTTGGAAGCCTCTTTTCATAAGGTTATCCATAGTTAGGATTTTATTTTGTACAAGCAGCCAAAAAAACATGTTAATTTTAGGGGTAAGATCTTTATTCCATACCTGAGCACAGAAAGGTGGATCTTCAGAGGGAATGAGAAGAGCCAAAGCAGAAGCAACTGAGAATTTTCCAGAGATAGTAGGCCCCCATATCCGTTCATCACACTCATTATCTCTAATAAACCAGTTATTCAGCTATTTATTAACCTCTTTAAGTTTGATGTCCCTCAGCCCCAAGTCAATCCATTCTTCATTTATGTAGTAGTCACTCACAAGGACTCCAATAGAGTCTTTGCATTCTTGAATCACAGAGCTCCACTCCTCAACCTCTATGAGGGGCTTGCCCAGGATCCATTTATTGTCCCAAAAGAGGATTTTCCTGCCATTTCCCAGCTTCCATCTAGCCCCTTTACTGATAAGTTTCCTTCCCTTACTTATACTATTCTAGATAAATGACCCCCGGATGACATTAAAGGAGTGGAGGGTGCTATCTAAAGAAGTGAGGTGGTATTTACTTTTGATAATTGCATTCCATTCTTTCCCTTCTTCAAAGATCCTCCAGCATTGTTTCACTAGAAGAGCCTTATTGGTAATAGAGATATTTCTGATGCCCAGACCCCCCAGCTTCTTTGGCTTACAAACCTTCTCCCAAGCCACTAGGCTAAGTCTCTTCTTCTCTTCCACACCAGTCCAAAGGAATTTTTTTTGGATTTTTTCAATAAGATCCTTATACTTTAGAGGGATTTTGAAAAGACTAAGAGTGTAAACTGAGAGATTTTGAAGAGTGGCCTTTAACAATTGAACTTTTCCAGCTTGACTAAGAATCACCCCTTTCTAGCCCACCAGTTTATTATGGAATCTATCAAGAATTTCATTCCAGAAATTAGCCTTCGGTTTTGAACACAGCGGTAGCCCTAAATAGGGAGCAGGAAGCTTCCTATCTTACACCCAAGGATGGAAGAGATTTTGTTCATTCTAGCTTCGGGAGTGTTGAAGAAATATAGGAAGCTTTTTTCCCAGTTTATGAGTTGACCAGTTACATTGGAGTAAACATTTAGAGCTTTTTTGATGTTCCTCACCTCTTTAACTGTAGATTCCCCCATGAGTATCGTGTCATCAACAAACTGTTCATGAGAACATTTTGTATCCGCTGAAGAAGGTTGCAAACCAGAAATCAGCCCTTGATTAATTTGATTTTTGATGTATCTCCCAAGGCTTTTAGCCATAATAGTGAAGAGGATTGGGGATATAGGGTCTCCTTGTCTCAACCCCCTAGAAGGTCTAAAGAACGGAGATGAACCACCATTCACAATCACAAAAGAGGACACCGTAGTAACCAGTTGCATGATAAGTTTGATCACTCCTTCATCAAAACCAAAAGCTTGAAGAATTTTGGAGAGCAGCTCCCAATCCACTCTATCATAGGCTTTGGATAAGTCAAGCTTCATCAGGAAGCCATGTTTCCTTGATTTCTCTAGAGAGTGGATATTCTCGTGAACCACCATAATAGAGTCCAGAATTTGTCTCCCTAGGACAAAGCCATTATGTTGCTGCGATATGAGGTGAGGGAGAATCTGTAAAAGTCTAGAAGTAAGGATCTTTGACATAATCTTATATAGAGAATTACAAAGGCTAATAGGTCTAAAGCTGTCTGTAGCATTAGCTCCCTATTTTTTTGGGATAAGGGCTATAAAAGTTGAATTGAGTTCTTTGAGAATAGATTTAGCTCCATAAAATTCTTTCACTGGTCTGCACACATCTTCCCCAATGATATTCTAGAAGGTTTGGAAAAAGAACATTTGAAATCCATCCGGACCAAGTGACTTTTCTCCTTCAAAAGAAAGAATAGCCCTTTTAATTTCATCATCCTTTGGGATAGATTTAAGATACTCATTATCCTTAGAATCCAAGAGAGAGGGAATGGAATTCAACATGGATAGTTGATTTTCTTGGTTTAGCTCTTGCTCTTTGGAAAGCAGAGAAGTGAAATGGCCCATCATTTCTCTTCTTATATCCTCCTCTTTAGTAACAGTACCTTTGGTAGTGACAAGAGAGTTGATTCTATTCATAGCTTTGTGCTTCATCACTGTTAGGTGGAAAAATCTAGTATTCTTGTCTCCCGCTTTCAGCCAAAGGGATCTAGATCTTTGTCTCCAAAAGGTTTCTTCTTTTGAGATGACATTGTGATAATCAACAAGAACAAGGTTTTCTTCTCTTCTACTTTCTTCAGTCATCCCAAAGGTTTGAATTTTATCTTGAACTTCTTTTAATTCAATTTGGATCTTGTTTTTAGATTGGAATATATCACCAAAGACATCCTTATTCCAATGTTTAACCCTCGCTTTGATATTCACCATTTTTTTTGCCACTTGGTACATAGCTTTCCCTTCCACTTTAATGTTCCACCATTCCCTGATTCTGTTTTCAAAGTTTGGATGAGCCAACCACATTTTTTCAAGTCTAAAGGGGGGGTGACCTTTCCCACTAAAAGAACTAGCAAGAAAGGAAATGGGGTAGTGATCCGAACCAATACGGTTAAGAGAGGAAAGAGAGCAAGAAAACTTAGCAAGCCAATCATGAGAAAGTAGAACCCTGTCAAGCTTAACTTGGATCAAGTCAGCTCCCACTCTCCGGTTAGACCAAGTATAATCAATACCTTCAAGATCAACATCCAACAGGCCTTCATTACTTATAAATTCCATAAGGTCCATTCTACTTTCCACTTGAGTGTTGTTTCCACCTTTTTTTTCCATTTCTTTCAAAGGAGTGTTAAAGTCTCCCATCATCATCCAGTTATCATCTGGAAAATCTTTCTTGAGCTCATGATTTTTTTTCCAAAGTTTAAGTCTACCTGATTTAGTATTATGGGCATACACATTTATCAGAGACTAGGAAAAGTTTTCCTTAATACTACAAACTTTGACAGCTAGGAAGTGTTTATCCTCTCTCAAAAGGGAGTAGTGAAAACACTTAGAATTCCAGTAAGTAGCCAGGTCACCAGAAGCCCCTTCCGAGTCACTACCTAGCTTCTCACCATTCTTCAAGAAATTGATTTTAGCTATTTTGTCTTTCACCACTTTAGTTTCTTATATTAATAAAATGTCAGGATTAGAATCTCTAACTAAGTTCCTAAAAATATCTTGTTTATGAGGACTATTGAGACCTCGAATGTTCCAAGATAGAATCTTCATTTAAAGTTTGGAGGGCATAACTGATCGATGGTGAGCTGTCTTCCATCAGCTATGTTTTGTTTTGCTTCCAACTCCCTCTGCTCTTTTTCAGAAGCTCTTCCCCTCTCTCTCTTGGGTGTTCTGGTATCCACCTTTTGTTGTTGACCGCTAGTTTGGACTCCTCCAGCTTTGATTTTTCCTCCCTTCTTGCTAGATTTTGATGCCAAGCATCCTATTGAATCCCTAGAGTTGTTTTTTCCAGCTAAGGGGGTCTGGTTTTTATTGATTTCCATCTGGGGGCCAAGCCCTTTTCTTGTTGGGGATTTTTTCTTCTTGACTTGTATCCAAGGGCTCTTATTTTGCTCAACTTCTACTATTTCAAAGTCCTCAAATTGACCTTTAAGTTGCTCCTGCCTATCACCAGATTTAGGAGGTATAGCATTTGAAGCTTCGTTGTTGTTCGGTTCTTGCTCTTTCATATCTTTTCCTGATTCTAGATGGCCCGGCTAGGGGTTTCTCCCTTTTGGGGATTCCAAGCTATCTTGCACCCTTGATATCATCTGGGGATCTATTTCATTTGAGAGAACAAAGGTCTCCTCAGGAGAACTAGTCTCATTATCCTGCGTGTTAGTGTTCACAACAAGAACCATTGATTCCTTCTGTATTTTTGTATCTTCTTTCTCCTTTGGAGGAGCTTCCTACATCTCCTCTGAGTTAGGGCTAGGGGTTTTTAGAGCAGGGGGATTATGAGTTTCTCCTTTCTTCCTCCACTCCCATTTCTTTGAGGTCTTTGACTCCTGATCTTTTTTCTCTGTTGCGATCTTCAGAGGATAGTGTTTGGCCCAATGACCAGCCTTTCTGCAGGTAATAATGACAAAAGGGGTTGCCTCATATTCTATTTCTTGTCTCCACTTACCAACTTTTGAGTTAAGGGTGATAACTTGAGGTAGTTCAGTATCTTGTTGGATATTGACACAAATCCTAGCAAACACTTGTCTAGAACGAGCCATTTTCATTGGATCTATTGTTAGTAGTTCACCAAAGGAGCCAAAAATGGCCACTAGAATGTCCTCATGCCAGTATTCTAGAGGTAAACTAGGCAGTCTTACCCATACTGGAGCAGAGATAAAGGAACTTTCATTATAATCCAGGTTCGTTGACCATTTCTGTAGTGATAAAGAGGATTTACCCATCATCCATGGGCCATCACACAGAACTTTAGACAGATCTTCTCCATTGGAGAACACAAATGAGAAGAAACCTTTGGGCATGGCAGCCACATCCACCCGTCCTTTGAGTTTCCACTTTTGGAAGGTAAAGGCTCTCACCAGATCAATATTCAGTCGAGGACCCGTAAAATTTCCAATCAAAGTAGAAGCCATAATAGAAACAGTATGATCTATGATTTGGTTAGGAATGTTAATACCTAATTCCCCTTTTAGTAGATCTAAAACAATATCAACCTTAGGGAAAGAAGATTTTCTAGTTGGTTTGACCCCAAAAAGGCCCGACCATTTCCGCTTACCTCAGTTTGAGTTCCTGCCATGTGAGGAATCTTCTTGTCGTTTTGTTGACCCCTTGCCTTGCTTTGTGGAATTAGCCTTTTCCACCTCTAGTCCCGAGACAGGATCACTGTCCTTGCTAGATTGGGCCAGGCTTGTCCCACCAGCTCTTTCCCCCTTTTCTAACAAGGGTCTATCAACGTTAGCGTCTAAGACATTATTAGATACCACATCAGATCCAAGTTCAGGCTCAAAATTTACAGTAAAACCAGGCGCAACCAGGTTCTCATCTTGCTTCAGATTCAAAAAATGTTCTCACGCTCTTTCTCCTCCTCCTTCCCACTCCCACTCCATCTCCCACTAAATTACATATATATATTTTATTTAATTGTTACATATCCTTAGATTGAGGATATCACAACTTTCACCATCTTTTACATATTTGTCTTTTCATATCTTTAGCATTTATACCCACATATGGGTATCTGTCTTCCCCTTATATATTGTATTAATGTAACTATCTTTCAGAACATAGGATTTGTGCACTTTCTTTGAATTGGGTGCATTGTGTCTTTCCTATATTTCATAGTGTTCCTACTTATGATGGATTCTGTTGCTACTATGTGATCATGCTACTATGGTTGGGGCATAGCCTTTCCTAGTACCCTCTATGCTTAGATGGTTGTTCTTGGTCATCGAGGGCCATGTGACCTTTTATCCTTTGGTTATGATGGGGTCAACCTTCTCCATAGAGATTCATCACTAGCCCATATGTGCCTACTATGATTTATCATTTATTAGTTACACTTAATTGATTGCATTATGCTATTATATAATTATATGATTCACATGCTTGCATACTTATCTAAATATATAATATTTCATATACTATTTTACCCTTTCCTTCAATTCCTTGCTTCTCATAAACACACCCAACTAAAGTGGGGAGATATTATCATTGACATTCCTATATCGAGGTTTCAACTAGTGATATGCATTGCACGGTGACTTTTCCCTATACTAGAAGAATCATCATCACATGACATTCCATCACCTCATTTCATGTCATCTTATGACCACCAAACCAAAGACATCATTATCACTTTCTAAATAAGTGTTCAAAGTTCCCTAAATTCACTCATTTCTTATTTTCCTATTTCTTAGATAGTCAAGAATGTTCATATTTTATACCTAATTTTTATTCACAAAACATGAGCTACTGATTGCTTATATTTCCTCTATTTTACAAGTTCCGTAGTGAACACATGCAAAATCATAAATCTCTATCTCATGCATCCAATATATAACTAAGACCAAAACTAGAATCATCAATGTTTTCTAAAATAATTAGAGAATACCATGGAGCTAAAGCTATTCTCAAATCACCATGTAAAATCTAATGCCCAAATAACGTCGAGTCAACTAAAATTTTATTAATTTTTTTTCTCACTTGAAAACTTTATTTTAGTTTTATCCACTATTTGGTAACATGCATATGAGAACCAAATATCTTCTTTGATTTTATCCCAATCCACATCAGCTCCCCCTCTTCATGCTCTTTTCATTCTAGAAACTCTTATTCGAGACTTACAAATTTCCTTTTACTTGAACTACAAGTGACTCATAGTATTACTCCAAATAGAGCACCACAAATATGTGCATGCCTAAAAAACAAATAAATGAATGTCAAGATGTGCAAGGCGTACCACACCTAATCCTAATAATGTCATCCACTATTTGGCTACTCTAATTTTGTGTAAACCTATCTCATTTGAAATGTGCATTTGTAATCATCCTTTTCTTTTTATTGTTTGCTAGATATGCAATCCACCATCTTATGTTGCATCATGATGATGGATCATGTAGTACAATCCGAAATGTTGATGACTAAAAAATTCTACACAATCAAATCGAGAACTGATAGAGAATATTAGAAACTGATAAAAAACATTGGTATGGATTGTGGAAATCTAATAGATTTGATGTGCATTTATAACCTACTCTTTTCAACTACCTTGACTTGTCAGTACATCTTGCACACATTTATTGTGGAGACCTAATTGTGTCATTACCTAATCTTTCTAAACTAACTTGTAACAGAAGGTGATAGCCCATTGGACCTATACAAAATGAATTTGAGTGACTTACCAAGCTCCAAAAGATGTTCTTGAAGTTCACCAGTAGATTTCCCATTAAAAATGTGAACGTACCTTCTCATATAACCTCCATAAATAAAAGCCAGACTGATATAACCCGAAAGCTTTCTTGGAAGCTTACAAATTCTTATGGCGCCCTCTGAATTGTAAACCAAGAAGAATATATTATCCAGCTTAAAAAATTAGTTTAAACAGTCATGTCAACCTGCTGCACCATACCAAAATAAATGTAACCTGCTGCACCAGTGAGTCTATAATAATAATAACTATAATACCCACAGCACAGACTAGATGTCCATGCCTATGTCTGATTTATTCTGTTGAATCATTAAATACTATATACCCATTCAGAGCATTATTATAAATTTTATACTTGCAGACTGTCATTCAAACTACTACTAAACTCATCCACCCTGTCACGAAAGAGATCTTTCATGAAAATGTAGATTACTTTATTTGCATTCACATGTTTGCTGTACCAGAAGTTTGTATAACATTTAAGGCAAACCTGCTCTACCAGTAATGGCGTGCAATAATTCATATATCTCAGGTACGAAATATTCGGTGCGAGGCAACATTCTGAATTTTGCAAAATAAAATATACAATGTTGCTATATCAGTTTCTGGATTCGATTGTGTAGAATTTTTTATCGTCAAAGTTTGGATTATAGTACATGATCCATCATGATGGAAGAGAGCAAAAGGAACATAAGAACTTTACCAAATTCAACCTTAGTTTTGAAAAATAACTTTCTTTAAATGTGGCTGCTTCTGCTGCTCTGTAAATTTTACTTTTCTAATTATGTCGAGTGGCTATTAAATTTCTTTTTAACATTATCTAATCTTGTAAGCAATAATTTAAATTCAGTTCTAAGTCAATAATTTAATTTCAGTAGGTCAGACAATTGGACAAACATGTATTCCTTATAATAAGATTAGATAAGTGGTAAAATTATGTTTAGTTTGATTATTTGAAGATATATTATCTGTAAAAAGTAAAATTTGTTTTCTTTTTTGTTATTTCATTTTGATAATAGATCATGCAATATGTACAATATTAATACAAAAAAAATGCAATATCAAACCTAAAAATATTCATATAATAGCTTCTTAGCCATTTTATTCAAAATGTTCCTCTTTGTAAAATTTTATTGCAAATGTAGTCAAACTTAAATTGCTTCTTTCAAGTTATATATCTATAAAGACGTCTTTATTGTACATTCTCTCTTCTATTAATATATATGCATTTCCCCCCAAAAAAGTAATTAAAAATGGAAATAAGATAGTACATTTTTGAAGAGCATTAAAAGAAGGAATAAAGAATTATCTAAAAAGTCAGGAAAAAAATAAATTGTTTGAAAGCTCATTTTTTCTCAAGAAAAAGTTATCATGATTTAAAAGAAGCAATAACTTTTTTTTGTCTTCATAATTTAATTAAACATGTAAATTTTTTAAAATGTACAATTGTTTATGATTTAAAAAGATTAGAATAAGATTAAATTAAATAAAATTAAATGCAAAATTTGAAAATGTGATCATTTATAATTAAAAAGACAGTCAGTAAAAATGTTATTTAATTAAGAAGTGCAAAGCATTTGAAGAACATGTCGTGTGTCTGTATATTCATTCATTAATACTTTGAAAGTCATTCTGTCATATACTCTTGGTCAAACCATACAATCAATACTACTTTTACGCTCACTCTGTCAATCATTTCCTTACCTATAACTCACAAGTCATCGCTCTCAAAGAATTTTTGGGGAAGATTAAAAAAAGAAAATGACTTGAATTCTAAAAGTAGGTAACTGCATTTCATTATTCAAATAGACATTTCTACAATGTGCACTATAATGACAAGCTGTTAAAAAATTGGACCATGAAAAACTATATATCTGTAAAAGCAAAAGGTTATCATCCTTGAAAATAATTAGTAGTTTAAGGCAAGAATAAAATTATAATATTAAGTTATATAATATAGTTGAATTTAGTAGTTTACAATATAGAGAATTCAAATATAACCAGCTGATTCAATCTGTTTACTAAACATGACAGCAATATACATGATAACTATGAAATCTGAAGAATAAACACTAGCAGCAATATGCATGAAAGAACAATGGCTGAGGAATAAAGACCACAAGAAATATATATAAAAGAACATTCACAAAAAATCACCAAATTTGAAACTTGAGGAACTTATGAAGCTGTCTGTTACATGTTATCTCTCCTTCAGCTACAAAAACTATCTCGTCCAGGTCTCTACTATATCTGCCACCATTTATTTGACCAATTGTCAGCTGTGAACATACATTTATGGTATTGAGATTGTTTATGGACTTATTGTGCTCATATTTTTCTCATATTATGTCTTTTTATTAGATCTAGGATAATAATCATGAACTTATAATAACTATGTAGATTGTGGAAAATTAATATGTATCTACTTCGTTTTATTCTTATATCTAAGAGATGGATAATTGAATGACTTAATAAATAAAGGCTTATGTCAAAGGGTTGTAGTTCAATTGGTTCAGCACAATTGGTGAGGATGATGACACCACAATTCAAACCTCCCGCTCGGGTGTCTTTGGATCAAGTTCTGACACATAAATGACTTCGACTGGGGTACGGATGATGATATGTGATTAAAAAACCAACCACCATTATTCAAACCCCAAGGGACCGTTTGCATTCAGGTCAAGTTTGACATCTAGATGACTTTGACACATGACTACTTAACCAAAGGACAAATTCATATGGCTACATAAAGACACATAATAAAGATATTACATATATAATAATTTGATACTGTATTAGATAAATTGTGGAAAATGTATACCCAGTAACATATACTTACAATGTTTTATTCTTATATCTAAAATAGACAATTGAATCACGTAGTTTTTTCAATGAAATATTTTATAATTTTATGTTCTTAATTTATTTCTTATTAGTTTTATCAGAAATTTGGAATGCTGCGAAATGGTGCAAATGCTGTACTGCATATATTCATGTTCACATTCTTATTGCTGCTCTTCAATATTCCATGTGATATTTGTCTTTTTTTCAGCTGTCCTGATGTTAACTGGTTCTCTTCTCTGTCCATTCATGTGAGGCCAATTATTAGTCATTTTGGAAGGGACAAAAATGGGCCAATGCTTATAATGGTTTATGCACAAAATGAAGAAAAAGGTGGACAAGCCTCTGCAAAGAAAAATTCAGTAAACAGTAACAGGTTGACTATAAGTCTAGAGAGTTATCATATTCAATAATGCATGTATTCCATGTGAGTGAGTCACAGTATTTTGTTTCGGTGACCTTCTCAAGTTTCTTGTCTCTTTTAACTCATAAATTGGGAATTGAAATTTCTCTGTTTGGTAACCAAGAATTTTGTTGATATGAATTGTAATCTTGATGAAGACAATGCCAGAATATTTTAGAAGCAACACCAATAAGAGAAAATAAACAGGGTATTTGTTAAAATCTTTAATGAATATTGTTTAAAAAAATTGAGTATAGTTATTTTGAAATAATGAGATTAAATTAAAACAAACATAAATGGTACTTAATAATGGTTTTGGGTTGTGAGAATTCAATAAGTAGATTTTCAGTTATAATCTTGGGTATTCTAAATAAGGTAAGGATGTCTAAAAGATCCATTTCATATATATGGGTGAATATAAATAAAAATTAATATATATAGTTTGCATTTTATTTAGATAATGTTGTGATTTTTCAAGATAAATTTAGTATTTTCATTAATATAAAATATTTTTGAAATTTATTGAAAAATATAATAACTTTTTAATCATTTAATTGTATTGATTGTTGTGATTTGAATTTATGACCAACATTTTATTAGCACACACATCAATCAATTGCATTGCATGGAAAATGATGTTGAAAATGTAGTGATCCATATCTATGAGACTTGTTATTTCATAATATGTGGGCTTGACTAGCACTGATCTATGATGGATGGTGTGTCAGATGGTGTGTCTAGTACATAGACCATTCATTTTAGTGATGTGATGGTATGTTAGAGGCATGCTTCACCCCTAAGCAATGTTATTTCCAGTTAGAGATTCAACAATGGCCTAAAATTTGAGGTGTCTTCTTTATGTGAAATTGAAGTCCTTCCGTGGTCATTGCTACTTTGAAGGGAAAAAATGTGTATACCATCTTTAGAATGTGGAAATTAATCTTCTACCTTTCTCAATCTTGTATATTGGTGTTTCATGAAGGAAATTAATGTAGTCAAGGCTGGTGGTTCCAATTAAGGACTGACCGACCTTGCAGCCAAACCAATATGCAGCGAAAATACACAATAACAGTAACAGATCTAATATGAAACATAAGTCTTTATTCATCAAATTACCAATTACATGCAATGTGCCGGACTGTAAGGCCTTCCCGGTTACGGCCAATTACAATGCAAGTAATAGTCTACAAGATCTCGCAGGATCCAAATCTTTTCCAGCATCCAACTAGCCTAGATCTGTAACACACAGCACACTGGTAGGCACCCATAAAAGATCTAAACTTGTACTCAAACTTCCAAGCAATCTTCCTGCTCCTAAGCTCGCAGGCTACTAACCTTCCTTCCAACCATCTGATCCCTTAAACAACTACCCAAGCATCCTATAAATACTGAATCCCAACCACAAGTCGGCTGATGAAACAACTAACCCTTAAAAACAAATATTAAATGCTAAAACATCAGTTGTCTCTCACATAGCCTTAAAAAATAAATAAATTCTCAAAGATGGCCCCAACAGTCATCAGATTCACATAGAAGAATGCAACATGCCAGACCTAGGTCCCTACATGTCCAACGGTCAATCCATAACATGAGGAGCGTGACCCAAATTAAATGCACCAGTCGACCAAGCCGATCTAACAAAACAATCCAGTTGGTAAGCAAGAACACCAAGCAACAGAGGAAGTAATCGAGCATTAGTCACTGACCAAGTCAAGCATGACCGAGCAACGCAATTATCGTCGAGCGCCAAAGAACCGACGCCTTCAGTCACTGAGAGTTCTTTAGAGACCGAGCACCCCGGTAACCACATAAACTGAGCAACTAGTCTCCCAAACCGAGCAAGAACTCTACAAAAACAAGATCAACACTAACAATCTACCTTCAAAGACAAACATATTTTTGGTTGATACAGGATTGCCAAGAATCCTAGGATGCTCCTGCATCAGACACCCCAGGTAAGAAAGATTTTCTCATAAGGAAATCAAGAACGCCTGAAGGGAATCAGAACAGGTATGCCAAATCTGTTCTTCACCCACATCTCTTCTTGTCCTTCATCCCAAGTAGTCTTCACTTCATTCACTGTCTTATGCAGAAAGTCCTTCTGTCTTCCACTTTGTTTACCCTTCCGGTCGGCAATTGATAGCAACCGACTCTGACCACTACCAATCACCTCAGTGCCTCGGTAAGGTTCATCCTCTCCAGACTCCTCTATCAACTCAATATCATCCGCATCTCTCTATGTCACAAATGTCACCATATGTTGAACCATCTTTGCCAGCAAAACCATCTGCTTCTTAATCTCAACAAACTCTTTAGAGATATCATTCTCCTTCTCCTCCAAACTAGATTTAATAGGAATAGGTTCATCAACCTTCTGCTCCTGAGGTTTTTCGTAAGAACAACACCTGATAAATCCACATCCCTTAAGCCCTGTCTCCTGTAAAGGTATCAACTTATGCCGAGCTCCTTCATGCCTAACCACATAGGTATTAGCATGACCGTCAAACAAAACATTTATGTCAAACTGCCAAGGTCTACCGAGCAACAGATGACAAGCATCCATAGGCAATATATCACACAATATCTCATCATGGTAAGATCCAATCTGAAACTTAACCAAGCATTTTTCTTCAACTCTAACCTTAGAAACATCTTGTATCCAACTAATCTGATAAGGATTAGGATGCTTCCTTCTTTCCAAGTTCAACTTACTAACCATTTCATCTGAAATAAAGTTTTCAGAACTGCCACTGTCAACTATGACATTACATACCTTATCCTTGCACTTACATCTGGTTCTGAAAAAATTCCTTCTTTGTACTGGTTCATGAACAAATGCAGCTAACTTTCTAGTGACAAGACATTCACCTTTCTCTAGAACATTCTCAATGTCTTCTTCAACAACTAATGCAACTCTTTTCTTAGGACACTGCCAACTTCTATGACCAGCTTCACCATAGTTATAACAAGTGCCGGTGAACTCATTATTCCACCTTCCTCTCTATCCAGTATTCCTAGTAACTTGACCACTGCTATCAATCCCACATCAGACTTAGGATTCTCTGTCACATTACTCTTAGCAACTCTCTCACCAGTTTTACCACCTTCGTTCCTATTGTTCTATTTTCCTTCATACTTCTTATTCAGCTTCTCTTCAATCTTCAATGCCATCTGATAAGCATCATTTATTGTTGTCATCCACACAATAAGTAACTCTTCTTGAATACTAGGTCTTAAACCATAGACATATCTAGCAACCTTCTCTTTATCAACTTCACAATGACCAGTCCTAATTAGGATTCTATAAAACTCCTCGGTATACTCCTGTACCGATTTGTTAGTTTGCTTCAAAGCTTGCATCTTCTTAAACACATCCAATTCATAATCCAACAGAATGAATTTCTTCTTCAACTTGTCCACCATTCGGTTCCACTTAGTGATCTTCTCTTTTCCTCTTCTACCTCTTTCCAACTGAACTTCTCTCCACCAGATATTTGCATGACCTTTCAACTTAGTCTTTGCAAATCTAACCCTATCAGGATCTTCTATTTCTTCATACTCAAAGTACTCATCAATCTCATTGATCCAATCAATCAATTCTTCTGACCTAAGGCTTCCAACAAATGCAGAAACTTCAATCTTAGGTCTTTTCCCAATCTTAGACATAGCTTTCAGAATTCAATTCTCCTCAGAATCTCTAGCTTCTTCGACAACTTCTTCAAAATGATCTTCCTCAGATTCATCATCACTATCCGCTTTCAAGGTAGGCTTCTTCTTTCTCAATTCCTCTTGCAAGTCTTGCACTTGTTTCTGCAAAGCCTTAAAATCATCAAGACAGAATTCACCAGTAGCTTCCTCTTCTTCAGAGATCTCACGGTTTCTCCTTGGAGGCATCTTCAAATCAAGATCTAGGAACGAACACACTAGATCCACTCGGCTCCAATAGGAACAGACTTTGCTCAAACAGGAACAAACTTCACTCTGATACCACTTAATGCAGTCAAGGTTGGTGGTTCCAATTAAGGACTAACTGACCTTGCAGCCAAACCAATATGCAGCGGAAATACACAATAACAGTAACAAATCTGATATGAAACATAAGTCTTTTATTCATCAAATTACTGATTACATGCAATGTGTCAAGTTGTAAGGCCTTCCCGGTTAAGACCAATTACAATGCAAGTAATAGTCTACAAGATCTCACATGATCCAAATATTTTCCAAACATCAGCATCCAGCTAGCCCAGGTCTGTAACACACAGCACACTGGTAGGCACCCAGGAAAGATCTGAACTTGTACTCAAACTTCCAAGCAATCTTCCTGCTCCTAAGCTCGTAGGCTACTAACCTTCCTTCCAACCATCTGATCCCTTAAACAACCACCCAAGCATCCTATAAATACTGAATCCTAGCCACAAGTCAGCTGATGAAACAACTAACCCTTAAAAACAAATATTAAATACTAAAACATCAGTCGGCTCTCACATAGCCTTACAAAATAAATAAATTCTCAAAGATGGCCCCAACGGTCATTAGATCCGCATAGAAGAATGCAACATGTCAGATCTAGGTCCCCACACATCCAACGGTTAATCCATAACATGAGGAGAGTGACCCAAATTAAATGCACCAGTCGGCCAAGCCGATCTAACAAAACAATCCAGTCGGTAAGCAAGAACACCGAGCAACAGAGGAAGTAACCGAGCATCAGTCACCGACCAAGCCAAGCATGACCGAGCAATGCAGTTATCACCGAGTGCTAGAGAACCGACGCCTTCAGTCATCGAGCATTCTTTAGAGACCGAGCAACCCGATAACCACATAAACTGAGCAACCGGTCTCTCAAACTAAGCAAGAACTCTACAAAAACAAGATCAACACTAACAATCTACCTTCAAAGACAAACATGTTTTTGGTTGATACAGGATTGCCAAGAATCCTAGGATGCTCCTGCATCAGAATTTTTTTGAAAATTTTAATTACTGATATGTTGTGGTCAATTTATAGTGGGGGTGGTCAATGTGTTGGCTATTTATGGTGAGAACTCTCACTCATCATAAGCAATTGTTCTTTATACTTTAATGGATGACCACTACAATTTCTCTATGTAGAGCCACTTTGGTGTTGATAGTTGATTATTATCAAAACATGTGTGAATTTATGGTAAGCCATAATGGTATGTCCATTTTTTGGAACTATGGGAACAAATTATGAAACTCCTCAAAGTGTAAAGAAGTATATGGATGTAATGTTAGATAGATAACCTGAAAAAAATTTGCATTCTTGATACATGAGCATATTAGTGGTCATGTTATCCTGAATTTGTTAAAAATATTAGTTTTTTTTTTGTATTTTTGTATTTTGTGCACTATTTTTATTGTCACACAATTGTTGTGATTCTAGGAGATGGATTCTTCTAAATAATTCTTGTAGTACCTTTAAACAATACTCTTGGATTATTACTACTTTTGATTCAAATTTCGTATTTAGCTATTGTAAAATAGTTATCAAATGATATTAGAATTATTCTATTTTAATTTATGACATTTTTTTGTTATCTATCTACTATGTTGGTGATGTAAGACAACAAAATGAAATAGTAATAACTGAACAATAATATGAAGATTTACATTGTAAAAATAAAGAGATATTATATTATTGTCATTTGGTTTAGTTGTTACATCTAATGTATTGGCTTTATGAAGCTATTATTTTCCCGTACAAAACTAACTTATGTGAATGAACTTCCCAACTAGCCTAACTACAAACTAATTAAATTATTGAATGCAAACCTTATTTCCCTAAACCCCCCCCTCCTCAAAGTTTACATTATGAAGGAAAAAAAGAGAAAAAGCATACTAGCATTGGCCTAAACTTCTTGGTCTACGAAAATGGCTCGATTCTCCAACCTTGCATCACATTAACCCAAACTCCTCTTGTATGGGAAAAGTTCCAATTCTAGATCAAAATCAACCTAAACTTACGAGGCTAGGAAAATATCTAATTATCTAGCAATACCTGTGAATTGAGACATACTCCATTTTCTGCAAGCATACCACTCCTCCTATGAATTGAGACAAACTTTATTATCCACGGTAACAAATATCCAATACTATGAATCGAGAGAAACTCAATGATCCATACATACCACTCACATCTCTATAGATCGAGATAAACTCAATTATCTACAAATTAAAACAACTACTATGAAAATTGAGACAAAGTCAATTATCTGCAAATGAAAACAACTACTCTGCAGATTGAGACAAACTCAATTATTTGTAGAATCCCTCCTTTTCTCCATGAAGAGGAATTAAAATAATAAAAATACATTGATTCTCATACAATGAATCATTATTGAGCAATAAGATAGCTCAAGATGATAGATATCACCCTACTTCCATTTCCTCCAACCTCTGACTTGATTTTTTATTCTCTATTCATTAGATGTCTTATTTGGCTCTCCAATAACCCAAACATGTGAATTAGAAGTCTTTGTTAGACATAACTTGGATGGCTTGAAAAATGTAATCATTATGCAAATCGACCATGTATTATATTACCATATTAAAAATAAGAGATTGGGTGCTAGAAACAAATACTACACCATTATAACGACAACAAGAAATTATTTAAATTTATTTGCATTTCCAAAACAGTACTTCCTAGGCCTTGTATAAAAATATCAACACAATGTCATTTGCAAACTTCTTATACTCTTCTTGCATAGTAGAAATAAAAATAGGAATAAAAATGAAAGTTTTTGTGTACTTCCCAAGTTCCCATTAAACAACTAGATGCTTGAAGCTCTTCTCTCGTAGAAAAATACTTGAAATGAGATACTAGTTCATCTTTTAGTGTCTTTAATCAAAGAAAACTTTTTAGTAGATTAATATTGGCCAACAAAGATGCAAAAATCCTTGTCAATTTCACAAAAAAAACCTTCCTAAAGATGTATCAAAACATGGAAATGTCTCACTGAAAAGTATTTTGCAAGACTTAATGTAAACCTTCAACTGATTTAAGCGACCGACAAATGAACAAATCTAGAAAAATAGTGACAAAAACAAATAAAGTGGAACCTGTTGTCTTCAAATTGAAATAAACTTGACTGTACCTTCTTTCTTTTTCACAACCATGGTTCCTCAATCAAAAATAATAAAAAAACATAATTGCTTTGATACCATTGTAAGACAACAAAACAAAATATCAATAATGAAAGAATTATATAAATATTTACATTGTAAAAATAAAGAGATATTATATTATCAAGATTATTCAGTTCAACAATTACTTCCAACTTATTGGCTTTATAAAGCTATTGTAAATGAACTAACCTATGTAAATGAACTTCACAACTAACCTAACTACAAACTAATTAAATTATTGAATGCAAACCTTATTTCCTAACTATTAAATGTTTTAAATTGTACCTAATTATTATTTAAATATAGACATTTTAATTGAATTATTGTGTTTTATTAGTCTATTTTGTGATTACATGTTTTTATTTAATTATTTAAATTATTAATAATATTTTGACATTTAAGTTTACATGGAGTGGAATAAAGTATTTAAATGTTTCCTTGATTTGCAAGGCAATGTGCATGATTACACTCCTTAGAAAATACAAGCATGTATTTGTATGGTCCTATGATGATCTAAAGGCATATAGGGAGGACTTGTTTCAACATGAGTTTCCCTAAAACTTGATGCTAAGCCCTTTAGGCTAAAAAAATGACATGTCTACCTAACATTGGCACCAAAGAGGTCGTAACAAGAACTTAAGAAACTTAGAGATGATGGAGTTATTAAACCAATTAGAGATTCCACTTGGGCCTCTAATTTGGGGCCGGTACGAAGGAATAATGATGACATCAAATTATGTGTGGATTCTAGAAACCTAAACATATCTTCTTTGAAAGACAAATATCCAATCCCAAATATAGAAGCAATGTTGCAAAAAGTGACTATATATGATGGATCATGGATTCTCTTGTTACAACTAGGTAAAAGTGAAACAATATAAGATAATTTTCACCACTCTATAGAAAACCTATGTGTATGTGAGAATACCATTTGGATATACCAACACTAGAGCCACATTCCAGACGAAAATGATTGTTGCATTTTTTAATCTTATAAACAAAATATTGGTAGTTTATCAGGATGACCCCACAACGTTTTCAAAGGAGGTTGAAGATCATTATGCTCACTTTGAAAATATCTTTGTGAAATATTTGAAGTATGGGATTTTCCTCAATGCAAAGAAATGCACATTTGGGATTATTGAGAAAAAATTGCTTGGGTACAATGTATCAAAGGATGGGGTGAGGATTGACCTTGAAAGAGTGCAATAAAATGATAAAATTAAAATCCCTTTATTTGGGCAAGTCAATTTAATTTGGAGGTTTCTACCCAATTTACTGAAATCAGCACGTCCATATCTAAGATTCTTAAGAAGGGTGAGAAGATTTCATGGGAGGATGAGGTTGTCAAGGCTTTTATGAGCATAAAACAAGCTATCAAGAAAACGCCAATTCTCAAGTCTCCTTATTTTAGCAAACCCTTCCAAATAGTTTTATTTGCTTCTTTCAATACAATTGCTACTATTTTACTTAAAAAAATAATGAGGTTATATATTTGAGAAATCGATTGTTCTCTCTAGCAAGTCACTACAAGTAGAAAAGCTCAAAATTGTGTGAGACAATAGAGATGCAAGTTTATGCTTTTGTCAAGGATAGCAAGAAGTACAAACCATACCTTGTTGGAACAAAAATAATATCCTACATGTGTGACACACAACACAAATAGTTTTGTGCAACAAGAAGTTACATTAGAGGGTGTTTGTGCGCTTTATCAATGTTTGAATTTTGTTATTTTATAAAATTTGTCTCCATATCTCACATTTGGATTCTTCTCATAAGTGATTTTGGTTCTAAATTGGATATTTTTGTTCTAATATTGTAGTAAAGTTGGGGAGATGGATTCATGTGTGTGACCTAGATCATGTTAATTGTTTTGGTTATATGCTTTACATTTGGATTCAATTGAGTGAGTTTGATATTAAGCATCTTCCAAGACTCTAGGGGAAGTAGTAGTAGTAGTCATTATAGCTAACTTCATTCACCCATAGATTGTAAATGGTACATCGAATTTTGACAATTCTTTTGGTTTTCTTTGAATGCAATTTAAGTGCTTATAGCTATTTTTGTCACTTTTGTTTAGTAACACAACACACACATCATGGGATCCCTTATACTTGCACGGTAAAAAATGGTCATTTAAAAGTGTCACTTGATACCTACTTAAAAAAATACCCCAATGACCATGCACTACAACCACCTCAAAATTTTCCAAAACTTAGCACAAATGCCCTAGTAGTCATGTGCTATATGTACCAATAAAGTTGCACAACTCCAATTAAAGTCCAGAAATTCTAACTACTAGGAGTACGAGTGAATAGCTATTGTTATATGTGAAATTTATTAATGAGATTTTATTTATCTTTTTTCAAGGTTTCTTTAAAGCTAATGGGGGGGGTTGGGTGAGCAAGGAGTGAATAGTAAGTGGAACATGAATGATAAATAATGTTCTTCCCCTATTTGGTAAGATCTTCCATTGCATTTCTTTGACATGGATGTTTCATTATGATTCAAAATCAAATTTGTAGAGTTGAATTTGAAGTGTATTAATATAAACTAGGTAGCTTAGGGTTTTCCTTAAATCTCAATTATTTTTGGCTTTGTATTTGTATTTGCTCGATTCTTCTCTTAAGTTATTTTGGATTTAAACATGTTTTAGTACCCCAAGGTAAATTTTTCCCATTATCTTTTTGTGAGTCTAATAGTTACATTGTGATTGCATAATCACATTGGGGATTTGAATTTGAATTATATATCTAATTTGGATACCCTATAGTGTGTTTAAGCTTTGTTTCATTCTAGAGGGACATAACTATCATTAGTTATTTCAAGCTTTTATAATTTCATCATAAATTCACAATTTATCGAACCATGTTTTATGCTCTTCAATGCTTGTGATATGAGGTTATACTATGCCATTTGGTGAATAAAATTCTCATAGAAAAGCTTTTTTAGTGGGGTAATAGGAACATCTCCTGCGAGCCTTAGCGGGTGCTTCTCACGGGAAGATATATTATATTATATGTCTATCTAACTTTAACACTATGTTCTCTTTCCAACAAGGAAGAGTTTGTGGCATTCTATGTTCATATCTTGGGGTCATATGTTCTTGTTATTTCTAAAGGAAAATTCAGAAGGTTTCAAAATATTTGGCACATTGCCTTATTTTTTGTGTTTAATCTTTCTTCCCCATTTCCCAAAAATAATAGTATGAAGAATTGGCTTCTTATATCTCAGAGGTTGTTTCATAGGGTGTAGTTTGTCCCACTCATGTGAAGCTTCTTGATTGCCCTTATTTAGATGTGATCTTCTTAGAGATCAACAAGTACCTAGAAAGAACAACCACCGAATGTAGAATTGACAATGTTTATTTCTACTTACGATTTGTTATTTTGCTACCATGTGATCATGCTACTATGGTTAGGACATAGCATTTCCTAATAGCCTCTATGCTTACATGGGTGTTCTTGGTCATTAAGGGTGGCATTTTATCCTTTGGTCATGATGGGGTCAACCTTCTCCATAGAGATTCGTCACAAACCCATATGTGCCTACTATGCTTTAACATTTATTAGTTACACTTGATTACATTATGCATTTATATAATTATATGATTCACTTGCTTGCATACTTATCTAAATAGATTATATTTCATATACTATTTTGTCCTTTCCTTCATTTCCTTTTTTCTCATAGACACAACTAATTGACACATAGTGACAAATAGTGCTACTCCAAGTAGAACACCTCAAATATCTGGGTGCCTAAAAATAATAATAAATGAATGTCAAGATGTGCAAGGTGTATGACACCTAATCCCAATAATATCATCTACTCTTTGGCTACCCTTATTTTGTGTAACCCTGTATGACACCTAATCCCAATAATATCATCTACTCTTTGGCTACCCTTATTTTGTGTAACCCTATCTCTTTTGATATGTGCATTTGTCACCTAGTCTTTTCAACCATCTCATCTTGTCATCACATCTTGCCATCACATCTTGCACACGATTGTTGTGACACCTAATTGTGTGATTACTTAATCTTTCTAAACTAACTTTAAGAGAAAGTGATAGCCAATTGGACCTATACAAAATCGAGTTCGAGTCACTTAGCAGGGTCCAAAAGATTTTCTTGAAGTTCACCACTAAATTTTTCGTTACAAACTTAGACTCAAAGTCAAGTAGATTCAAAGTGGTTACCAAAATTGTTCATGTCATTTTTCGAGTCATTTAGCAAGTTCGAAGAGATTTTCTTGAAGTTCACCACTAGATTTTTCGTTACAAATTTAAACTCAAAGTCAAAGTAAATTTGAAGTGGTGGCCAAAATTGTTGTTGCCCTTGTGAGATTTGAAGTTGTGACCTCTCTTTCAAGAGTACAAATTCTCCATCACTAGACCAACTTAGACTGTGCATCCAACTTAAAATGTCAACCTGCTGCACCAGTAAGTCTATAATAGTAATGATAACTATAAGACCCAACACAGACCATAAGTCCATGCCAATGCCTCATTTATTCTGCTGAATCATTAAATACTAGGCATGCCTATATACCCTCTCAGAGCATTATTATAACGACTACTAAACTTATCCACCCTGTCACGAAAGAGATCTTTTATGAAAAATGCAAATTACTTTATTTGCAGTACTTAGTAGTTTGTATAACATTTAAGGCACACCTGCTCGACCAGTAATGGTGTACAATATTCCAGTGCTTCAAGGACACACAAAAAAAGAAAAAATTAATGCCCTGCATTGTATGGCACTGGTACGAAATATTCGGTGCGAGGCAACACCCCGAATTTTGCAAAATAAAATATACTTCTTTCTGTCTTTAGAACGGTACCAAATTTATGAAATAATTTTCTTTAAATGCTGCTGCTGCTGTTGCTGTCACGTAAATTTTGCTTTTCTAATTATTTTAAGTGCCCATCTATTTTCATATCATTATCTAATCTTCTAAGTCAATAATTTAATATTTGGTGGGTCAGACAATTGGACAAACATGTACTACTTACATTAAGATTATATAAGTGGTAAGATAAATTTCTTATAATTAAATTAAATTATATATAACATTTTCATTTAAAACATTTAAAGAAAGTTAATTTAAAGAATTCAAACATGATACACGATCAGATATAACAGATATATATATATTGTAAATAATATTATATACAAATACAAAACCAATAAGTCTAATCCTAAATATTACTACAATAATTAGAATATATAAAATTATAATTCTCATTCTAACACTACAACATTAATATGAAATATCTTTCTTTATCCCTAATAATCCACATTTTAATAATGTGCAAGTCAGTGCCCCAGCAACCTCTTAAAGATGTGCAAAGCATTTTCAGAACATGTCGTGTGTCTGTGCATTCATTAATACTTTGAGAGTCATACTGTGACAATATACATAATTACAGTCTATACTAGTACTTTTATGTCCACTTTGTCAATCATCTCCTCCCCCACCTACAAGTCATAAATGATCACTTGCAAAGAATTTATGGGGAAGATTAAAAAACAGGAAAATGACTTCAAAACTCAAACTACGTAATTTAATTTCATAATTCAAATAGACATGTCTACATTGAGGAGCTGGTAGAAAATTGGAAAAAAATGAAAAGAGAGCTTATATTCTAAAGATACAAAATAAGTATATATTTATAATAGTGAAGTAATTTTTAGATTTATTGTGTTCAATTTTATTTTTTTTCTAGATCTTTTAGTAATTTATTATGAGAAAGATAGTGATTGTAAATGTATAATAATTTTGATATTATATTAATAAATTGTAGAGAAAGCATTTATTAACATATAATTACAACATTTTATTGCTATATCTAAGAAATAGAGAATTGAATCAATGTTTTCAATGAAATATTTTGTAATTTTATATTCTTATTCTAATATAGAATACATATTTATATCAAAAGATCAGTTTAATTGGTTCGGTACTATTGGTGAGGATGATGGTATGACATAAAAAAAACAGTTATCAAGATTCAAATTCATAGAAGCATACTATTCAAATTCAACTTTTTGACACATCAATGACTTTGATGGACATGATCTCCTGCACATGACTACTTAGTCCAAGGACAAACTTACATATAACTATATAAAGACACATCTCTATAATCCATCTACCAAAAAAATATTTATTATTAAATTTATTAGAATTTTGTAATACTACCAATAGAATTGTCTGAAATGGTGCAAATGCTGTACTGCATATATCCATGTTCATATTCTTATTGCTGCTCTTCAATATTCCATGTGATATTTGTCTTTTTTTCAGCTGTCCTGATGTTAACTGGTTCTTCTCTTCTCTTCTCCATCCATTCATGTGAGACCAATTATTAGCCATTTTGGAAGGAAGAAAATGAAGAAAAATTGAGTACAACAGTAACAGATTGATTACGAGTCTGCAGAGTTATGATATTCAATAATGCATGTATTCCATGTGACTCAGAGTACTTTGTTTGTTTCAGCGACTTTCTCAACTTTCTTGTCTCTTTTAACTCATAAATTGGGAATTGAAATCTTCTTGTCTCTTTTAACTCATTAATTGGGAATTGAAATATTCATGTTTGCTCACTAAGAATTTTGATGGAATGAATTGTAATCTTGATAAAGACAAACTCTGCATGAAGATAAAAGCTGAAATCTTATGGGTGCTCTGTTCAGATCTTGAATGCATATTGTTTATTAAAATTGATTATAGTTTTTTAAAATAATCAGATTAATGTAAAACAAATATAAATGGCACTTAATAATGGTTATTTTTAAGGTTTTTTAGGGTGAGAACTTAATACGGAGATTTTCAAGTTCAATTTTAGTCATTTTAAATAGAGAAAGTATGTCTAAGAGATTTATTTCATATGTATGTGTATATTGATAACAATTATTTATAGTAAGTGTTTTCTTTAAATATTGTTGTGATTTATAAGATAAAATTAGTACTTTTGTCAACATAAAATATTTTTGAAATATATTTTATTAGGGGAAGGGTACTAGTAGTAATTATAGCTAGTTTCACTTATTCTAGGCTTCTAAATGATATATACATTTTGGATGACTTTCTTTAATGTCTTTGCATATGAACTAATTGGTAATAGCTACTGTTCTAGCTTTTGGCTGTCCTTTATGTACGCAAGGGTCAAATTCAATCTCAGGTTGTAGCACTTGCTTTGAAAGATTTTGAAATACTTAACTTAGGTGTTTTTTTAAGCCATAGCTCATAAGGTGTTTTTGTGTGATTCACTCTTCCTACCTGCTAAGCTTTTTATAAAAACTTCTTGTAATGCTCTTAAATTAATTTCCTCTCAAAGATCATTTATTATCAGTTTAGGAAAAGTCTTGCCCATGACTTTAAAAACAATGCTAGAACATCCACCTGTAAAGGACAAAAATCTCAAAGCATGCAGCACTAGTCTTTTGTTAGCTACTAACATAAGTTTAGTGGCTATTGTTGGGACTAAGGTGTCTTATGAGTTTTTCCATGTATATGTTGTATTATGAGTTTATTGTATTTTGAATATTTGTTTATGTTTAATGAGGTGTATATCTAAATAAATAAATGTTAAAGGGTGTTGATTTTTTTTTGCAGTCACTCTCCTTTATGAATTAATGTAGGAAAATCTTAGATGATCAATCTACCATCACACATCAATCCTAAATCTGACCACAAACCAGTAATTGCAATCATGTCTTTATTCTCTTCTTTATTAAGTCAAAAAAATTATATTTTGTGGTCAGATTTAGGATTGATGTGTTAATGTAACTTCCTACATTAACACATCTATCCTAAATCTGACCACAAACCACTAATTGCAATCATGTCTTTATTCTCTTCTTTATTAAGTAAAAAAAAATACATTTAATATTATTCAAACCTCAATTAATTTATCTAAAACCTTTACTTTGGGATCAATAAATTACTAACTTTAAATACCAATATCTTGTGTTCAACTCTTTAGATCTCCAATTATAAATGGATGCAACTAAATAGTATTATTGTACAGATTCGTACACAAATCGAATTTCACATATTATTACAGATTTTCACTGGTTTGATGTTCATAATCTGCATCCACAATGCTATAAAACAAATTGAATTATAGAAATTTATATTTCTACACTATAATTTTATGCGCAATAACCTGAACTATTATGAATAGACCATCCGTGATGAAAAAAGGGAGTGACAAAAACTGCAAATGTAAGCCAAGTAGATTATATCATCCAGCTTAAAAGAGTAGTTTAATTGGCATGTCAACCTGCTGCACCAGTCAGTCCATGCCTATGCCTGAATCATTAAATACAATATACCCTTTCAGAGCATTATTATAACGACTACTAAGCTTATCCACCCTGTCACGAAAGAGATCTTTTATGAAAAATGCAGATTACTTTATTGCAGTACTTAGTAGTTTATATTACATTTAAGGCAAACCTGCTCCACTAGTAATAGTGTACAATAGAGTTCACATATGCCAGTACTTCAAGGACACAAAAAGGACAAATTTAATGCCCTGTATTGTATTATTAAGATTAGAGAAGTGGTAAGATTATGTTTAGATTCTATTATCTGTAAGAAGGTTTCCATTTTTTATACGAAGATAGATCATGAAATATAATATTATATTAATAAAAAATATACAATAATAAATTTAAAAATTATTCAAATAGATAAATTTATTATCATTAAATTAATTTCTATATAATGTTTTTATTTAAAACATTTAAAGAAAGTTAATATTAATCTTTTTATTTCATTTCTATGATTTCAAAGAGATATATTTATCAATTTTGAAAACTATTATTTTTTTTATCGAATGACTGAAAAGAATAATTTACATAATAAGACAATTTTTTTTTGTCAAAATAAGACCAGTAGAACAGAAACTACACATAAACCAGCAGATATAACAGAGATATATATTGTAAACAATAATATATACAAAACCAATAAATCTAATCCTAAATATTAGAACAATAAACCAAATATATAAAATTACAATTCTCATTTCTAACTATACACCTTTAATATGAAATATCTTTATCCCTAAAAATTCAAAAACTTTCGTCACATGATTCTAATAATAAATCATCACTTTATCTAACTGTTCAAAATTTTAATCCAAACAATACAATAATTTGAGCAAGTTTGACAGCCGTACTAGTTCCCCATCAACCTCTTAAAGATGTGCATAGCATTTTCAGAACATGTCCTGTGTCTGTTTATGCATTCATTAATACTTTGAAAGTCATACTGTAGCAATATACATAATTATTGTTAGAAAAATCAATGGTCTGGTCAAACCATACGGCCTATACTAGTACTTTTATGCCCACTTTGTCAATCATCTCTCCACCTACAAGTCATAAATGATCACTTTCAAAGAATTTTTTGGGAAGATTAAAAAACAGGAAAATGACTTCAAAACTCAAACTACGTAATTTAATTTCATAATTCAAATACACGTGTCTGCAATGTGCCCTATAATGAGGAGATGGTAGAAAATTGGGAAAAAAAAAGAGAATGATACAAAATTATATATTTAAGATATTGAGGTTGTTTTTAGATTTTTTGTGTTCAACAGTGTTCCTTTGTTACGGAGATCTGACACTTATGGTGGACTATCTCGGATAAAATTCTGTTGGCATGTTTCTTCTTTGATTGAGTTTTGGGTCTGCTGAGGGAGATCTTGTGAGGCATTGCTAATCGTTTAGCTAAATGGGCTTCTGATCAAATTTATGTTTAGAATATTGTAGATAAATGACAATTACCTCCCCACATGACTTCTTTGTTAGATCATTTGGTGGACAAGCGACAGTGCTCTTTAAATTTCCCGTCCTTCTTTGTATCTTTCTTTCTTGTTCTTGAATAAAATTTTGCCCCTCTTTTAGTAAGATTTATTGTGTTCAGTTTTTTATTTTATATTTATTTCAGATCTTATAGTAATTTATTATGTGGAGGAAGATAGTGATTTTCAACATATAATAATTTTGACATTATATTAATAAATTGTATAAAACACATTTATTAGCGTATATTTACAACATTTTATTACTATATTTAAGAGATGGATAATTGAACCACTGTTTACAATGAAATATTTTATAATTTTATATTCTTATTTTAATATGAAAAACATACTTATATCAAAAGATGAGTTTAACTGGTTTGGTACTATTGGTAAGAACGATGGCATGTCATAAAAAACCAGTCATCAAAATTCAAACTCATAGAGACATACTCTGTTCAAATTCAACTTTTTGACACATCAATAATATTGATGGACATTTGTCTTTTCTTCAGCTGTCTTGATGTTAACTAGTTCTTCTCTTCTCTTCTCCATCCATTCATGTGAGACCAATTATTACCCATTTTGGAAGGGACAAAAATGGGCCGCTGCCAAGAAATAGGTGGACAAGCCTCTGCAAAGAAAAATTGAGTAGAACAGTAACAGATTGATTACGAGTCTGCAGAGTTATGATATTCAATAATGCAATGTATTCCATGTGACTCTCAGTACTTTGTTCGTTTCAGTGACTTTCTCAACTTTCTTGTCTCTTTTAACTCATAAAATTGGGAATTGAAATTTTCTTGTCTCTTTTAACTCATAATTTGGGAATTGAAATATTTATGTTTTCTCACTAAGAATTTTGTTGAAATGAATTGTAATCTTGATAAGGACAAACTCTGCAAGAAGATAAAAGCTGAAATCTTATGGGTGCTCTGTTAAAATCTTAAATGCATATTGTTAATAAAATTGATTATAGTTTTTTAAAATAATGAGATTAATGTAAAATAAATATAAATGGTATTTAATAATGGTTTTTTTTAAGGTATTTTAGGGTGAGAATTCAATATAGAGATTTTCAATTGATTATAGTTTTTTAAAATAATAAGATTAATGTAAAACAAATATAAATGGTATTTAATAATGGTTTTTTTAAGGTATTTTAGGGTGAGAACTCAATATAGAGATTTTCAAGTTACAGTCTTGGTCATTTTAAATAGGGAAAGTATGTCTCAGAGATTTATTTCATATGTATGTGTATATTAATAATAATTATTTATAGTAAGTATTTTATTCAAATATTGTTGTGAATTAGAAGATAAAATTAGCACTTTTGTTATTATAAAATATTTTTTTGAAATACATTTTATTAGGGGAAGGGTACCACTAGTAGTTATAGCTAATTTCATTTATTTTGAGCTTCTAAATGGTATATATGATTTGGGCGACTTTCTTTAATGTCTTTGTACTTTAATTAATTGGTTATAGCTACTGTTCTAGCTTTTGGCTATCCTGCTTGTTATAAAAACTTTTTGTAATGCTCTCAAATTAATTTCCTCTTAAAGACTCGTTCCTCTTCTATTGTAATATTCTCATTCTTTTTTCATGTTGTATTAGTCTAGGAAATGTCTTGCCCATGACTTTAACAACAATGCTACAACATCCACCACAAAAAATCTCAAAGCATGTGGCACTAGTCTTATGTTAGCTACTAACATAAGCTTAGTAGCTAATGCTGGGACTAAGATATCTAATGAGTTTTTCCACGTATATGTTGTATTATGAGTTTATTGTATTTTGAATATTTTTTTATGTTTAATGAGGTGTATGTTGAATAAATAAATGTTAAAGGGTTTAGAACTTGTTGCATTCGCTCGCATTTATGAATTAATGTAGGAAGTGATTAATATTTCTACAATTCTTATTTTGTTTTCTAATTCCTCCAAATTCTAATTAGATTAGATATATCCTTGTCACTCACAATGCTTGATTATAAAAAGAATTGGTCTTTCCAGAAATAATATACTGTGAACCCTTAAATGTGGCATACCAACATGACCACCACCTCCTATTATAACAGCTTCAAAACACTTGAACGAGCCAAAATTGGCTTCTCTCATAAAGATATTGTACTGCTTGATATTTGAAGTGCAACAAACATTACAAATATAACTTCCTTTAGTTTATTTTGTTACTAATGGAGCAATTTGATGGAGTCTAGAAGCACTCAAACATCTTCGTCTTTTGTAATCTTGAAAAGGGATTACTCTTGTCTCCTAACAACACTGTCAACAACAATGATACAAATTAACAAATTAGATGGTAATGCTAAGAGGAAAACTTATAAGTATTATGTAATTCAAACAAGGTTGTATTGGCGAGCTTCAACAAGTAGAGGGGTGATCTATGTTGAACTTTGAATTTGGATACTATATATTTGAAGAGTTTTGAACTAATCAATATGACATTTCAAAAATAAAAAATAAAAACTTTAAAACTTGAAAATTGAAAAATAATAGATAACAATTCTAATAAATATTTTAACCCTCTAAATCATATTCTATTTTTTAAATATAATCTACTTTTAAACACCTACTAATAAAAACAAGGTTAGTAAAATATATATATTAAAAAAGACGTATAAGTAATCAAAGTTATTTTTTAGAAATAAGACCACGTTCACCATTTTCTATAGGCATAAAACATGACTTTTCTATGATAAACTCATAAATGTCAAATTGGGGAAACTTTCCATGAACATACAAACTTTCCTATCATGGCCTTGAAAAATTAAAATTTTGCTTTTGCACATTTCTTTTTATTGATCAAAACAAAAGGCTATTACAAGGAAATTAAATATGACCCAACTTCTTGAAGTAATTTGTGGTTAAGTTCTTCCCATAATATCTAGCGGATAAATTGATTATTCATTTGATCAATATATGATAGTAGGAAACATGGTGTCACAAGAACACACTTCTTCTTTGATATGATTCTATTTATGCAATTTATGGGAAATTATTTTTTGTTGGCATTTTCATTCAAGATATTTGTACATTTTGGGAGTTGTATCAATAGGGACAAACTAATGTCATCACAATTTAATGTTTGCTAATGTTTCGGATCATGTTCTATAATCTATCATTAGAACAAGAAAGATTATAAAATGATAAATGTAAATCAGGGCTCACTAACATAAGAGATCCTTTGCGGATGTAGAAATGAATCACAACTAAATATTTAAAGAGTTAGGGAAAATTATTTTTATTGATCATAAAGAATGTCTATAAATCATTTGTATTTTCACATACATAAAATGTCTTAGATTTAAGTTCTAATTAGTCCATAAAAAACAACATTTAACAGGCAATGTATCATCTAATGAATTATTTTTGTTAATAACGTTTACAAGACCAAACAATCCATAGGAGCGGATAACTAGCAAAGTAGATAAGCATGAAAACTCACAAGGAAAAGTTTGGCAACACCTTACCTACTTCAATTTTTTTTTCTTATTGTATCTTGGATCTTCTACCATGTATCTTGATCAAGAAATCAGCAACTTTTATTATCTTTTCCGTTGGAGTAAGAAGCCCAATGGTCACATGACCCTTCATTTCCCCTTGTGTCTTTGTATTTGAAGATTGATTCTCTGCTTGAGAGTGGATGTAGGCAATTGCCGAACCACTGTTTATTGTGTTTTGTCTTCTTTATTATGTTTTATTTCATTTCTCTGCTTCTTTTTAAATTTACATTTTCTTCTTTGAATAGATCATTCAAAGTGCTCACATTTAGTATTTCAATAGAATATCTTTATAAATCAAATATTCCATACTATAATATCATTCCATCTCCACCACTTCTTAATATTAAACTAAATATAAAAAAAAAAGAGATGGTTATAATAGGAGATCATGAAGAACATATGCTGAAAATTTGGAGAAAAATCTGTTGTATTTTCTACTTTTTGAAATTTAGTCAACAGAACATTTTATCTGGAACTTAGCAGCATCCAATAGAAAATAGAATATATCATTCAGCTTAAAAAATAATAGTTTAAACAGTCATATCAACCTCCTACACCAGTAAGTCTATAATAGTAATAATAACTGTAATACCCAACATAGACCATAAGTCCATGCCTATGCCTATACCTTTAGAGCATTATTATAACGACTACTAAGCTTATCCACCCTGGCACGAAAGATATCTTTTATGAAAAATGCAAATTACTTTATTTGCAGTACTTAGTAGTTTGTATAACATTTAAGGCAAACCTGCTCGACCAGTAATGGCGTACAATATAGTTCATATATTACAGTGCTTCAATGACACAAAAAAAGAAAAATTTAATGCCCTGTATTGTATGGCACTGGTACGAAATATTCGGTGCGAGGCAACACCCCGAATTTTGCAAAATAAAATATACTTTTTCCAGTCTTTAAAATGGTACTAAATTCAGCCTTGGTTTCTAAATAATTTTCTTTAAATGTTGCTGCTGCTGCTGCTGTCATGCAAATTTTGCTTTTCTAATTATTTTAAGTGCCTATCTATTTTTTTATAACATTATCTAATCTTCTAAGTCAATAATTTAATATTCGGTGTGTCAGACAATTGAAGAAACATGTACTACTTACATTAAGATTATATAAGTGGTAAGATAAATTTCTTAGAATTAAATTAAATTATATATAACATTTTCATTTAAAACATTTAAATAAAGTTAATTTAAAGAACTCAAATATGACACACGATCAGATATAACAGATATATATATTATATATTGTAAACAATACTATACACAAATACAAAACCAATAAGTCTAATCCTAAATATTACTACAATAATTAGAATATATAAAATTATAATTCTCATTCTAACATTACAACATTAATATGAAATATCTTTCTTTCTCCCTAATAATTCAAAAACTTTCATCCACATTCTAATAATACAACATCACTTTATCTAACTGTTCAAAATTTTAATTCAAACAAACAATAATTTGAGCAAGTTTGACAGCAGTACCAGTGCCCCAGCAACCTCTTAAAGATGTGCAAAGCATTTGGAGAACATGTCCTGTGTCTGTGTATATGCATTCATTAATACTTTGAAAGTCATACTGTGACAATATACATAATTACAGTCTATACTAGTACTTTTATGTCCACTTTGTCAATCATCTCCTCCCCCACCTACAAGTCATAAATGATCACTTGCAAAGAATTTATGGGGAAGATTAAAAAACAGGAAAATGACTTCAAAACTCAAACTACGTAATTTAATTTCACAATTCAAATAGACATGTCTACAGTGTGCCCTATAATTAGAAGCTGGCAGAAAATTGGAAAAAAATGAAAAGAGAGCTTATATTTTAAAGATACAAAATAAGTATATATTTAAAATGCTGAAGTTATTTTTAGATTTATTGTATTCAATTTGTTTTATCTTTTTTTCTAGATTTTTAAGTAATTTATTATGACGAAGATAGTGATCTTATAAATGTATAATAATTTTGATATTATATTAATAAATTGTAGAAAAAGTATTTATTAACATATGATTATAACATTATATTGCTATATCTAAGAGATAGATAATTGAATCAATGTTTTCAATGAAGTATTTTATAATTTTATATTCTTATTCTAATATGAAATACATACTTATATCAAAAGATGAGTTTAATTGGTTCGGTACTATTGGTGAGGATGATAGCATGTCATAAAAAAACAGTCGTCAAGATTCAAACTCATAGAAGCATATTCTGTTCAAATTCAACTTTTTGACACATCAATAACTTTGATGGACATGATCTCCTCCACATGACTAATTAATCCAAGGACAAACTTACATATATCTATATAAAGACACATCTATATAATCCATCTACGAAAAAAATATTTATTATTATTTTATAAAGCTGCCAATATAATTGTCTAAAATGGTGCAAATGCTGTACTGCATATATCCATGTTCATATTCTTATTGCTGCTCTTCAATATTCCATATGATATTTGTCTTTTTTCATCTGTCCTGATGTTAACTGGTTCTTCTCTTCTCTCCTCCATCCATTCATGTGAGACCAATTATTAGCCGTTTTGGAAGGAAGAAAATGAAGAAATAGGTGGACAAGCCTCTGGAAAGAAAAATTCAGTACAAGTGTGCAGAGTTATCATATTCAATAATGCAATGTATTCCATGTGACTCTCAGTACTTTGTTTGTTTCAGTGACTTTCTCAACTTTCTTTTCTCTTTTAACTCATAAATTGGGAATTGAAATCTTCTTGTCTCTTTTAACTCATTAATTGGGAATTGAAATATTCATGTTTGTTCACTAAGAATTTTGATGGAATGAATTGTAATCTTGATAAAGAGAAACTCTGCATGAAGATAAAAGCTGAAATCTTATGGGTGCTCTGTTATGATCATGAATGCATATTGTTTACTAAAATTGATTATAGTTATTTAAAATAATGAGATTAATGTAAAACTATTATATATGGCACTTAATAATGGTTATTTTTTAGGTATTTTAAGGTGAGAACTTAATACGGAAATTTTCAAGTTACAATTTTGGTCATTTTAAATAGGGAAAGTATGTCTAAGAGATTTATTTCATATGTATGTGTATATTGATAACAATTATTCATAGTAAGTATTTTATTTAAATATTGTTGTGATTTACAAGATAAAATTAGTACTTTTGTCAACATAAAATATTTTTGAAATATATTTTATTAGGGGAAGGGTACTAGTAGTAATTATAGCTAGTTTTACTTATTCTAAGCTTCTAAATGGTATATACATTTTGGATGACTTTCTTTAACGTCTTTGTATATGAACTAATTGGTAATAGCTATTGTTCTAGCTTTTGGCTATCCTTTATGTACACAAGGGTCAAATTCAATCTCAGGTTGGAGCAGCCTAATCCCATTCCACAAGCTTCTTTAACCTCTTGTTGTAACATTGGTATGCCTTGCTCTTCGTAGAATGTCCCAAAAATATTCCTTCATCTAATTTTTCATCAAACTTTTTCAAATTTTCCTAATCTCTTCTGATGTAGCACTTGCTTTGAAAGATTTTGAAATGCTTAACTTAGGTGTTTTTCCAAGCCATAGCTCATAAGGTGTTTTTGTGTGATTCGCTCTTCCTACCTACTAAGATTTTTATAAAAACTTCTTGTAATGCTCTTAAATTAATTTCCTCTCAAAGATCATTTTGTCTTCTATTGTAATTTTCTTGTTTTTTTTCATGTTGTATCAATTTAGGAAAAGTCTTGCCCATGACTTTAAAAACAATGCTAGAACATCCACACCTGTAATGGACAAAAATCTCAAAGCATGCATCACTAGTCTTTTGTTAGCTACTAACATAAGCTTAGTAGCTATTGTTGGGACTAAGGTGTCTTATGAGTTTTTCCATGTATATGTTGTATTATGAGTTTATTGTATTTTGAATATTTGTTTATGTTTAATGAGGTGTATATCTATATAAATAAATGTTAAAGGGTTTTGTTTTTTTTGGCATTGACTCTCCTTTATGAATTAATGTTGGAAGTTATATTTTGTCACCTAATTTTCTTTCAGCTAATGCTTCTACAATTTTTAGGTGACAAAATATAACTTCCTACAATAAAATCGGAAAATCTTAGATGATCAATCTACCATCACACATCAATCCTAAATCTGACCACAAACTACTAATTGCAATCATGTATTTATTCTCTTCTTTATTAAGTCAATTTTTTTTTAATTTTGTGGTCAGATTTAGGATTGATGTGTTAATGTAACTTCCTACATTAACACATCAATCCTAAATCTGACCACAAACCACTAATTGCAATCATGTATTTATTCTCTTCTTTATTAAGTCAAAAAAAAAAACATTTAATATTGTTAAAACCTCAATAAATTTATCTAAAAACTTTACTCTTAGGATCAGTAAATTACTAACTTTAAATACCAATATCTTGTGTTCAATTCTTTAGATCTCCAATTATAAATGGATGCAACTAAATAGTACTATTGTACAGGTTCATACACAAATCCAATTTCGCATATTACTACAGATTTTCACTGATTTGATCTTCATAATCTGCATCAACAATGCTATAAAAATAAAAATGGACAAAACCAAATTGAATTATAGAAATTTATATTTCTACACTATCATTTTATGCGCAATAACCTGAACTATTATGAATAGACCATCCCTCGTGAAAAAAGGGAGTGACAAAAATTGCAAATGTAAGCCAAGTAGAATATATCATCCAGATTAAAAGAGTAGTTTAAACAGTCATGTCAACCTGCTGCACCAGTCAGTCTATAATAGTAATAATAACTATAATACCCAACATAGGCCATAAGTCCATGCCTATGCCTGAATCATTAAATACTATTTACCCTTTCAGAGCATTATTATAACGACTAGTGTACTTATCCACCCTGTCACGAAAGAGATCTTTTATGAAAAATGCAAATTACTTTATTTGCAGTACTTAGTAGTTTGTATAACATTTAAGCCAAACCTGTTCACATATGCCAGTACTTCAAGGACACAAAAAGGACAAATTTAATGCCCTGTATTCTATTATTAAGATTAGATAAGTGGTAAGATTATGTTTAGATTCTATTATCTGTAAGAAGGTTTCCATTTTTATATGATGATAGATCATGAAATATAATATTATATTAATAAAAAAAAATATAATAATAAATTTTAAAAATATTGAAATAGATAAATTTATTATAATTAAATTAAATTATATATAATATTTTCATTTAAAATATTTAAAGAAAGTTAATATTAATCTTTTTATTTCATTTTTATGATTTCAAAGAGCTGCATTTATCAATTTTGAAAATTATTATTTTTTACTGAATGGAGCAAAAGAATAATTTATATGAGAAGACAATTTTTTTGTCAAAATAAGACACTTAGAACAGAAACTACACATAGACCAGCACAATTGGAAAACTCAAATATGACATCCCATCAAATATGACAAGTATATAAATTGTAAACAATAGTATATACAAACCCAATAAATCTAATCATAAATATTACTGCAATAATCCGAATATATAAAATTACAATTCCCATTCTAACAATACACCATTAATATGAAATATCTTTACCCTAATAATTGAAAAACTTTCATCCACATTCTAATAATACAATATCACTTTATCTAACTGTTCAAGATTTTAATCCAAACAATACAATAATTTGAGCAAGTTTGACAGCCGTACCAGTTCCCCAGCAACCTTTTAAAGATGTGCATAGCATTTTCAGAACATGTCCTGTGTCTGTTTATGCATTCATTAATACTTTGAAAGTCATACTGTGGCAATATACATAATTATTCTTAGAAAAATAAATGCTCTGGTCAAACCATATAGCCTAGACTAGTACTAGTACTTTTATGCCCACTTTGTCAATCATCTCTCCACCTACAAGTCATAAATGATCACTTTCAAAGAATTTTTGGGGAAGATTAAAAAACAGGAAAATGACTTCAAAACTTAAACTTTGTAACTTAAACTTTGTAATTTAATTCATAATTCATAATTTCATGTTGGTTTATGAAGAAAATAAAGAAATAGGTGGACAAGCCTCTGGAAAGAAAAATTCAGTACAAGTCTGCAGAGTTTTCATATTCAATAATGCATGTATTCCATGTGACTCTCAGTACTTTGTTTGTTTCAGTGACTTTCTCAACTTTCTTGTCTCTTTTAACTCATAAATTGGGAATTGAATTTTTATGTTTTCTCACTAAGAATTTTGCTGAAATGCATTGTCATCTTGATAAAGACAAACTCTGCAGGAAGATAAAAGCTGAAATCTTATGGGTGCTCTGCTAAGATCTTGAATGCATGTTGTTAATAAAATTGATTATAGTTTTTTAAAATAATGAGATTAATGTAAAATAAATATAAATGGTATTTAATAATGGTTTTTTAGGTATTTTAGGTATTTAATAATGGTTCAGATGGGCATAGTCTAGAAATAGCATATGAAACTGAAATAGCAAATAGAAAAAGCTCTTAAACAGAAGATTTTCAAATTACAGTCTTGGTCATTTTAAATAGGGCAAGTATATCTAAGAGATCTATTTCATATGTATGTGTATATTAATAACAATTATTTATAGTAAGTATTTTATTCAAATATTGTTTTAGAAGATAAAATTAGTACTTTTGTCAATATAAAATATTTTTGAAATACATTTTATTAAGGGAAGGGTACCACTAGTAGTTATAGCTAACTTCACTTATTCTAAGCTTCTAAATGGTATATACAATTTGGGTGACTTAATTTAATGTCTTTGTATATGAATTAATTGGTTATAGCTACTCTTCTAGCTTTTGGCTATCCATTAAGTACACAAGGGTCAAATTCAAGATCAGCTGGAGTAACCTGATCTCATTCCTCACTTACTCTAACATTTTTGTTCTCTTCTGATGTAGCACTTGCTTTGAAAGATTTTGAAATACTTTATTTAGGTGTTTTTTCAAGCCATAGCTCACAAGGTGTTTTTGTATGATTCACTCTTCCTACCTGCTAAGCTTGTTATAAAAACTTCTTGTAATGTTCTTAAATTAATTTCCTCTCAAAGATCGGTTCCTCTTCTATTGTAATTTTCTCATTCTTTTCTCATGTTGTGTTAGTCTAGGAAATGTCTTGCCCATGACTTTAACAACAATGCTACAACATCCACCTATAATGGACAAAAAATTTCAAAGCATGCGGCACTAGTCTTTTGTTAGCTACTAACATAAGCTTAGTAGCTAATGCTGGGACTAAGGTGTCTTATGAGTTTTCCCATGTATATGTTGTATTATGAGTTTATTGTATTTTGAATATTTGTTTATGTTTTATGAGTTGTATATCTAAATAAATAAATGTTGAAAGGTTTTGAATTTTTTTGCATTGACTCTCCTTTATGAATTAATGTAGGAAGTTGTATTTGTCACCTAATTTCCTTTCAGCTAATGCTTCTACAATTCTTATTTTATTTTATAATCCATCCAAATTCTAATTAGATATATTCTTTGAATCATATTTTAAAATATCATTATGAATGACATCTTGAATGGGTGATAATATCAAAGAAAGTGACGCTCTATGATATTCTAGATTGAACATTTGAAACGCTATAATATTTTTTTCCAATTACCACCTTTTCTAGAATCATATTCTAGCTCTTTCCACCACCAACAAACGTCACACGCAATGCTTGATTATAAAAGTAATTGGTCTTTCTAGAAATAATATATTGTATTGTAAGTGATGTAAATAGAACAAGTCCCACGTAGTGGCTAAGTACTTGCCTTTAGTTATAGTTTTAATTATATTAGCATATAATTTTAAAAAAATTAAACTAAATAATTATTTAAATTTATTTAATTTATTTAAATGGTAAATTATTCAATGATACAAATATATCAAACATATACTATTTAATATATAATTATGAATTAACTAAACTAATAATCTAATAGAACTATAATCAATCCTTAAGTTGTGTTCTAAATCTAGTAGGATTAAAATAATTGTAAATAAATAATAATATTTACTAATATTTATTTATTATTGATAAAATATTTTATACTTAATTTTAACTAGATTTAATTTTTTTTAGAAATAATTTATTATTATAAAATAAAATATTGATTTACTATGTTTAATTTAAATTATAATATTTTGTAAGGGAAAATATATCACACATTTGTTTACCTAAATATTTATTAAAGCATAATTAACACATAATAATTTTTCAAATATTTTTTAAAAAAATATAAATGAGAATAAATGTATATTATATTATATCATATATTTACAATATTTTTATTTACATTAGAAAAAGTGAGTTATATACTAAAATAAACTCATGTAATATAATTTAAAATTTTTAATATACAATTAATATAATTTTATTTTATCTTAATGAAAATCCTAATTAAAGATAAAAACAAAAATTGTTTCAAAACCCTGAAAACTATGCAATATGGAAGGACAATAAATAACAAACGTGGTAAATTTTAATTGGTTCACTCGTGTAATAAGACTTCAAATGATGAGATGATCAAAAATTAATTTCTAGATATTATAAAGTTAAATAATTTGCATATATATTTTATAAATGAAAAAATTTATAATGAAATATAGAAAAGAATTTATTTTCATTGGTGTAGAAGAGTTCATTTAATTAGCAGTTAAACTCAAAAACTGATACAATAGTACTTAGCCTACCGGCAAGTACTAATAAGATCTACAACCCTTATATGTGACATAGCAACATGACCACCACCTCCCATTATAAAAGCTTCAAAAACATTTGAACTACTTAAAATTGGCTTTGGTCATAAATATATTGTACTACTTGATATTTTAAGTGCAACATACATTACAGGTATAGCTTCCTTTAGTTTATTTTGTTACTAATTGAGCAATTTGGTGGACTCTACAAGCACTCACACATCTCCATCTTTTGTAATCTTGACAAGATATTATTCGTCTCCCAACAACACTCCCAACAACAATGATACAAATTAACAAATTAGATGGTAATGCTAAGAGGAGAACTCATGAGTGTTATGCAATTCAAACAAGATTGTATTGGGGGGCTTCAACAAGTAGAAGGGTGATCTAGGTTAGACTTTGAACTTGGATACTATGTATTTGGAGGGTTTTGAACTAATCAATATGACATTTCAAAAACAAAAAAAGTTTTAAAACTTAAAAATTGAAAAATAATAGATAATAATTTTAATAAATATATTAACCCTCCACTTAGAAAATAATAATAATAATAATTAACCCTCCTTATCCAATTATATTTTTTAAATATAATTTACTTTCAAATACCTAATAATAATAAAAGTGAGGTTAGTAAAATATTAAAAAAAATTAAGACGTATAAGTAATAAAAGTTATTTTTAGAAATAAGACCACGTTCACCATTTTGTACAGGCATAAAACATGGCTTTTCTATGATAAACTCATAAATGTGCAGACTGGTGAAACTTTCCATGAACTTACAAACTTTCCTATCATGGCCTTGAAAAATTAGAAATATGGGAGAATTGTTTTGGTGCTTTTGCTTTTCAACATTTCTTTTTATTGATAAAAAACAAAAGGCTCTTACAAGGAAATTAAATATGACCCAACGTCTTGAAGTAATTTGTGGTTAAGTTCTTCCCATAATTTCTAGCGGATAAATTGATTAATAATTTGATGCTGCCATTTTTATGTTTGTGTTAGTCTGACAAATTGAATGTCAATCAGCTTGTACAAATATTACACCTCTTCAAGTTATTTGATATGGTTCAATTTATGTAATTCATGGAAAATCATTTTTTGTTGGCATTTTCATTTTAGATATTTGTATTTTGGGATTCTTGTATCGATAGGGACACGAGTTAATGCCATCACAATTTAATGTTTGCTAATGTTTCGGATCACATTCTATAATCTATCATGAGAACAAGAAAGATTATAATATGATAAATGTAAATCAGGATTCACTAATAGAAGAGATCTTTTGGAGAGTTTTGTACAGATGAATCACATCTAAATATTTAAAGAGCAAGAAAAAATTATTGTATTGATCATAAAGAATGTCTATAAATCATTTGTATCTTGATATACATAAAATATCTTAGATTTAAGTTCTAATTAGTCCAGAAAAAATAATATTTAAGAGGCAATATATCATCTAATGAATAATTTTTAAATAACGAGGAAAAGCTTGGCAACACCTTACCTACTTAAATTTCTTTCTTTCTTGAATAGATCATTCAAAATGCTCACATTTAACATTTAAATAGAATATCTAAATTATAAATCAAATATTCCATATTATAATATCATTCCATCTCCACCACTTCATAATATTAAATTAAATATTATAATTTTTTTAACAAGCACTAAACAAAGATTGATGGTAATAATATAGCATTATAGGTAAGGATAACCCTTCTCTGAAAGGGATTAAACTATCCATTAATAATATGCATGGATAAAAAGGGTCTTTGAAAAAGACAAGTGAGAAATATGTAATTTCTAAGGTTTCATTAATTCCAGGGGTTGGTAAGTACGTCTTTAAATTGTGGCCAATTGCATTTCAACATTCCTCACTATTACCAAACATCATTTTTAATTTGCAATCATGGGATACTTTTTCCTTACTGTGAGGAAGTTCGCATTTCTAGAATTCCTCTCGATAGGCTTTGTCTCTATTAGGTAGCCTTTTGAATTGTTTTTAATATAACATGAGTAAATATGCTCTTATTTGATTTAGAAATGTGGATATTTATATAGTTTAGTTGTTTTTAAATAAATAAATATTATTAAATGTAAATGTGAATGTGATCTATAAGATTAGATATTTTCAAAAGTAAATTCTTAAATTATTTTAAAATAAGTCTTATATTCGTTTAACAATCTAGAATGACAATGATAGTGAACATGGCTCTAAATATTTTACTTTGGAGGATATTGATAAAATATTTGAGAATTTAATAAGAAATGTATGGAGCGACTAATTTACTAAAGAGAATCTTAAGTGTAAAAAAGTATATATGATTTGGATTTTTTTAAGAAGTGAATGATAAAACTGAATGTTTTTTTTTAATTGTAATTGAACACTTTCAATTATTGTAATTATTTTATAGTTAATAATAATAATAATATATTATAGTGACTTGTCACTTTTAAATTGAAAAAAAAATATAAATATAAATTATTTATTAAAAAAACATAATATAGTATTTTATTTTATACTATAAATATATGTTATTTTATAATATTTATGATAAAATATAAATTTATTTAGAATATATTAAAATAATAAGATATGAATATTTTAAAAATTTTAAAAATTTTAATATGAATTTATATTATATATAATTATTAGATGATATATTAGTATATATTTGTGTTGAATTAGAATCTTTTTCAAATAGAATATATGAACTTTAGAAATTTGATTTGAGATTTTTGATAATATAAGTATGTAACATACATTTTTCTATATTATTTATTATATAATTATATTAATTTAGAATTCTTTAAAATTAAAGCATGTGAACTTTAAAAAATTGCTTAATTAACTTGAGACATAATCATATGTTTTAAAACTATAATTAGATTATTTGCACTTATTTATTAAAAATTAAATATCCATTTTATTTTATATGTATTACTAATTAAATTTATAAAAAAGTTTAAAATTTTAAGAGAATTTAATATAAAATTTTCATAATTTTTTTAAAAAATGACAACCAATATTTTTCCTAAAAGGTAAAATGAAATGTGTTAAAATGACTAGACCATCATAAAAAAATTCATATGACAATTCATATGATAGGTAGGGGTGACTTTCAAATTCCAAGCTTGTGTTTACCACTACTAGATTTATTTTCTAGTCTCCCACAAATCATGAAAAAAATTCTATTCAGATAGCCAATTTAAATGCAATCATTTTTTTTGTCATCTTAAATTAACAAATAGTATTAGGGTTTAATAGAATTTGCACCTATACTTCTAGCTATAAGCCACTCTTGGAGAGTCATGACTGGAGTGAGTGCATTTCATTTTAGTGTTGTATCATAAAGATGATGGACCTCCCAACATAATCACATTACCTTTTGGCCATTTTATGCTACAAACATCTAAGTCACTACTTCTGCTAATGGACCATAAAGATAATGAAATAACCTCTAGTTTGCAAGCTTCATGATTTACTAGCCCAAATATAATGTTCCACAACTATGCTCTCCCCTAGTCTAGATATTCACAAATGACTCTTCATCACCATCTCCGCTTTAAGATGCACAATTGAGTGATTCTTCTACTGCAAATTTGGGGAAAACCAGGACCAAGATAGATGACTATAGGCAATTATTGCTCTGCTTGTCGGTAGATGTGCCAAGCAAACAATCTTGTTTGTGTTTGGTGAATGAATACACAACTTTGTTTTCTTCAAGTTCAATTATTTTTGCATCTGCATTATTTTTAGAATTGCTTCCTCTTATATTTTTATGCGTTGCAACTACCAAAAAAACTTGCACTTCTATATATTTGATATTCTCCATTTTATCATGCATGTATAACTATTGGAATGTGAAAGGATTATTTTTTATTAAATCATTGACCTCCTATAGTAGTTGTTGTCATTATAGGGTTAGTATTATGGTCATAGTTATGGTTTGGATTAGAGTTAGGGTTTACATCATGGTTAATATTATAGTTCTAAAGAGTTAGTGTTTTGATTAGAGTCAGGGTTAGGATTAGGGTTTTGGGTTTAGTATTGGGGTTATACTTAATAATGTGGGTAGGGTAAGGGTTTATATCATGGTTAGTATTATTGTTGGGGTTAGGGTTTAGGACTAGGATCTTGAGGCTTGGTGTTTAGGGTTAGGATTATGGTTATGTTTAGGGTTTATATCATGGTTAGAAATAGGGTTAAGGTTAGGTTTTGATTAGGTTTAGGGTTTAGAAGTAGGGTTATCTAAAAATGGTTTATCTTTTTAAGCCATTTTGGTTAAGGTAGGGTGTAGGGTTTAGGTTATGATCTTTAGGATTGAGATTATGGTTCTAGGAGAAGGGTTTACATATTGATAAGTATTATTATTGGGATGATGAATTAGGTTTAGGGTTAGGATTATGGCTTAGGATTAGGGTTATAATTTACATCATGGCTAATATGATAGTTAGAGTTAGAGTTTTAATTAGGGTTATTATTTAGGGTTAGGGTTAGGGTTAGGTTTTAGGATCTAAGAATAGGATCGCAATTAGGATTATGGTTAGGGTTAGAGTTTACATCATGGTTAGTATTATTGTAAGGGTTATGATGTAGGGTTAAGATCAATGTTTGGGGTTTAGGATTAGGATTCTAGGCTTAGAATTAGAGTTTAGGATTTAGGATTAAGATTATGGTTACAAGTAGAAATAGGTATAGGGTTTATATAATGGTTGAAATAAGGGTTACGATTTATGTTTATAGTTAGGAAAAAGCTTCAACTTTATGTCATGGCTAGGGTTGTGGTTTAATATCTTTGTTAGGGTTTATGCATAGGATTATGATTACAGATTAAGGGGGTGTGCAGGATCATGAGGGGCAAAAAAGTGGCGATGTGAAAAAAAAATAAAAATTCATCTGCCAAAAAAAGTAGAAATTTGTGTTGACTTTTTAGTAGGCCTGGGTGTCAGTACACCTAAGTAAATAAGATATCACGAACGTACCAGATATCTAATACTAATAAATATATAATATTAAAAATAAATATTATATATATAACATATAATATTAGAATATATTATTATCTATTTTATAATATATATTATTATATATATTATAATGTATTAACATCAATATAGTTATAATAGTATAAAATAATATATTAACATATAATATTATAATATTATAACTATACAATATGAAAAGTAGATAATGTAAAAGGTCTAATTTCACCAATTCATAAGGCACATTGGAATAAAAAACCACCTTAAGGAAAATATGATTGACACCACTTAGTAAGAGTGAGGCCAATACAATATACATGCTTTTCAGGTCTCTATTCCTTTGTTGCTTAGAATTGAGAAGGAGATAGATAAGATAACTAATCAAACTAGGAAGTGAATTAAATGAGCTAAAAGGAAAATGTAGAGAGAAATTAGAGAGGGTTTGAGTGCACCTAGAATCAAAATAGGAGGTATGTTCATTCATATCTAAATATTGAATAGACAGAATTCCAAAAATACATTTAAATGCATATCTAAGACCTTAAGACTGTACATGACTCCCAGCCAAATATGAGTTGGATCTGGAGGGTGTAGATAACCAAACTTGTTTTGTACCTAGGTGCAAATCTCCAAACCTATTTTGTGCCCTAGGTCTTGGTCTGAAACTTATAAGGATGCTCTGTCTAGTCTCGATCTTCCCAAATTTTTTCTGATAGTTCTACAACCTATCTTCTACATAGAAAAATGGTGAAGAAGGTTGGCTATTGAGGTTTGCCTTAGTCAAACCCCTATGTAGGAATCACAATAAAAAAAGTAATGAAATTGCATAAGAAAAGATGAAATAGAATTTAGATTCAAATTCTAAATCACCTCATGCATTAATGATGCAATGACTATTTGGATGTGACCATAAATGTCAATGAAATATATTGAGCTCCACAAAACCCCAAAACAAAATCATAAAAGATAAGCCTTGGATGATGGGTGTTGTAGTTTTTTCCACAATGTTTGATGAAGAAAAAGAAGATTGCCTTAAAGACTTGGATGCTTGAAGACCTTAAAAATGCTTGAATGCTTTATGATACTTGATTGAAAAGTTTTAGATCATGAATGCTCACCAAAATGAGGAGAGAGAGGGTGTTTATATACTCAATCCATCATTTCAGGGGTTAAAACTCAACCAGGATGATTGTAAATCAAAATACTCTGCTAAAACATTAGGACAAGGACCTAATTTGAATTTGGGCACAAAAGTCAGGGTACAAAATGCTAAAATGATTATGTACCCAAGTACAAAATACAAAAATGATTTCGTACCCACCGATTAGGAACCAAATTTAGACTAAGGGTCCTAGAAAGTTAGGGGGTGCAATATTTGATTCGATATCCAGTTTCAAGGTCAAGAGATCTTAGGTTCGCTATTATCTTCCATATCTTTTTGCAACTCTTTCCACCAAAATGTAACATGACCTTTCAACTTAGTTTGTGCTAACCTAACCCTCTATGGATCCTTGGTATCTTCTAGCTCAAAGTAATCCTCTAGTTCATTAATACAATCTATCAATTCCTCAGGATGCAATGAACTAGCAAAGTTAAAAACATCAAGCCTATGACTCTTACCCATTTGTGTCATAGCTCTCAATAGTCTTTCCTCCTCGACATGAATATCAATGTTAATTGTTTCTATATCTTCAACACCCTCTTCAAATTTATCTTCAATCTTAGGGTTTCTCCTAGCTCTAGTTAAAACATTTCAGATTTCAGTCCTCATCTCATTTCTAAATTCCTCAATCATCTTCTCTAATCTTCTAGGATTCATCCTTCTAGGTGGCATATTCACAAAGAAGCCAATATTTAATCTCCTCAAGCTCGATGATCTTATCACAAGTATTGATTTCTCTAATATGATCAATACCAACAATCTTCCCCAAGTAACTAGGTATGTTCGATAAATGATCCACCATCAAATAATCTTCCTTGCACAACCTTAGCAATTGTAGGTTAGATTTTTTAGTCTGTCACCCCACAACTAGGTTCACAAGTTATAATATTTAATCCTCTCAATGGTTGTTTGTCTCTCAACAACTAGTCCTCCTTCTACCACCTTGCACTAATCTTCGATTGATGTAGACCAGATCCTCTACTCTGCTACTCCACAACAACAAGATCTAAAAGTCAGAACTTGGAATAAGGTCAACCTTATGCTCTGATACCAAATGATGTAGTCAATGATACAAAATCCCCAAAGGAGATGTCCAATCCTTGTAGCTATAGATGCCACAACGGAAATACCCAAACAAGATATAGGAAACAAACATTCAAAGCAATAATATGACATATATTAAGCTCTCAAATTAGCATGCAAATACAATTTTTACATCACCATTGTCAATATACAAATGCAACATAGTCATGTATGTTTGTTGGACCCTCAGTACCAATCTTGCAAGCTAGGCATAACCGATTATCCCTCAAAATTAGGATAATTTCTACAGATCAAACCTCAGACTTCAACTATCACAAGATTCCAAATCCTAACTCTCAGATCTTCTATCTACCTCCTATCCTCTAAATCCACCTTTCTCTTCAACAAGAACCACAAGACCTACTTAAATACAAGATCATCAGCCACAAGTCAGCTTATTCGATCACAATCCCCATGATAAAGAAAATAGTTTACAAATATATAGGTTATATTTAATAAATGTTAGCTTAGCTACAAGAGATTATATTTCACCACAATCATTTCCCTCTGTCTGAGAATACTCCTTCACAACCAATTTCGCCTTGTGCTTCTTAACACTGCCATTTAGACCCAATTTCTTCTTGAAAATCAATTTACATCTAATGGGTTTTCGTATTTCAAGAAAAGGTACTAGATACCATGTAGAATTCTTCTTCAATGTAGTCATATCTTCATTCATGGATTCCATTTAGGAATCTGCAACATGCATACCCATATCCCCTTTAATAGTCCTAAGCTCATCAAAGCTAGCAATCAAATCAAATATGCAACTAGAACCCAAAATAGAATTATCCAAAAATTTCTAGTGAATAACCATATCTATCAGGGTCATTTCCTATCACAAATAGACCTTCTTAATTGTTGAGGTTGAGGTTCTTCCTCTTCTTCAGAACTTTCAGAAGTACTTGATCTCTCCTCGTCAGTAGGTCCAATAGGAGTATGTAGTTTGTTTCTTATCAGAGTAGATAGTACCTAAACTACCTCCACTTGTATTCTTGTTCCTTCTTTGGCTATATATCAACTATGGAAGGTTTGAACTCACTAAAGATCACACTTCTACTATAGAACACCTTCTCTACAATTAGATCTGAAATCTTGAAACCTTTCACAAAGACACCATAGCCAATGAAGATACATTTAACTACCTTATTCTCCGATTTTGATCATCCCTCACATGAAACATGAGCATATGCTTCACAACCAAAGAATCTAAGATATTTCAACAAGGGATTATTACCATACCATGCCTCCATAGGTGTCTTTTCAACAAGACCCAAAGTAGGAGATTTATTAATCATGTAACATATAGTGGCTATAACTTCAGCCACGTTCGATCCCAACACCACTTAGAATACTCCTAATCCTCTCCATCATCATTTTGTTCATCCTCTCTGTAAGTACATTATTGCACTGGGTGTATGGAGTTTTCTTGTGTCTCTCAATCCCATAATCCTCATAGAACCTGTCAAATTTTGCCAAAAGAAACTCACCACCATTGTGAGTCCTCAAACAATTAATTTCTTTATCACCCTAGTTTTCAACCAAGGATTTGGATTCCTTAAGCTGACTAAAAATGTCATATTTAATTCTAATGAAACACACAAATGTCCTATTATAATAATCTATGAAAGAGATGAATTATAAAGATCTAGATATTAAAGGAACAATAACAAGACCAAACATGTCTAAATGACTATAATCCAAAACCTCAAAAGACTTATTAGAACTAGAATAAATGGAAGATAGTTTTATTTACCATAAACATAATTTTCAAAAAATTAAAACTCAAGATTACAATCATTAAGGCCTTTAACAAGTATCATATTTTTTAGGGCTCTAAGACCCTTATTGCCATTGTGACCAAGTCTTTGGTGCCATAACATTGTCTTCTTAGCTAGAAGCTTCATCTTCAAAGAATTTGCACCCTTAGGTATTGTAGATGTTATCTACAGAAGCATTCCTCTAGATCATTCTAAAGGCAATTTGATGTAGTACAAAAGTGACAGATTGAGTAGGAATGAGAAAAATTGAAACAATTATTTTTTGGTATTTTTCTATGTTTTAGAAAAGTGCATTTTTGGAGGCTTTGCAGAAAATTTTGGGGTTGAAACTATCCTCTATCCTTTAGCACGATGTGTCAAAATCATGTGCTAAAGGACTAAAAATAGATCACTTGAAGACCTTTCCAACGAGGTATTCTATTATGAATTTTGAGAAACGAGTAGAAAATTATGACCCTGCAAAGTTGGGGTAACCAAATGTCAAACTAGTGCAATTTTTGTTATGACTGCGAGCTTCTTTTCCTATAAATTCTTCACCTTTCAAGGTGTGCTCACATTAGCAGGTACCACATGTTGGCACCGTAGAGTTTTTGAAGGTTGAAAGGAAGGAAAAACTCAAGAACCCCCGCTATTGTGACAGATGTCTGGTCTATGGTCATGTCGGCTAACATACCTATAGGGCCCACATCCTTCAAGGACAAATGCCACTTTTTCATCTAGCAGTGAATCCTGAGGCATATTTGATTCAAAATTCAGCTCAAGGATTTCTTTCTATAAAAGCTTGCAGACACATTATGATCTAGATCTTTTATTCTAGAGTTTTTTGTTCACTATTCTAAAAGAGAAGAAACACAAAGGAAATATATATTGTATCATTATTTTCCCTTATCTTTGTATTTAAATAATCAACAGAGGAGACATACTGGACTATGCCCAGTTTTCTTTTACTGAGTGTTTTGCTACGGTTTTGTGAATAATTTTAAGCTTTGTGTCATTCTAGAGGGACATAACTATTATTAGCTATTTCAGGATTTTATCATTTCATCATAAATTCACAATTTATTGAACCATGTTTTCTGCTTTTTCAATGTTTGTGATATGAGGTTATATTATGCCATTTGGTGAATAATACTCTCACATAATAGATTTTTTAGTGGGGTAATAGAAACATCTTTTGCGAGCCTTAGCGGGTGCTTTTCATAGGAAGATCTATTCTATTATATGTCTATTTAAATTTAACATTGTGTTCTCTTTCCAACAATGAAGAGTTTGTGGCATTTTGTGCTCATATCTTGGGGTCATATGTTCTTGAACTATTTTTGAAGGGAAATTCAAAGGGTTTCCCAATCTTTGGTGCATTGCCTTAGTTTTTGTGTTTAATCTTTCTTCCCCATTTCCCAAAAATAATAGTATGAAGAGTCATCTTCTTAAACCCCAGAGGTTGTTTCATAGGGCACAATTTGTCCCAGTCCTCTAAAGCTTCTCAATTGCCTTTATTTAGACGTGATCTTCTTAGAGATCATCAAGTACAGGTAGAAAGAATGACCATCGAATGTAGAAATGACAATGTTTATTTCTACTTACGATGGGTTATTTTGCTACTATGTGATCATGCTACTATGGTTAGGGCATAGCCTTTCCTAGTACCCTCTATGCTTACATGGGTGTTCTTGGTCATTGAGGGTTGTATGGCCTTTTATCCTTTGGTTATGATGGGGCCAACATTCACCATAAAGATTCGTCACAAACCCATATGTGCCTACTATGCTTTATCATTTATTAGTTACACTTAGTTGATTACATTATGCATTTATATAATTATACGATTCACTTGATTGGATACTTATCTAAATAGATTAGATTTCATATACTATTTTACCCTTTCCTTCAATTTCTTTCTTCTCATAGACACAACCAATTGACACATAGTGACAGATAGTGCTACTCCAAGTAGAACACCCCAAATATCTGTGTCTAAAAAATAAATAAATGAATGTCAAGATGAGCAAGGTGTATGCCACCTAATCCCAATAATATCATCTACTCTTTGGCTACCCTTATTTTGTGTACCCTATCTCATTTGATATGTGCATTTGTCACCTAGTCTTTTCAACCATCTAGTCTTGCCACCATATCTTGCACATGATTGTTGTGGAGACCTAATTGTGTGATTACTTAATCTTTCTAAACTAACTTGTAAGAGAAGGTGATAGCCAATTAGACCTATACAAAAACGAGTTCGAGTCATTTAGCAAGCTCCAAAAGATTTTCTTTAAGTTCACCACTAGATTTTTCGTTACAAATGTAGACTTAGACAAGTAGATTTGAAGTGGTGACCAAAATTGTTCATGTCATTTTTGCAATCAAATATCAAACATATAAACCACACAAATTTGATCCACCATAAATAACAATTCAATCATCAATCTACCATAACACATCAATCCTAAATCTTAACACAAACCACTAATTGAAATCATGTCTTTATTCTCTTCTTTATTAATTCAAAACATACATTTAATATTGTTAAGACCTCATTAATTAATTTATCTAAAAACTTTACTCTTGCGATCAATAAATTACTAACTTTAAATATCCATATCTTGTGCTTAATTATTTAGATCTCCAATTATAAATGGATGTGACTTTTTTTCACATGAAATAGTACTATTGTATAGGTTCATACACAAATCCAATTTCGCATATCACAACAGATTTTCACTGGTTTGATCTTCATAATCTGTCTCCGCAATACTATAAAAATAATAATTGATTAAAACAAATTGAATTATAGAAATTTATATTTCTACACTACCATTTTATATGCACAATAACCTGAACTATTATGAATAGACCAACCCTAATGAAAAAAAGGAGTGACAAAAACTGCAAATGTAAGCCAAGTAGAATATATCATCCAGCTTAAAAGAGTAGTTTAGACAGTCATGTCAACCTGCTGCACCAGCAAGTCTATAATAGTAATAATAACTATAATATCCAACATAACATAGGCCATAAGTCCATGCCTATGCCTGAATCATTAAATACTATTTACCCTTTCAGAGCATTATTATAACGACTACTGTACTTATCCACCCTGTCACGAAAGAGATCTTTTATGAAAAATGCAGATTACTTTATTTGCAGTACTTAGTAGTTTGTATAACATTTAAGGCAAACCTGGTCGACCAGTAATGGTGTACAATCTAGTTCATATATTCCAGTACTTGAAGGACACAAAAAGGAAAAATTTAATGCCCCGTATTGTATTATTAAGATTAGATAACTGATAAGATTATGTTTAGATTTTATTATTTGTGAGAAGGTTTATATTTTTATATGATGATAGATCATAAAATATAATATTATAATAATAAAAATATATACAATTAAATTCAAAAAATATTTAAATAGATAAATTTATTATAATTAAATTAAATTATATATAACATTTTCATTTAAAATGTTTAAAAAAAGTTAATATTAATCTTTTCATTTCATTTCTATAAAGAGATGCTTGCATTCATCAATTTTGAACTTAAATATGACATGCAATCAGATATAACAGAAATATATATTGTAAACAATAGTATATACAAAACCAATAAGTCTAATCCTAAATATTAAAACAATAATCCAAATATATAAAATTACAATTCTCATTTCTAACAATACACCATTAATATGAAATATCTTTATCCCTAATAATTCAAAAACTTTCATCACATGATTCTAATAATACATCATCACTTCATCTAACTGTTCGAAATTTTAGTCCAAACAATACAATAATTTGAGCAAGTCTGACAGCCGTACCAGTTCCCCAGCAACCTCTTAAAGATGTGCATAGCATATTCAGAACATGTCCTGTGTCTGTTTATGCACTCAATAATACTTTGAAAGTCATACTGTGACAAAATACATAATTATTGTTAGAAAAATAAATGCTCTGGTCAAACCATACAGCCTATACTAGTACTAGTACTTTTATGCCCACTTTGTCAATCATCTCTCCACCTACAAGTCATAAATGATCACTTTCAAAGAATTTTTGGGAAGATTAAAAAACAGGAAAATGACTTCAAAACTCAACTATGTAATTTAATTTCATAAACAATGTGCCCTATAACGAGGAGCTGGTAGAAAATTGGAGAAAAAAGAGAGAGCTTATATCCTAAACATACAAAATATATGTTTATAATATTGAAGTTATTTTTAGATTTATTGTATTTAATTTTTTTATTTCTTTTTCCAGATCTTTTAGTAATTTATTATGAGGAAGATAGTGATTATAAATGTATAATATTTTTGATATTATATTAATAAATTGTAGAAAATGCATTTATTAGCATATATTTACAACATTTTATTGCTATATCTAAGAGATATATAATTTATTTAAATATTTTGTAATTTTATATTCTTATTCTAATATGGAATACGTGACATACGATTACTTAATCCAAGGACGACTTACATATGACTATAAAAAGACACATCTATATAATCCATCCTATTTCCATAAAAAAAAGAAAACAAAAAATATTTATTATAAAAAATTATTAGAAATTTAGAATGCAGAGAATAGAATTGTCTAAAATGGTGCAAATGCTGTACTGCATATATCCATGTTCATATTCTTATTCCTGCTCTTCAATATTCCATGTGATATTTGTCTTTTTTTCAGCTGTCCTGAAGTTAACTGGTTCTTCACTTCTCTATCCATTCATGTGAGACCAATTGTTAGTCATTTTGGAAGGGACAAAAATAAAGAAATAGGTGGACAAGCCTCTGCAAAGAAAAATTCAGTACAAGTGTGCATAGTTATCATATTCAATAATGCATGTATTCCGTGTGACTCACAGTACTTTGTTTGTTTCAGTGACTTTCTCAACTTTCTTGTCTCTTTTAACTCATAAATTGGGAATTGAAATATTTATGTTTGCTCACTAAGAATTTTGTTGAAATGAATTATAATCTTGATAAAGACAAACTCTGCTGGAAGATAAAAGCTGAAATCTAATGGGTGCTCTGTCTTCAATGCATATTGTTAATAAAATTGATTATAGTTTTTAAAATAATGAGATTAATGTAAAACAAATATAAATGTTACTTAATAATGGTTTTTTTGGTATTTTAGGGTGAGAAATTAATATGGGGATTTTTTTGATGTAATAGTCCGACTAAAAATTATATTAATCAAATCTAATTAAAAGTACAAATTAAAGGATTGGGAGTAAAGCAAAAAGAATTTCAACTCCCTATCACCATAAGAAGTTTAATAAAGCCCTATAAACACAAGTTCAGATGGGCATGGCCCAAAAATAACATATAAAATAGAAACAACAAATATAAAAGCTCTCAAGCCTGAGTTTTTCAAGTTATAGTCTTGGTCATTTTAAATAGGGTAATTATGTCTAAGAGATATATTTCATATGTATGTGTATATTAATAACAATTATTTATAGTAAGTATTTTATTCAAATATTGTTGTGATTTAGAAGAAAAAATTAGTACTTTTGTCAATATAAAATATTTTTGAAATACATTTTATTAGGGGAAGGGTAATAGTAGTAGTTATAGCTAGCTTCATTTATTCTAAGCTTCTAAATGGTATATACACTTTGGATGACTTTCTTTAATGTCTTTGTATATGAATTAATTGGTTATGACCACCACCTCCCATTATAATAGCTTCAAAAACATTTGAACCAGCTAAAATTGACTTTGGTCATAAAGATATTGTACTACTTGATATTCTAAGTGCAATATGCATTACAAATATAACTTCCTTTAGTTTATTTTGTTACTGATGGAGCAGTTTGGTGAACTCTAGAAGCACTCAAACTCTCCATCTTTTGTAATCTTGACAAGATATTATTCTTGTCTCCCAACAACACTGCCAACAACAATGACACAAATTAACAAATTAGATGGTAATGCTAAGAGGAGAACTCATGAGTGTTATGTAATTCAAACAAGATTGTATTGGGGGGCTTCAACAAGTAGAGTGGTGATCTAGGTTGAACTTTGAATTTGGATACTATATATTTGAAAAGTTTTGAAGTAATCTATATGACATTTCAAAAACAAAAATGTTTTAAAACTTAAAAATTGAAAAATAACAGTTAACAATTCTAATAAATATTTTAACCCTCTCAATCCAATTTTATTTTTTAAATATAATCTACTTTCAAACACCTATTAATAATAAAAGAGAGATTAGTAAAATATAAAAACAAATTAAGACTTATAAGTAATAAAAGTTATTTTTAGAAAGAAGATATTAAGTTATTCCCATAATATCTAGAGATAAATTGATTAATGATTTGTTGCTGCCAATTTTTATGTTTGTAAGTAAATGCAGCTTGTACAAATATCACACCTCTTCAAGCTATTTTTTGGCATTTTCATTTTAGATACTTTATATTTTGGGAGTCTTGTATCAATACAGATGAGTTAATGTCATCACAATTTAATGTTTGTTATGTTTCGGATCACATTCTATAATCTATCATTTTTTTAATAACGTTTACAAGATCAAACAATCCGAGGAAAAGCTTGGCAACACCTTAACTACTTAGTTTTTTCTTCTTCTTATTGTATCTTGGATCTTCTACCATGTATCTTGATCAAGAAATCAGCAACTTTTATTATCTTTTCTTTCTTCCATAGATCATTCAAGGTGCTCACATTTAGTATTTCAATAGAATATTTTTATAAACCAAATATTCCATACAATGTCATTCCATCTCCACCACTTCTTAATATTAAATTAAATATTAAATATTATTTTTTTTACAAACAGTAAACAAAAATTGATGGTAATCATATAGCATTATAGATAAGGATAACCCTTCTCTGAAAGGGATTAAACTATCCATTAATAATATGCATGGATAAAAAGGGTCTTTGAAAAAGACTAGTGAGAAATATGTAATTTCTAAGGTTTCATTAATTCCATGGGTTGGTAAGTACGTCTTTAAATTGTGGCCAATTGCATTTCAACATTCCTCACTATTACCAAACATCATTTTTAATTTGCAATCATGGGATACTTTTTCCTTACTGTGAGGAAGTTCGCATTTCTAGAATTCCTCTCGATAGGCTTTGTCTCTATTAGGTAGCCTTTTGAATTGTTTTTTATAACATGAGTAAATATGTTCTTATTTGATTTAGAAATTTTGGATATTTATATAGTTTAGTTGTTTTTAAATAAATAAATAATATTAAATGTGAATGTGAATGTGATCTATAAAATTAGATATTTTCAAAAGTAAACTTCTAAATTATTTTAAAATAAGTCTTATATTCTTTTAACGTATATAACAATTAAAATAAAATGATAATGATTGTGAAGAGGGTTTTAAATATTTTAGTTTGGAGGATATTATAAAATATTTAGATTTAATTTTTTAAAGAGAAAATAATAATTAATTAGATATAATTTTTTTATACTCAAGCCATCGTTTCAAGGGTTAAAATTCAAGCAGAATGACTGTAAATCAAAATACTTTGCTAAAACACCGAGACAAGGACCTAATTTGAATTTGGGCAGAAAAGTAAGGGTATAAAATGCTAAATTAGAGGCCCAAATTTTGACTGTGGGTCCTAGAAAGTTAGGGGGTGAAATATTTGATTTGATTTGAGAATGTAAAGGCCCCATAAATGGTAAGATAGCACCTAGGAGATTAAATGAATTATTTGATTGGAGTAAAAATAGAGGAGCACACTTATAAATAAGGGATAACCTTAAGTTTTGAAGAAATGAAATGAGCACAAAACTAAGGGTGCTTACTTCTTAGGACAATACACTTATCCCCCACTTTAGCGAGAGTATGAGTCTACCTCATACTCATGGTAAAGTAGAAGAAAGAGATATAAAGATGAAGATCATTGACAAACTACAAGGAGATAATATATCATTAAGTTTAAGGACACAAGCCCCCAAACCAAAGATCTTAACTTGTACATCCATATGCAATGACACATAAAACATAAAAAAATTCATAAAGCTTAGTAAGATTCCAAGTCAACTAGTTTTTGATTAAGGTAACAACAGGTTTTGAAGGGGCCCCGAAACCTTTTACAAAACTGGAACTGAAGATAAAACTATAAGAGTTCCAAAGATACAACAGTCCAGCCAAAATAGAAGCCTAGACACTGGCCCAAACCCCTCACAAAGAAAACACCTCAGTCTGTTACGCAAGATAAACCAAAGGAAAACAACAGAACAAGGGGAGGGGACTAAACTTTTGATCCCTTCTTATGGGACCGAAGGATCATGTCAAAAGAAGAGGAGGATCTCTTAGAATGTTTACCTTTAACTATGATCCACTCTTCTTCAACTCTAGTTGCCACATCCTGCCAGCACTGTGAATCCAAGACTGAAGAGCCAACACCCGGCAAAGGTGTTGGAATAGCCAGCGAAATGCCCATCATATGACCATAATTACTCCTAGCCAAGGGAATAACAAAAGGAGGATCAACAACATCAGGACCAACACCAGTCAAAACCCCAACATGGACAACAGAAACAACACCCATTGAACTGCTAGTAGGGGCCCCAACTCCATCCAGCAAAGAAGGACCAGGAAAAGATTCCAATTCAACTAGTTGAAGATAACTTGCTAAAGAAATTTTCTCAACTGCTAACATCATGCTCAGAAAGCTATTGAAAAAGCACAACTGGTCACCTGAAAAGAGAAAGAGAACACATCAAAGATAAGAAAAGAATCCATGATCTATCCCACTAGCATATCTATGAGAGCATGAAAAGAAGACAGAGGGACCGTGAATCCAACAGTCTAGCAAGTTGTGTTATGCTAGGTGATTCATGGGAGAAGAAGAGGAGGAGAAGGAAATGCTAGAAAATTGTGTAATTCTAGTTCCACTTATCACAAAGAAAGAGGGCAGGAGAGTTGATGTATATTGGGTTGTGTTATGCTAGTCAATTCTAACTTGAAAAATTTTCACTTATGGGTGGCTTGAAAAAGTTTGCACTTAGGAGTAGGTTATGAGATCAGTCCTATGGAAAGAATTTAATTCATAGGGATCCAAAAAGGATGATCAGTCCTTAGGAAAGAATATCATATTTATTAATTCAAAAAAATATTTGATATTGTAAAAATCTCAACTAATTTATCTAAAAAAATACTGTTACTATCAATAAATTATTAATTTCAAAATACCAATATACTATGTCCAATTTTTAAGACTCCAGTTATAAATGGACCAACTTTTTTTTAATTAGAAAAATAGATATGTTAATAATAGGAAAAAAAAATACAAGAAGAAAGCTTGAAGTAGCACTTCCAAGCCAAAAATTGAGACAACTCAGCTTAGATACAAATTAACATAACAAATCAACAAGACAAGTGAAAGTAATAGATTTTGATCACAAAACAATTACAATAAGAGAAAGGACCACTTTTCTCTAAAAGTACAAAGTATATGATCTGACTTCTTTCATCAATGTATTCTCATAGTGCTGGTAGCTGGTATTGTGGACTATAAAATGACCTTTTTTTTCCTTTATATATTCTTTTACACATTTGACACTTTGGTATCGAATTAGTTTTTCTAGTGCTTGTCTTCTGATGAAAATGATTATTCATAGTTTATTTTCTAATATTATTTTAGAACAGAGCTCTTGCTAAAACTTTGAAGAAAAATCACATCAGCAACTCAAAGGCGCTCCAAACCCAATTACCTCAATACAGTCTCATTGACATCTATTGCTAAGAATGAGAATAGATCTATGTTTTTAATGTTTTATGCTTACATATTCTTAACTGACGGCTAAGCTCCCTACAAAATTCGTCATTGACTAAATTTCAAAAATTAGAAAACACAACATATTTTCGCAAAATTTTCAACATCTGTTCTTTATGATCTGCATATTTCGTGGTTGAAAGCCACAAAAAATTTGCAAATAAATCACTATATTTTTGCAAATATGAAAAAAAAAAGTTTGACATTTTTTAATCTTTAATACGTTTTATAAAGAGCTTAACCCTTACCATTCTTAACGGCACCTTATGAATTGTAAGTCAAGTAGAATATATTATGCAAGCTTTAAAAAATACTTTAAACAGTCATGTCAACCTGCTGCACCATACCAAAATAAATGTAACCTGCTGTACCAGTAAGTCTATAATAATAACTATAATACCCACAACATACACCATAAGTCCTTGCCTTTGTCTGATTTATTCTATTGAATCATTAAATACTATATACCCTTTCGGAGCATTATTATAAGTTTTATACTTGCAGACTGTCATTCAAATTACTATTAAACTCATCCACTTTGTCGCCAAAGAAATCTTTCAGGAAAATGCAGATTAATTTATTTACATTGACATGTTTGCAGTACTACTTAGTAGTTATTATGCAACCTGCTCCACGAGTATGATGTACAATAATTCGTATATTCCAGGGCAAACATAAAAAGAATTAATAAATGCCCTGTATTGTATAGCACAGGTACGAAATATTGGTATGAAATAATTTTCTTTAAATGTTGCTCCTGCTGCTGTTCTGTTTTCTTATTATGGTAAGTGGCTATTTAGTTTTTTTCGTATAAGTCAATAATGTAATTCTTATAATAAGATTAGACAAGTCATAAAATTATGTTTAATTTGATTATATGATAATGTATTATTCATAATTTTTTTTTTTTTTTTCTTGTTATCTCATTTTTATGATAGATCATAGAATATAATCTAATATATTATTATATTGTATTAAGCAATTTTCTTTAAAGATCACGAAAATAAGAATGCATTTTTCCTTGCATTTAATTTAATATATTAGAATATGATCTAATATATTAGTATATTGTGTTAAGCAATTTTGTTTAGAGATGTGAATATACTCCCATAAAGAATAGTGATTTATGATTCAGTTGGTATAATGATTGAGTAAAAGGTAATTATTTTTTAAGTGTTTTATTCAAAATGTTTCTTATTGTAAAGCTTTATTACAAATATAGTTAAATTTATGTTGCTTCTTTCAATGTGCATATCTTGAAAGATATTTCTATTGTACATTCTTTCTTCTACTAATAAAAAACCCACAACCTGCCTATCCTAGAGAAATAAAATTATTAAGTTATACAAATAATGAGCCATTTCCATTGAAACAAATCTTTAAGAATTGTGGATGTTAATTAAATTTACAAAATAAAATATCTGAAAGGATATTATGTGGTCTTATTGGGGACTTATAATTCTTGGAGTGAAGTCTATTAGATTAGAATATCAAGCAATTTTTAATTAAAAAAAAAATATTCTTTGTATTGTAGAAGATTTGAACTCCTTAGAAACATACAAAATGAACTTTGATATTGATTAATAAAAATTCCATTAATTTTAATGAACTCATATGTAAATATGGTAATTAAAAAAATAAGGTTTAATAGAAGGTACAATTAGAAAACAATCAATTAAGATACAATTCTAATACTTGTTTCAATTAAACTTATTATATTTTTGCTTTACTAAATATTTATAATTCAATTAGTATAATGATTGAATAAGAGGTTATTGTTTTTTTAAATGTTTTATTCAAAATGTTCCTAACTTTGTTTGAATTATTTGTGAAACAGCCTCTTCCAACAGTGAGGATCAAGGTATGTATGAAAAATTCAAGAAAAATTTCACTCTTATTTTCGTGATACCATCGTGTGATATGAAATTACTTCTTCAGCCACATTGCAAACCAGAAACCATTCCATCACTGTTGTTAATTTATGCAGTTCAGAAAGTCAAATTTAATTTAATCGTGTGTCAAATTGTTTTTTGTGGGAGTAATTTAAAAGCATTTCCCACTATTTTCTTTGCGGAAAGCAAAATTCGATTTGAAATTTGGCGTTTTAATACAAATATGAAACAGATTTGTAAACTCTTTAATTAGTTTACGTTTAGTATTTGTTTACTATTTGTGGGTGCAGGTTTAACACAATAGAACGAAGCACGATAGGTATGAATATTCTTTATATTAATATGTAACTTTGTGTGAGAATTTATATCGATTTTATTTTTTACAGATTTAGTTAGAAAACTGTTGAATTTTTGGTGTGATGCATTTATAGTTAAGCACATTTGAGTGCAGATTTTGGAATGCAAGTCAATATAGGGAGATTAATTATAGATAGAAATTCCAATAACCTCTTATTCTAGGTGGATGATTGTGTCCATTATAAATTTTTTATATTTTTTTCATACTTTTTTTAAAAAGTTTTTTTGGACATTTATGTCAATAGTTCAATTTGGAGATATTGAGAACATCACTCACTACAGCAACCGAGTCAAGGAAGTTTTGAATGCTATCTAAGGAGCGGGTGGAACCATTGATGAAGACACAATGGTAAGTAAAATTCTCAAAACATTGTTACCTACCTTATATGCTATTAAAGTCTTTGCAATACATGAAATGAGAGCAACTCCTGGTAATAATATTTCTCTTGATAGTCTGATCACTAGATTGACTGCATTTGAGATTAATAACTATGACAAAAGTGGGTTACCTAAGGTAGAATCTGCATTTATGTCATTTCTGAAAATTGGAAGATCAACAGACATAAGATAAGAAATGAGAGTGAAAGTGAGAAGATGAACTTGATGATTTTGAAGCATTAATGGCTAGAAGACTAAAAAAAGGCAAAGGAAGATATAGAGGTAAACTACCCTTGGTATGTTTTTAATATAAAGAGATTGGCCATATTGTTGCAAGATGTCCTGACAGGAAAAAAGATGAGAAAACAAGTGAAAGATAAAATGAAAGGAATAATGACAGAGGCAACCGACAATATGGCAACATAGACAGCCGAGACTACATAGATAAAGGCAAGAAGGCATGTTACCTAGTTGAAGATGAAGATGATGACACTGAAACTGAAGCTGATGAAGACATAGAAGTGATATTTGTGGCATTGAAGGAAGATTCCAAAGAAGAAGAAATGTACGTTGAAATAGCACTTATTTCTAAGGTTAGCAAGAATGATAGTTGGATTATTGATAGTGGCTGCACACATCATATGACTGGTGATGAAGAAAAAATTGAATATCTTGAACATTATAATGGTGGATCTATGAAAATGAGAAATGATACACCTTGTCAAGTAAAAGGAAAATGTTCTATACTGCTGAATAATAAGATCAGATGTGAGAATGCATATTGGGTGAAATGACTTAATTATAATCTGTTGAGTGTAGCACAACAAAATAATACATGTCACCGAGTTGCATTTGAGAATAGAAAGGTGAAAATCTTTGATGAAGCTGGAAAGCTGATTGGTACTGGTGAACAATCAAAAGGTAACTTATTCTATCTAGACAATACTGAAGCTTTTTATTTGTTGGCTAAGAATGAAGATGCATGGTTATGGCACAAAAGGTTATGTCATGTGAACTTTAACGATATGGTTAAGATCAGTAAGAAAAGGAAAGTTAGAGGTTTACCTAACATATCTAAACATGACCATGTAATGTGCAAATAATCTCAAATGGGTAAGATGTCAAAGTTTAGTTTCAAGAGAAAACATTACTCATCTAATGCTATTTTGGAGTTAGTTCATATTGACTTATGTGGTCCTATGAGAACTTAGAGTTATTACATGTAGAAATATAAATTTTATCTTATTTGTTGATGATTTCTCTAGGATGATATCTATCTTTATGGGAAAATATTATTCTTAATTGTTTGGATTTTTTACATCTATTATTTGTAAATCCATTTAGATCCTTTTTCACAAATCCATTTCTGCGTTTGAAATTTACATTAATTTGATAATAATATAAAATCATTCACCTCTACTAGATCATTAAATCTATTACAACACTTAAAGAAATTTACTATATTTGAGAAATTTAACATTAACGTATAGAAGAGTAATTGTGCAAACTGAATTATAAAAAGTAAGGATCTACAATATTCATTCAAATAATTGATGTCCATGTTTTTGTCTTCTTAATATTGAAAATAATTTTACAAATTTTAAACGATCATTTTTGTGGTCTTAATTGAAATAGTCTAATTGATATTCAATTATTATGAAATTTGCATTTACATATTGGATTTATCGTTCCAAATTGATTTATTTAAAAAGAATAGTATTTGTAACATTTGTATTTTATTCACATTCAGTTACGACTATGTCGCATCAAAGGTTAAACTTTCAAACAAAGGAGGAAAGAAGACGATGTCAAAGGGAATACAGAATTACACACCAAAGAGAATAACATACCAAAGAGAATATATAAGATAACAATGAGAATAAATAAATGACAATGAAAGGGAGGAGCAACATTTAAACTACAATATAAGAGAAAGAGAAAAATATATCCAAAGAAGAGAAGAGATAATAATGGAAGAAATGCAAGTTCAAAATAGAGAAGAAATGAAAATAACTAAAGCACTTGACAACAAATTTATGATGAGGATTCTCAATCTCAAAGAAATATTAGGCAACAAGTTCATCCTCAACCAGTTGACACACAAAAATATCAGTCAAATTCAAATGTTCATGTCAATGTTCACAATGGTGACTCAATATCCTCTCGTAGTATCCCTGAAAATAATCAACATGTAAATGAACTCCATACGACTAATGAAATAAAATATCTTAAAGAAGATTTCAATGATCCAAATGGAATGCTTAAAGATGATTACAAGAATCTTCAATTGATATTTTTGTCATTGACTAGGCAATTTTGTTTCTTCTCCAATGTGTTATGTATGTCAGGAATGTTACCGTGGAATAAAACTAACTCGGTCATCAGAAGGTCTTATCTATAATAAGTGTCGACAAGAAAAAGGTAATAACTGGTTCTCTCTTTCAAATAATTTATGGATCTTGAAGTGACAATAGAATGAATGAGTGTTTGATGATTTGATATATTGATATTTGCAACGTTACAAGTATATGTAAGAGGAGAATTCATTTATGAAACTAACCAACAAAATACTAGGTTAGACAAACTATCGAATAGATTACTAAACTAGACAATGTAATAAACGTATATATATAACATATACGCTAACATTTTCAAGGTTTCTACTAATTCCTGCACATGAATTAGAAAATTTCATTGATTCTTGTTTCTCAGAATTGTTGCTTTATGAACCCTTTCGTCATATCAAGACATATATTGACAATAGTAATGAATCCATAAATCGATTTGGGAAATATTGAATTATAACCCATGGCATGTGGAGTGAGAAATGGGTGCAAAAATTATTGAAGATAATAGTGAATCATAAACTAAAAACAATCAGGTATTTGAAGGGAACACTACTTAACACGAATGGGAAATCATATCCAGACTACACCATGGTCAAATAATGCAACTCAGAAATTGATATGTTGGGAAGGAGAGATATTGATATGTAGGCAACTTGGTCTAATGAATATTGATGTAATGAATATACAACTAAAGTAGTCAATTTCATTAATACAATGTGAGATAATAGATGCCTCGTACATACTAATTCAATGCAAGTTATGGACTTTATAAACCTGAGTGACAAACAAGAAAAAGTGGGCAACATAATTATGTCACATTATCATATGAAAGAAAATGGGCACCATTGTATATGATAATTAAAGGAACAATAGGAATATGAAAGTCATATCTCATTGGTGCAATTAGTAAAGGTCTTAAAAATGCAACAATACCAAATAAGTTCCCTCTTCTACTACTTGCACCGACTGAAGTTGCAACATTCAACATTGGAGTATCCATAATTCATTCTAAGTTGAGAATTCTAGTAAAAGAATTTAATCAACTAGGGGGAACATGACTCACAAGCTTGCAAGAAAAAATATTGCATGCCAAATATTTTTTGATTGATGAAATTAGCTTCATTGAAGAGAAATTGCTAGAGAACATAGATTCTCCACTCCAACAAGCTTTCCCGCAAAATGAAAATATGAATTTTTAAGGTGTACAAACAGTTGTAAATAGTTATGATAAGCATCTTATATTACAATAAATGAAAACTTATGTAAAAAAATCTATATTTTCATTACATAAAACTAAATAAGACAGATTTTCTTTGGCAAGAATTTATACATGATTTTAGTTGGAGACCTAGGTCTGTTGCCTCTAGTTAGAGATAGACCAACATATGAAAGCAATAGATGAGAAAATGAGAAAATGTGTCGTGAGAAGAGTTTAAAATTATGATTACAGGTTAGAAAAGGTATTTAGACAAGATGAAAAAGATAGTGAACGAAAGTCATTTCATCAACTGTTGATAAACCTAAGTGAAGAACACCGTACAATTGATGATTGGAAATTGCTCATGTCAAGAACAAGAAAAAACATTTCTCCAACTATCAACGAATATTTTGACAACAATGTTCATTTGTTCTCCACTAATGATAATGTCCAAAATTATAACATGAAAGAATTATATTCTCTTAAACAACTTGTTTCATGTAGTATTGCTACAAATATGGAACAATTAATTCAGTGGAAGGAAGTTCTCATGATGAGCTTGATATATAATTATTGATTAGTAATAATGTGAGTAATGTTAACTTTTAATCTATGGATAGAAGGAGGTCTTGTCAATGGGGCTTTGAGATATATACAAAATATTGTCTACAAATCTGGAAGCATGCTACCATAACCACCAAAATATGTAATGGTTAAATTGGAGAGTTACTATGGACCACCATTTCAGGATCAAAATTCAAACACAATTCCTATTAGTATTAGACAAAGAGGTTGTACAATACAGATACCCTTGAGACTGGCTTGGGCATTGACAATACACACGTCACAAGGTTTGACACTTGGAAAAGCTACGGTTGATATAGAACCAATGAAAAGAATAGGAATGACATTTGTTGTTATATCTCGTCTAAAAACTTTATAGGGACTAAGAATAATGTCACCCTTCACATATGATAGCTCTATGAAAAAATGAAGAAGGGAAAACAACTTGCAAAACAAGAAAATGAAGAAAATAGATTTAAGGGTTTAGAAATAGGTTGATGTAATAAATTTTTGTGGAGAATAATTTTTTCAATTTAACTTCCTTTTTTTTATGATAGTACACTCATTTTGCACTAATAATTTAAAATTTTAAACTATCAAATTTCAATAGCACGTTTACATTGTATTTGATTATTTTCTAAATGCAAAGATTGAATATTGGATGTTTGATTTATATCTATTCAAATTATTATTAATTGTTAATTATTAAAAAGTATTTATAAAAATAAATTGTTACTTTAAGGAAAACCCAACTATATCCTAAATACGGAAAGTTGAGTGATTATTTTTGTAATAACTCAAAGAATGTTGTCAAACCCTAACCTTCCTTCTAATTAAAACCCTTCATTTAATTGTATAACTAATATACTAACCCTAAGTCTGTGTTTAAATTACTTTCCTTATGTTCATCATATAAATTTACGTTGATGTTTAATATTACTATAAATTGCATTATCACGTAACGAACATGTTCTCTTTAAACAGGCTGCATGGATTAAAAAAAGTAAAGAAATTTTTCGAGGATCTACGAGAACACTTACTCTTTATGAGTATAGCGAAATTGTCAAGTAGGCGTTTCTCAAGAATGAAGTTGGTCTGTACGTAAGAGGTGGAAAGAAATACTTTCTTCTCTTGATTATCTAAACAGTATAATACTCATCCACAATGTCTTTTGTTATTGCACTTCTTCCCATTTGGTTCAAAACAGATAAAATCGTGGATGATTGAAGGAGATGTGGATTTCTATAGGGCACTTTCAATGAAATTTCCAAATAAATGTAAACGTATAGAGATGGTTTCCAACAATATCTATTGTTGCTCAAAATGGATAAATACCTTTGAATCTTTTTTCTACAAATATGATCAGTCTACTGCATGCACTTCAGCTGGGACAAAAATTTCTAATATCGTATGTATTATAACAACCATACGCACTGATTTCATGGCAATGAGTTTTGACTCTTCCAACAATCATCTTCTCATCTTGTTTTGATTTCAAATGGTCGAACTTATGTTGAGATTTATAAATCAAGCTCAGATTCATGGAGACAAATATATGTTCAAAATTCTTATTATCCAATGGGAAGAGGGTTTTGCTTTAATTCTAAAAAAAACTTGGATTTCATTTTATTTCAGGAATAAGTTTTTCATGGATTCGAAATTACATCAAAATGTATAATTTTTTGAGTCAGTGCGTGATTATAATCTTATTTTTTATGATCTTGTTTTTTTAACAATTTTTTCTTATAATTCTATTTTTTAATAATTTTTTTTTTTACAATTTTTTTTAATAATCTTATTTTTTTAAGTTAATAATACATATTTTAATTTAAAAATGTATAAGTTAAAAATACATATATATTTTAATTAAAAAACCAACAACAAAAATGATAGGTTCAAAAATTAAAAATTAAAAATTAAAATTTAAAAAATGAAAAATAATTCTTATTCCAATTTCACAGTATGAGATCCAAACGCGGAATAGATTATTGCAGCTTTCATTTTGAGGATTAATTAATCCGAGAATAGGTCATTATTCTAGAATATGCCTATTCTAGATAAATTAATTCCATGCACCAAACGGGCCTTAAAGGATGATTTTATTGGATGAGAAGTCATATGCGATTCATTTCTTGAACAATAATTTCCTCACCAACACATGCTAATGTAGAGTATCAACTAATAGTAGGTTTTTCAAAGAATATCATAGAATATGGAAGTTGCAAAAAGAAGATATAAAAGGTAAAGAAAAAAATATATGGTCTCTTTTACATATCAAATTATGGAATACAATATATAAGATATCAATAAACAACTATGGATGCATATTAATAGTGGGAGAGAAAGTATCACTATATAATAATGAAGGAAAAATTGAAACCGACAAGTATGGAAGCTATACACCATTATTTAACATGCCAATTGAAAGTAAAAATGTATGGTGGCTATATCATATTTTGGAATGCAACTTTATATCGTAATTCAAAATTAATTTCAATAATGCAATAATCAGCACATTACATTTGTGTAAACTTAAAAATTATTAATTTAATAATTGAATATGACTTTAAAACATTATCATAACATAATAATTAAATAAAGTTTTATTTTAAAAAATTAACTTTAATACATACTAAAATCTTAATACTCACATAAAACATTATTACTTGAATAGAACTTTAATACTTTATCAAACTAAGTTTCACTAATCCTAATTGAAACCTAACACTAAACCAAATAAACCCTAAAACTAACATATAACCAAAGAAAATCCTAACTAGAATATTGAAGTGTAATAATTTATGTATGAAACAAAAGCCAAATTGTAATTGAATATTACACCATATTGGACACCACCTCTGATTCAAAACCTAAATTTTACAATAAACTAAATAAAACTCCAATTTTGTATTCTTTGTATATACGCTGACATTTATATATTGATTATTTATTTTAAAAATATTATGTTTATTTTATTAAATATTAAAATTTTAATATGCAAATATTTGTCAAATTTAAGATAAAAAATAAGAATTTTTTTAACAAAATCATACTACTATGTTTCACCCCTTATCATCATGACCAAATACTTTTTAATATTAATCAATGTATTAATGCATACATATTTGTGATATTGCTATTACAATTAACTTCTTAGTTTTCGAGTCAAATTCATTGATCTATATTTCATTAGTAGTGGTTCACAATAATCCATCTGGACGAATCAAACACTTAATCCTCAGTCCTCATTGCATCTAAGTGATGTTCACACAGATCAACCATTGAACTTTCTGAAAATATTATTCAACTCACAGATGCTTAATTATACAATATATAGATTAAAATATTGCTCCCTACAAAATCAAATATCATAAATACACATATAATATTTAACTCTTTCATTTTACTTTCTTCAATATTTGTAAATTTTGATTAACAGTCTATATAATAGAATTTCAATGTAAAATTTATTTATACAACATTTCTATCTTATCTTTAGATTTCAAAACTTTAATCCAAACAATACAATTATTTGAGCAGGTGTGAGAACCGTACCAGTGCCACATCAACTTTAAGATGTGCTAAGCGTTTTCAGAACATGTCGTGTGTCTGTATATTCATTCATTAATACTTTGAAAGTTATTTACATAATTATTGTGGGAACATTCAATGCTCTGATCAAACCATACAACCTATAAGTCATAAATCATCGCTTTCAAATAATTTTTGAAATGACTTCAATACTAAAACTAGCTAATTTAATTTCATTATTCGAGCATAAATGTCTACAATGTGCCATATAGTGACAAGCTGTTAGAAAATTGGACACAACAAAGAGAGCATATATTCCAATGATACAAAATAAGCATATATTTATGATATTGAGGTTGTCTTCAGATTTCCTGAAATTTTTTCATTATGAAGAAGAGGACAATAATTATAGACTGTGGAAAATTATTTAAATTAATATTATTTATTTCTTTTAATTCTTATATAGAAGAGATAGATAATTGAAAAACTTAATAAATATGTATGTCAAAGGGTTGTTCAATTGATCGGTACAATTACCAGTTACCAAGATTCAAACCTAAATAAACACATTCTATTCAAATTGACATGGAGGATCCCCTCTACATAAATACTTAGTCCAAAGATGACTTTCATATGATTATATAAAGTTCATCTATATAAATCAACTTGCAGCTTCCATAATATTTTTCATTTTAAGTTTTAGATCATTTAATAATTTATTATGAAGAAGATAATAACAATTTTAATGTTATACTATATAGATTGTGGAAAATTCATACCAATTAAGATATACTTACTTCTTTTTATTCTTATATCTAATAGATGGATAATTGAATCACTTGATGGATAAGTATTTATGTCAAAGGATTGTAGTTGATTTAGTACGATTGGTGAGGATGATGATAAGTAATTAAAAAAACAATTACCAAGTTTCAAATCCCTAAAGACATGCTCAAGTCAAGTTTAGACACATAAATGACTTTGATTGAGGTAAGGATGATGGTACGTGATAAGAAAACTATCCATTAATAGCTGTATAATAATTTTGATATTATATTAGATAGATTGTGAAAAACTCATACCCACTAATTTATATTTACAACTTTTTTTCTTATATCTAAGAGATGGATAATTGAATCACTTAATTTTTTAAAGAAATATTTAATAATTTTATGTTTTTATTCTAATATGAAATAAATACTTATATCTAAGAATTGTAGTTTAGTTTGTTTTGCATAATTGGTGAGGACGATAGCATATGATTTAAAATCTAGCCATCAAAATTCAAACCATACAAAGAATCAAATTTTGATATAGTGATGTGACCTTAATGGACCTAATCTCCTCCACATGACTGCTTAGCCAAAGAACGACTTTTATATAACTACATAAAGACACATCTATATAATCCAAAAGAAAAAGCTTTTATTAATTTTATTAACATTTTGGAATGCTGCGAATAGAATTTGTCTGAAATGTTTGAAATGCTGTACTGCATATATTCATGTTCATATTCTTATTGCTCTTCCAGATTCCATGTGCTATTTGTCCTTTTTCAGCTGTCTTGATGTTAACTGGTTCTTCTCTTCTCTTCTCTATCCATTCATGTGAGACCAATAATTAGTCATTTTGGAAGGGACAAACATGGGCCAATGCTTATAATGGTTTATGCAGGAAATGAAGAAAAAGGTGGATAAGCCCCTGTAAAGAAAAAATCAGTACAACAGTAACAGGTTGATTACAAGTCTGCAGAGTTATCATATTCAATAATGCAATGTATTCCATGTGACTCGCAGTACTTTGAAACTTTCTTGTCTCTTTTAACTAATAAATTGGGAATTGAAATTTGTATGTTTGGTCACCAACAATTTTGTTGAAATGAATTGTAATCTTGATGAAGACAAATTCTTCAGAAATCTTATGGGTGTTCATTTAAGATCTTAAATGAATATTGTTTAATAAAATTGATTATAGTATTTTTATTTGAAATAATGGAATTAATTTAAAACTAATGTAAATGACATTTAAAAATGGATTTGGGTATTTCTGAGTGTGAGAATTCAATAAGGAGGTTTCCAAATTACAATTCTGAATATTCTGTTTAAGATAAGCATGTCTAAGACATCCATTTTATATGTAGGGGTATATATCAATAACAATTAATATATAGTAAATATTTTATTTAGATATTATTGTGATTTTTCAAGATGAACTTAATATTTTTATCAATATAAAATATTTTTGAGATGTATTAAAAATACAATATATTTTCAACATTTTATTGTTTTAAGTGATTTGAATCTATGACCTACATTTCATTAGCATACATTTATGAGACTTGTCATTTCATAATAAGTAGGCTTAGCTAGCAGAAATTCTTAATAGATAGTGTATAGTATAGAGCATTCATTTTAGTGATGTGATTGTATTTTAGAGACATGATTCACATATGTGTAAATCATCTTGAAAATGTCAAAATGAATCTTCTAACTTTCTCATTCTTGTACATTGATCTTGAAAATGTGGAAATGAATCCTCTACCTTTCTCATTCTTGTACATGTTGTCAATTTATGATGGGGGTGGTCAATATGTTGACTATTTATGGAGTGAACTCTCATTCATTGTAAGCAATTGTTCCTTGGACCTTAATGGATCACCAATACAATTGCTCAATGCATAGCCACTTTGTGTGTTGATAGTTGATTATTATAAAAAAACATATGGGAATTTATGGTAGGTCATAATGGTATGCCCATTTTTAGAACTATAGAAAGAGGATATGAAAGTCCTCAAAGTGTAAAGAAGTATTGGACGTAATGTTAGATAGATTATTTTTTTGACAAAAAAAATCTTGATACATGAGTATTTTAATTGTCATGTTATCTTGAATTTGCTAAAAATATTAGTTTTCTTGTTATTTGTGTATTTTGTACATTATTTTTATGTAACACAAGTGTTGTGATTCTTAAAGATGGAGCCTTTTGAATAATTATTGTAGTGTCTTTAAACAATACTCTTGGAATACTATTGATTTTGATACAAATTTAATATTTAGTTATTATAGAATAGTCATCAAATGATATTAGAATTATTTTATTTTGATTTATGACAAAAAAAAATTTGTTATCTATTTATTATGTTGGTAAATATTTTAAATTACTAGAATATTGTCACTAATGATGATTTATATATTTGATTATTATTTCTATAAATGTTTTATGAATTATTGTGTTTTGTTAGTCTATTTTGTAATTACATTTTTTTTTTCATTATTTAAATTATCCATCTAATTTTGACATTTAAATTTACATGAAGTAAATTAATACATTTCAATGTCTCCTTGATTTGCAAGGTCATGTGCATGATGGAGGAGTATCATGGGTAAGTCCATTGAAATGGTATAAAACGATCACTATTTCATCTGAAATCAATTGGGCTTAAAATTGGACGAATAATTTGATATCATGCACTCAAAATATAAGAATATGAAAATAACAAGAATTAATAGTGCTAATTTAATTTTTGTCATATATGTGAATGCATTGGATGAGTTTCAAAGTTCCTGAATCAGATTTGGTACATTTGCGATCCCCATGGTTGGTTGTCAATGTCAGGAAGAAATTTAATGTCTGCACTTTGTTGAATCCACCTCAAAGCCCATCTTGGACGATTAAAATTTTGTAACTAGATAAAGATCTATTTGGCAGAGTATTTTTTGGGGGGACATATGGTAATATACTTGTTCAGTTTTGTAGCTCCAGGATGAGTGCTATATGCTTTTTAATTTTTTGGTCATGTGTATTAAAATGTATCCCAAAAAATTGCACATTTCTTGCATTCTGAGAATGACTCATCTAATATTTTGGCTTTAAATCCAAGTTCATATAGTATATTAATTTTTAAAAAATTCTATTTAACGATGTAGCTAACAAGATCAGTTTGCAAAGGTGGTATCTGAATTTGGTGAGGAGGATGAAATCAAGCTTTTTAGGGAAAAGGACCTAGTAATTGAGCACCGTAACATCACACTTCTCAAAATCTTATTTAAAATTTCAAATCACTCTCAACTTTTTTCAGCAGCTTACTTGGCAAGTCCCTTGCTTATAACTATGGTATCAAGACCACATCATCAAATATAATGCCACATCGTAATGTTTTTTGCCAAGGTGTCCAAAACAGCCCTAAACAAAGTGAGAACAATGGTTGTGCAAAAAGGATACCCATACTTGTGCAACTGATGTGGCATCACATGATTGGTTGCTTTTTACAACTAAGGTACATTTCATTCAATTGTGGGTAGTTATCATGATAGCAATAACAACTTTAAACTCATAACTATTGGTGCAATATTGTCAAAAAAAATTAAAAAATAAGCCAACAAATATAGGTATTAAATCAGCAAATGTAGGTATTTAATCAACAACTGCTATCACAGCCATTAGAACGCGTTCAGATATTAGATCATTTCCCTAACAAATTTTTGTGGCTCCAAAAGACCCAATCAGTCTGCAGTGAAATTACTCCAAATGTCCAACAAGAGAAATTAAAAATTTGTCATGTTCTCTATAGTTTGGACTCCATTTATTTAAAACATTGTTAAATATTTTAAATCAAATTAAGCAAGATTTAGTTTTGTTTTAAATCATCTATAAAGTTTATACACCACAAACTTTAATTTCATTTCTTCACCTGCACATTTTTACAAACTTAAGTGAAAGTTTACAAAGTTTCTACATGGCCGGATCGCTGGAAAGCTGGAATTACATTGCACTTAAGATTTACGTGGGGAATTTACATCCATATATATTCACAAATTTCACTGAAGATGCTCTGAAATATATATTCAAAGAGATTTTAAGCTCACGGATAAACAAACTTTGAGCTCTTAAATAGTGTGTAATATGAGAGAGATTTCAATTGCCTTAAAATGGAATAAGTTGCAGCTACGTATTTTCTTCAAGAACAAAGTATTTCTAGGGGAATATCAAATAGTGAGCAGAAAAAGATAGGTTTTTAATTTCAAATTTTAAGGTTAGAAAGGTGTGAGCTGAGGTATTTCCAAAGTGCCACGTGTCAAAATACAAGGAGAAGGAGGAATGTTTTGCTATAGATGAAGGGGAGCCAAAAGTGCCAAATGTTAGATTCAGTTTTAATCTTGAGCTTCTGATTTTCTTTATTGTCTCAATTTTATGGTTTCAAATTTGGAAAAAGGGAATGGGCAGGGATACATGTCTATGTCAGGGTTTTAGAAGTTCAGAAAATAAATCTATTTTCTTTCTATTAATAAAAAGCAGTTCAATTAGTGCATACATAAATGTATGTTGTTGATGTTTCAAAAAATGTAAATCAATTTTTTAAATTTGAATAATCAAATATTTGGAGGGTTTTAATAGTACACATGGTGTGATGAGTTTTCAATTGATTACTTGCATCAAGGAGTAGATTGAATATATTTTCAGTTGATTGTTAAGAAGTTTTTGAACTTTTGTTTTTGGATCTATAAAAATATTAACAAGAATTCTAATTGTAGGTCTCATTAGTGTAAGGTAGTATTGATTTAATGATCATTGAAGTTATATTTTGATTATTGATGAAAAGAGTAATTGCATTATGACTTTGTAATGTATATTGCACTGATTTGAGTTTGTTGCTCTTGTCAAATCTTAACTAGAAATACTTAAAATAATTTGAATCTCTTTTACTTCTATTAACTTTTCTTGTGTCTTCATGGTGTTTAAGAGTATATAGGTTGAATGTGAGATGGAGACATTGTTCTTAGGTTATTTGTTAAATAAGAAATATTCAAAGTAAATGGGATTATGTTTGAATTTGATGGAATGTAAAACAGCCATTATTCATACACATGAAAATCATCCACTTTTCATAGATATGTAACTCATTGTTTGACATAAGTTTTATCATATGTACTCAGGCCTACAAATAGGAACACCCTCTAAATCATGTGGAGCTCAAAGTGCATGATGCTTTTATAGCCTTGTTTGTTGGCTTTTATTGTCCATAGTCTAGCTATTGTGCAAGATCTTTGTTAGAAACTTTTTATCCCACTATTTAGGCATTGTGTTTCTCCTCAGGGTTGGGGTTGCAAGAAAAAAACCAACTATCTAGTTGCAAAGTGTCAATAAATTATGCAATTTAAAAATTTATTTTAGATTTTGAGGGTTTTTAGACCTAGAAGTAGATTTATTGCAACGAATTTGGAAAAAATCATAATTATGACTCCATTGATGAAGAATTTAGAATGAAGACATGTGTTAAATGGCTCTTTGTTGTTTGAAGCTTACTCTTATGTGAAGAGAGTTGGTGACTCTACAAGTTTCAGATCTACTAAGTTTTAAGTCATAAAAAGAAAAAAAATTAGTACCTACAATATTTCTGAGTACTTCATGTATTTTGGTTTTCAAAGGAAATAAATCTATGTGAAAATAGTTTATAAAATCCCTTTAGAATGAATTGATTCCCTACTAGGTGAAATAGCATTCCTAAAGGAATTGGATAGTGATCTAGATCTACATACTCCTGAGTTATTAAAGGCAGTTTTGGTGTTACAAGAACTATGCATATTCTAAAGATTATGTTTTTTTATTAAGGAACAAGCAAGTTTTAAAGGGACCCAAAACCCTTTTTACAAAAGATTGCTTACAAAGATAGGCATATTGAATCCAACAACCAAAAGACAACAAAAAACCAAAAATAAGATAGCTAACTAAAGGAAACTTAATTTAGATTCTTGAGTGCCTCCACTACCTTTGTCTCCAACTGGGTTATATTAAGAGCTATATTTTTCAGATCCTGAATGTCTTGGTTGATGAATTTCTTCTTCAAATTGGATCTAGTCCTTTTGGAGGGACTGATATTCTCCTCTTACACCTTTTCAATCGAATCCACATCAACCACCACCCCCTCATGTTGGAGGCCTTCAACTTTCCCAACCATAGTATTGATACTTTCAACAGAACTTTTAACGAATTTGTGCTTGTAGGTAACAAGGGATATGAGGTTGTCATTTATTTTTTGAAATTTGTTTTCCAAGTGTTTCAACCTTCCATCATAATCCTTCTTGAATTTCTCTTATACCTTTATAATCCCATTGTCAAAATCTGTCTTGAGGTCATTAACATTATTAGTATTTTTTTACATTAAATCAACAATAGATTTCCTTTCTTCAACACTCCACTATTCAACATTGTAGTTATCATGTTTTGTATTAAATATATCTAGATCTTTATATTGATCGCTTTGATTTTATTAAAAATCTATTTCTGCATTCGAAAATAATTGACCGCACAATCATGGGCTATGGCTAAGACATATGGGTTTTCTCTATCCAAATTGAGATAAGAGGAGTCTGCATTAAGATCCGTAGGAAAAGAGTTCTCTTGGTCCTATTAGTAACATGTACAACTTTATTAGGCATGGTAGGGTAGGACTGCTCCGAATCAAAATTGGTCTAAAAATACAGGATTTACCAGCCTTCTTAGAATTATGGACTTTCTTCCTTTTCTTCTTTGGCTCAAAGTCCAACTCGTCAATATTAGTATCTTAGTCCTCCTCATCAAAGAAGTGACTCTTGAACTCTTCATCCTTAGTAACTTTCTCATAGGAAGAATCAAGCGACACTAAGGAAGGAGAGAGAAAATCCCCATGACAAGGACAAATAAATTTCCATGTAGAACATCACATGTCATTACAGAACTTCCCTGCCCTAAACATGTTCTCCACATAGAACAACACACCCCATTACACAACTTTCCAAAAGCGCAATACAACATTCCAATGAAACACCGAAAACTCCATAAGTTTTTGGTGGCGTGAAACAACATTCAAGCAATAGACAACATTTCAGGAACAAAGACACACAAACACCCCAATCTCTCGAGCTTGAGAACTTGTCGAATTCTTGCTAGAATTGGACAACTTTTCAACCATGTGAGATAATTTTTTGATGTTAGATAATTTTTCAAAAATAAATTAAGTTCAAATTAATAAACTATATCAACTAAAAAATATAAAGGTACCTGTTAGAGTTGTCATATTATAGCTAATAATTAATTAATTAAATTATTAGTCTATTATACTCTACACTTAAGTTAAACTTAGGCATCTTATTCTTTAGGGTTTTCCCCTTTAGGGTTTCGGTATCCTTTTATAAGGATTCCCTCTTTGTATTTTATTCAATTCACTTATTGGATCAATTAATGGAGAATAGATTATTGTATTGAGATTTTCTCTCTCATTTGTTATTCTCAATCATGGCTTCTCTTTCTCAGATCTGTGATTACATGCCTCCATAGTTTTTTCTCTCTTTCTGTGACAAGTGTTTTCATGCAGGGATTCTTGGGAGCTGTGGGTTGCTTTTCATCAACTCCAACATGGTATTAGAGCTTCAGATCTTCATGCCCATGTTCGTTATTTGAGAGGGTTTAGCCGTGTTCTCAGATCTTTTTTTTTCAGAAGCTTTTTATGTGGATTTAAGGGGGACCTTTGTTTCTGGTCATTTTGGGCTCAAACGGACATCACCGTTGCGCTCAGAGCGCCCAAAAACCTAGAATCCATATAAAATTTATCCATTTTGGACAACTTTGCAATTTGAGGCAATATTTTTGGGCCCATAGCTGTACGGATCTGGCACACATCTTGAGGTAGCAATTTTTTTAATTTTTGGCATGCATCCCGAGACAAAAAAAATGGCATGATTCTTGAGGCAGTGATTTTTGACACGATTCTCGAGACATCTTTTTTATTTCAGCATGCGTCCCTAGATAAAAATTGGCACAATTCTTGATGTGTCATTTTTTAATTTTTTGGTACATTTCTCGATGTAGAAATTTGGCATGCATCTCGAGGTGCTTTGCATGTGTTTTTTGGCTTTTTAGGTCTCCGGAGTGGCTTGTGGTCTTTTGGCCGTATCTTGAGCATATGGTATCGGATTTTCAACTTCTTTATATCGTCGAAAAGCTCTTTCCAAGCCTGATCCAATGGTGGAGGTTTGATTCTCTGATTTTTCCATTTTGATGGATTTTTTTTTTGTCAAATTTGATGTTTTGTTTTTGCCTTTTGGGAGCCCTATCTTGGTCATCCAGACTCCTTTTTGGGCCTACCAGATATCATCGAAAAGATGGTTCTATGAGTTATTCAGTTGCAGGGGTCTTTTATCCAGATTCTACTCCAGGTTCTTTCTCTTCCGAGTTTTGCACTTTCGCACTCTGGTAGATTACTTGGGTTCTACAGGTCCTAGGATCTCTTCTTCTGTTCTTCTGGCTCACTCTTCTTTCTGAATTTTGAACATTGAATGCTTCTCTTCTGTTGCATTCTCCTTTCTGTAAATGCACTAAGATAAAGTGCCTACTTCTGCATATCTAGGATTTTGAGCACCTTGTGTTTGTTTGTACTCGCACTCAGTTATAAAGTGGGGGTTATGATGTTTTGCCTTTTGTGCTCATCCACCTTTGTCAAGTGAGTCTACCTTCCATGACATTAGCCCATGCTGTGTGTCTGTGACACTGCCCTTTATCCTGTGCTTGTACCCTCTTTTGCACTGTTGGTGTTTCTGATTCTTTATCTTGCAGATGTTTCTGGCATTTCATTTCAGTGTTCCTGTCACCCCTCTCCCTGTTCAGCATTATGGGGGGGTTCACTTGTTGGTTCTATTGCTTCCTTGGTTCGGTTGAGTGATCTACGTATTCAATTTTTGTTCCTATGTACTAGGCGGATGCAGTGGCTAGGCACCTATGCATTTCGGTGAGATGGTTCATCTACTATATAGACACTCGTTCATTCCTACTTTTGGAGGTCACCTCTTTGATTGATCAGCTCTTCAGACTTTGTCTTCTCTACCTGGTCATGCACTATTTCAATGGGGGTTCCAACAGTTTCTTATGACAGTGTTTGCAGCTTCATGCTTCGGAGATGCTTCATGCTCTTTCTTGTTCCTTTCTTTGGGACATTCCCTAGATTAGAGGCTTTGTTTCCTTCATCTAGTTTATTTCTTGTATTTGGGTACCTGATCAGGCCTAGTTGCCGGGACCCATAGTTCTTTCATGCATTTTGTTTTCATGCATCTTTTAGTCCTTAGTTGTTTAGCTTCTCCCTAAGTTACACTTAAGGGGGGGTGTTAGAGTTGTCATATTATAGCTAATAATTGATTTATTTAATTTTTAGTCTATTATACTCTACACTTAAGTTCAACTTAGGCATCTTATTCTTTAGAGTTTTCCCCTTTAGGGTTTTGGTATCCTTTTATAAGGATTCCCTCTTTGTATTTTATTCAATTCACTTATTGGATCAATTAATGGAGAATAGATTATTGTATTGAGATTTTCTCTCTCATTTGTTATTCTCAATCATGGCTTCTCTTTCTCAGATCTGTGATTACATGCCTCCATAGTTTTTTCTCTCTTTCTGTGACAGGTGTTTGCATGCAGGGATTCTTGGGAGGTGTGGGTTGCTTTTCATCAACTCCAACAGTACCTTTTGATGTAATCTCCATAAATAAAAGCCAGCCACATACCTTAAATATTCCTTGGAATTCTTTAATGCTTTATGCTTACAAATTCTTAACCGCATGTTCCAAATTGTAAGCCAAGTAAAATATATTCTCCAACTTTAAAAAGTAGTTTAAACGGTCATGTCAACCTATTGTACCATACCAAAATAACTGTAACTTGTTGTACCATTAATTCTATTATAATAATATTAATAATACCTACAACATAGGCTAGGCAACGACTACCCATCCATATAATTCGATATCGTTGGATGTGTCTGTAATGGCGTAAATTTTACACCCTTATGTAGAAGCCATTTTTGTAATTTTTCCACCTTAGCATGAAAGACAAACCCCATCATCCTTGTCACCTTGCCAACTCAATTCCACGTGATGAAACAAGTGATGGCCTTCGGACACGTGCATGTTGCAGAGATGTCCACACAATGCACTCTCATCCATGAATCTACAGATGTGCAAAGGACCATTTGAGTGTTACAAACTTTCCACCTTGCAAAATTAGCACCCATGCTAATGGCTTCAGTGCAAGATTCCATTTTGGGTTGTTAAAAAGCCCTATTTTGCATGCATTTTTCCTTCTTGGTTACAGTCTTTAGCAATTTTGCATGTTCATTCAATCTTCTTGATCAATTTTAGAGTTATTTGAATGTCTCTCTAGCCATATACCACCATACACTTCATTTCATTGCAGGTCCACCATTTTTCAACAACTTCAAGCTTCTACGTTGAGCTTCGCGTTACACACCTAAGCCCTCCAATGGTGTTCGAGGGATTTCTCTCCATAATTTCTTGTCTTTTGAATATATTGTATATGATCTTGATCATTTATATTTACTAGAATTATTATTATTATATTTCCAATTATTTATCGATTGTTGATAAACCTAAGAGAAGCACACCCTACTATTGATGATTGGGAAATGTTCATGTCAAGAACAAGCACAAACATTTATCCAACAATCAACGAATATTTTGACAACAATGTTCATTTTCCAATGGGGCTTTGGGATATATACAAAATATTGTCTATAAGTGACCTTGAAGTATGCCACTAGAACCACCAGAATATGTAATGCTTAAATTGGATAGTTACTATGGACCACATTTCAGGACCAAAATCCACACACAATTCTTATCAGTGTTAGACAAAGAGGTTGTACAATCTGGATACCCCTGAGACTAGATTGGGCATTGACAATACATATAAGTCACAAGGCTTGACACTTAGAAAAGCTACTATTGATATAGGACCAACGAAAAGAATAGGAATGGCATTTTTTTCTATATCTCATGTAAAAACTTTAGAGGGACTAAGAATAATGTCACCCTTCACATATGATAGCTATGAAAAAATAAAGAAGGGAAAACAAATTGCAAAGAAGGAAGATAAAGAAAATAGATTTGAGGGTTTAGAAATAGGTTGATGTTGTGTATGTAAAATAACTTCATAGGATTAGTTCATCAAATATCAATTCAAATACAAGAAATAAAACTATTTAACCAAATTGAATTAAAATTAAGACAATAAGCATCCTATGGATCTCTAACTAGAAAGTTGAAGCAATACTCTTAGATTTAAGCATTCATTAGTGACAATTTTACAATGAGAACGATGATCTATAATGTAATTATCCCTAATATAGCTCAATTACACAAGAAATCAATCCTACATGCTCCATTATGATCCAGTTACTCAAATGAATCAAATTGCTATGAAAACCTAAACCAAATTCACTAGAGTAATGATGCACTAAGATAATGGACGATTTGCTCTATTGATGCACTAAGATTAGATGAGAGTTGAATTAATGGTTTCAGATGTTGGGACAAAGAGACAATTTGAATGGCCAAGATTGCAAACCCAAATTGGATGGTGGAGATAGCAAAGGCTATTTGTGATCCATGTGCTCCAGATGATCTCACCTCATTGGTTGATTATGGTTTGTCCCCATGTGGTAGGTGAAAATTATTTGATTTATTTAATTGATTTAGCCACGTCTCCCATTTGAATAGGTAGGATTAAATTTAATTAAACTATACAATTAATTGATTAAAATTAATTGCATAATTATTTGATTCTTTTGATTTAATTAATCCCTTTAGCTTTGATTTTCAATTAATTTATGCTTTGATCACTGATTGCTTGATTTGATCCCATTTGATTTTTCTTGACTTTGCTTGACCAATTTTGGGTGTATATAGATGTAATAATTTTTTGTGGAATTTTTTTTTTCAGTTACCTACCTTTTTTAGTATGGTAGTACACTCATTTTGCACTATTAAATTGAAATTTTAATCTATCCAATTTCAATATTTGATTATTTTCTAAATGTAAAGATTGAATATTCATTTTCATATTGATGTTTGAAATATCTATCCAAATTATTGTTAATTGTTTTTTTGGTCCATAAATTATTGTTAATTATTAATCATTAAAAAATATTTATAAATGTAAATTGTTACTTTAAAGAAAACCAAACTACACCCTAAATTAAAAAAAAAATGAGTGATTGTTTTTGTAATAACTCAAAGGCTATTATCAAACCCTAACCTTCCTTCTAATTGAAACCCTTCATTTAAATGTATAGGTTGTAAGTCCACTAATTTACTAACTCTAACTCTATGTCCGTGTTTAAATTACTTTCCTTATGTTCATCATATAAGTTTACATTGATTTTTAATAGTATTATAAATTGCATGATCATGTAACGAACATGTTCTCTTTAAACAGGCTGCATGGATTAAAAAAAGAAAAGAAATTTTGTGAGGATCTATAGAGCACTTACTCTTTATGAGTATAGCGAAATTGTCAAGTAGGCCTTTCTCAAGAATGAAGTTGGTCTGTACGTAAGAGGTGGAAAGAAATACTTTCTTCACTTGATTATCTAAATAGTATAATCCTCGTCCACAATGTCTTTTGTTATTGCACTTCTTCCCATTTGGTTCAAAACAGATAAAATCATGGACGATTGAAGGAGATACAGATTTCTATAGGGTACTTAATTTCAATGAAATTTCCAAATAAATGTAACCGCATAGAGATGGTTTCCAACAATATCTATTGTTGCTCAAAATGGATAAATACCTTTGAATCTTTTTTCGACAAATATGACCAGTCTACTGCTTGCACTTCATCTCGGACCAAAAATTCTAATATCACATGTATTACAACAACCATACATAGTGATTTCATGACAATAAGTTTTAACTCTTCCAACAATCAGCTTCTCATCTTGCTTGGACAATACTAAAGGAACTCAAATAGTCAAACTTATGTTGAGTTTACAAATCAAGCTCAGATTATGGAGACAAATATATGTTCAAAAATATTATTATCCAATGGGAAGAGGGTTTTTCTCTAAAGGATGATTTTATTGGATGAGAAGTCATATGTGATACATTTTCTTGGACACTAATTCCCTTGCCAACACATGCTAATATCCACCAATAGAAGGTTTTGCATTTGAAAAAGTAGAAAAAAGGCTTATGAAAATTATTATGATGTTATGATACACTAGAAGATTTTTACTACATCATGGGAACTAGATGGATGTGATGGTTGCATAGTATTGCTTGACAAAGAATATAACAAAATGTGGAAGTTGCAAAAAGAAGATATAGAAGGCAAAGAAAGAAATATATGGTCTCTTTTACATATCGAATTACTGAATATAGTATATAAGATATCAATAAACAACTATGGATGCATATTAATAGTGAGAGAGAAAGTATCACTATATAGTAATGAAGGAAGAATAATCTGAACTATTCAATTTTCAGCGTTTGACCAACCACTTCTTATTGAAACCAACAAGTATGAAAGCTATACACTATTATTTAGCATGCCAATTGAAAGTAAAAATGTATGGTGGCCCGAATAATTTGTTTTGAATAATTTTTATCAATTATACAAAGTACAATTTTACCAAATAGTTATTCGTGGGCATGGAATTTACAATTATATCATGTTTTGAAATGCAATTTGTAAATTTAAAAATTATTAATTTAATAATTGAATAGAATTTTAAAACATTATCATAACATAATAATTAAATAATTTTTTTAAAAAAAAAATTAACTTTAATACATACATAAAATCTTAATACTGACATTAAACTTTATTACTTGAATAATACTTTATCAAACTAAGTCAAATTTAACATTTTTACTAACCCTAATTGAAACCTAACACTAAACCTAATTGAAACCTAACACCACCCCTGATTCAAAACCTAAATGTTACAATAAACTAAATAAAACCCAATTTTTTTATTCTTTGTATATAAGCTAACATTAACATATTGATTGTTTATTTTTAAAATATTATGTTTATTTTATTAAATATTAACACTTTAATATGCAAATATTTGTCAAATTTAAGATAAGAAATAATATTTTTTTTTAACAAAATCATACTATTATGTTTCACCCCTTATCATCATGACCAAGTACTTCTGAATATTAATCAATGTATTAATGCATACATATTTGTGATAGTGCTATTACAATTAACTCCTTAGTTTTTGAGTCAAATTCATTGACTCATATTTCATTAGTAGTGGTTCATAATAAGTCATCTCCCCTCATTGCATCTAAGTGATGTTCACATAGATTAATCATTGAACTTTTCCAAAATATTATTTAACTCTTTCATTTTACTTTCTTCAATATCAGTAAATTTTGATAACAGTCTATATACTGCAATTTCAATCTAAAAATTATTTATACAACATTGCTATCTTAGCTTTTAGATTTCAAAACTTTAATCCAAACAATACAATAATTTGAGCAAGTATGAGAACCGTACCAACGCCACATCAACTTTAAGATGTGCTAAGCATTTTCAGAACATGTCGTGTGTCTGTATATTCATTCATTAATACTTTGAAAGTCATTTACATATTAATTGTGGGAACATTCAATGCTGTGGTCAAACCATACAACCTATAAGTCATAAAGCATCGCTTTCAAAGAATTTTTGGAATGACTTCAATACTAAAACTAGCTAATTTAATTTCATTATTCGAGCAGAAATGTCTACAATGTGCCATATAGTGACAAGCTGTTAGAAAATTGGACACAAAAAGAGATCATGTATTCTAATGACACAAAATAAGGATATATTTATGATATTGAGGTTGTCTTCAGATTTCCTCAAATTTTTTCATTTTATTTTTTATTATGAAGAAGAGGATAATACTCTTTTAATTCTTATATAGAAGAGATAGATAATTGAATCACTTAATAAATATGTATGTCAAAGGGTTGTTCAATTGATCCCCACAATCCATAAAGATGATAGAAACCCAGTTACCAAAATTCAAACCTAGAGAGACACATTCTATTCAAATTGATATGGAGGATCCCCTCTACATAAATACTTAGTCTAAAGATGAATTTCATATGATTATATAAAGATCGTCTATACAAACCAACTTGCAGCTTCCATAATATTTTTCATTTTAAGTTTTAGAACATTTAGTAATTTATTATGAGGAAGACAATAACAATTTTAATGTTATACTATATAGATTGTGGAAAATTCATATCAATTAAGATATACTTACTTTGTTTTATTCTTATATCTAAGAGATGGATAATTGAAGCACTTGATGAATTAGTATTTATGTCAAAGGATTGTAGTTCAATTGATTTAGTACGATTGATGAGGATGATGATAACTAATTAAAAAAATAATTACCAAGTTTCAAATCCCAAAGACATGCTCAAGTCAAGTTTAGACACATAAATGACCTTCATTGAGGTAAGGATGATGGTATGTGATAAGAAAACTATCCATCAATAGTTGTATAATAATTTTGATATTATATTAGATAGATTATGAAAAACTCATACCTACTAATATATATTTACAATGTTTTATTCTTATATCTAAAAGATGGATAATTGAATCACTTAATTTGTTTGATGAAATATTTTATAATTTTATATATTTATTATAATATAAAATAAATACTTATATCTAAGAATTGTAGTTTAGTTGGTTTTGCATAATTGATGAAGATGATGGCATATGATTAAAAATCTAGCCATCAAAATTCAAACCATACAAAGAATCAAAATTAATTTTGATATAGTAATGTGACCTAGATGGACATAATCTCCTCCACATGACTGCTTAGCCAAAGAACAACTTTTATCTAACTATATAAAGACACAGCTATATAATCCAAAAGAAAAAGCTTTTATTAATTTTATTAACATTTTGGAATGCTGCGAATAGAATTTGTCTAAAATGGTTGAAATGTTGTACTTCATATATTCATTTTCATATTCTTATTGCTCTTCCAGATTCCATGTGCTATTTGTCTTTTCTTCAGCTGTCTTGATGTTAACTAGTTCTTCTCTTCTCTTCTCCATCCATTCATGTGAGACCAATTATTACCCATTTTGGAAGGGACAAACATGGGCCAATGCTTATAATGGTTGATGCAGGAAATGAAGAAAAAGGTGGATAAGCCCCTGTAAAGAAAAAATCAGTACAACAGTAACAGGTTGATTACAAGTCTGCAGAGTTATCATATTCAATAATGCAATGTATTCCATGTGACTCGCAGTACTTTGAAACTTTCTTGTCTCTTTTAACTCATAAATTGGGAATTGAAATTTGTATGTTTGGTCACCAACAATTTTGTTGAAATGAATTGTAATCTTGATAAAGACAAATTCTTCAGAAATCTTATGGGTGTTCATTTAAGATCTTAAATGAATATTGTTTAATAAAATTGATTATAGTATTTTTATTTGAAATAATGGAATTAATTTAAAACAAATGTAAATGACATTTAAAAATGGATTTGGGTATTTCGGGGTGTGAGAATTCAATAAGGAGATTTCCTTGGGTATTCTATTTAGATAAGCCTGTCTAAGACATCTATTTTATATGTATGGGTATATATCAATAACAGTTAATGTATAGCAATTATTTTATTTAGATATTATTGTGATTTTTTAAGAAAAACTTAATATTTTTATCAATATAAAGTATTTTTAAGATGTATTAAAAAATACGATATGTTTTCAACATTCTATTGTATTAAGTGTTGTTATTTGAATCAATGATCAATATTTCATTAACACACATCAATAATTGCAGTGCATGGGCAATGAAGCTTCAAATTTAGTAATCTACATTTGTGAGACTTGGCATTTCATAATAAGTGGGCCCAACTAGCAACAATCCATAATGGATAGTGTATGGTATAGAGCATTCATTTCAGTGATGTGATTGTATTTTAGGGGCATGATTCACCCCTAAGCAAGTTATACCTAGCTCTAAACCCAAGGATGGCCTAAAATTTGAAGTGTGTTGGGCTTATGTGTAACTAATAACCTTCTATGTTCACTGCTATTGTGAAGCAAAGAGATGTGTAAATCATCTCGAAAATGTGGAAATGAATCTTCTACCTTCCTCATTCTTGTACATTGATTTTTCATAAAGGTACTTCTAGAGGGGTTTAAATTACTTACATGTTATGGTCAACATGTTGTAAGCAATTTGTTCCTTTTTTCAGAACTATAGAAAGAGGATTTGAAACTCCTCAAAGTGTAAAGAAGTATTGGATGCAATGGTAGATAGATGACTTTAAAAAAATAGCATTCGTATTTTAATGGTCATGTTATCTTGAATTTTTTTAAAATATTAGTTTTTTTGTTATTTGTGTATTTTTTACATTATTTTTATGTAATACAAGTGTTGTGATTCTAAAAGACCCCATCTTTTGAAATTTTTCGTAGTGCCTTTAAACAATACTCTTGGAATACTATTGATTTTGATCCAAATTTCATATTTAGTTATCATGGAAAAGTTATCAAATGATATTAGAATTATTCTATTTTGATTTATGATAACTTTTTGTATTTGGTAGATGTTTTAAATTACTTGAATATTGTCACTAATGATGCTTTATATATTTGATTATTATTTCTATATATGTTTTAATTGAATTATTGTGTTGTGTTAGTCTATTTTCTGATTACATATTTTTGTTAAATTATTCAAATTATTGATTTAATTTTGACATTTAAATTTACATGATGTAGACTAATGTATTTCAACGTCTCCTTGATTTGCAAGGTCATGTGCATGATGGAGGAGTATCGTGGTAAGTGCATTGAAATGGTATACAAAAAAGGAGGTCAAGAGTGACGACTATTTTTCATCTGAAATCTGAAATCTGAACCTAAATTTGAATGAGTAATTTTATATTCATGCACTCAAAATTTAAGAATACGAAAATAACAAGAGCTAATAGTGTTGGCACCTCCAAATCTACTTAAATGTCTTACTTTGATGATTAATTTAAAATTTTGTTGAGCACCCTAACTTCACACTTCTCAAAATGCTACTTGGGAATTTCAAATCACTCCCAACTTTTTGCAAAAGCTTACTTGGCAAATCCCTTGCTTATAACTAAGGTTTCAAGACCACATCATCAAATATGATGCCACATCAGAATGTTTTTTGTCAAGGTGACCAAAACAGGACCAATGATTGTGGAGGATACCCATATTTGTGCAGCTGATGTGGCATCACATGATTGGTTTCTTTTTACAACGAAGGGTACATCTAATTCAATTATGGGTAATTATCATAGTAATAACAACTTTAAACTCACATCTGTTTTTGCTTGATTCAAAAAAACTTTAAGCTCACAACTATTGGTGCAATGTTGTAAAAAATTAGACAATAAACTAACAAATATAAGTATTAAATCAACCCAAGATCAGTCTGAAGTGAAATTACTTCAAATGTCCAAGAAGAGAAATTAAAAATTTGTCATGTTCTCTATAGTTTGGACTCCATTTATTTAAAACATTGTTAAATATTTTAAATCAAATTAGGCAAGATTTAGTATTGTTTTAAATCATCTATAAAGTTTATACACCACAAACTTTAATTTCATTTCTTCACCTGCATATTTTTACAAACATAAGTGAAAGTTTGCAAAGTTTGTACATGGCCGGATCGTTGGAAAGCTGGAATAGCTCCACCGATAGGGTTTTTACATTGCACTTAAGATTGGTGCAGCAGTCCAACCTGCTCTCTTTATCCAAGATTTACGTGGGGAATTTACATCCAGTGTGATGATTCACAAATTTCATTGAAGATGCTCTGAAATATATATTCATAAAGATTTTGAGCTCACGGATAAACAAACTTTGAGCTCTTAAATAGTGTGTAATATGAGAGAGATTTCAATTGCCTTAAAAGGGAATAGGTTGCAGATAAGTGTTTTCTACAAGAACAAAGTATTTCTAAGGGAATATCAAACGGTGAGCATAAAAAGACAGGTTTTTAATTTCAAATTTTAAAGGTTAGAAAGGTGTGAGCTCAACTATTTCCAAAGTGCCATGTGTCAAAATACAAGAAAAGGAGGAATGTTTTGCTATATAAAATTTTTTATTTATTTATAAAAGTGCCAAATGTTAGATTCATTTTTTAATCTTGGGCTTCTGATTTTCTTTATTGTCTCAATTTTTTTAAAAGGGTTCTAGTTTCAAATTTGGAAAAGGGGAATGGAAAAGGGTTTTAGAAGTTAAGAAAATAAATCAAATTTCTTTTTATATATATAAATGTATATTATGTTGTTGATGTCTCAAAAATATATAAATCAATCTCTTCAAAATTTGAATAATCAAAGATTTGCAGGGTTTTATTGTATACTTGGTGATATGAGCTTTCAATTGATTACTGATTGAATATCTTTTTAATTGATTGCGAGGAATCTTTTGAACTTTTGTTTTGGATCTATAAAAAGATTGACAAGATTTTCAATTGTAGGTCTCATTACTTAAGACCGTATTGATATAATGATCATTGAGCTTACATTTTGATTATTGATGGAAAGAGTAATTGTATTATGACTTTGTAATGGATATTGCACTCATTTGAATTTGTTGGTCTTGTAAGTCTTGACTAGAAATACTTAAAACATTTTGAATATCTTTTACTTCTATTAGTTTCTTGTGTCTTCATGGTGTTTAAGAGTATAAAGGCTGAATTTGAGAAAGTTTAATTTGACATTCCTCTTTGTATGTGAGATGGAGACCTTGTGCTTAGGTTATTTGTTTCAAGCAATATTCAAATTAAATTGGATCATGTTTGAATTTGACGGAATGTAAAATGCTCATTATTCATACACATGAGAATCATCTACTTTTAATAGATTTGTAACTCATTGTTTGACACAAGTTGTAATTAATATATAATGCTAGATGTGCTCTAGATATTTTAATAACAAGTACAAAAAAAGGAGATAAAGATGTATGATGTATTGTAAAGATCTAGAAGAAATTCAAAAATAATATTAGAAGTATACAATTGAGTTGTGTTGGGAATGCACTCTTAATCAGTTCAAATATTAGTACTTTATATTTGGTGTAAAGTTATTGTTTTGAAAAGGGTATAATCTTCAGTACTTTCTAGTTATATATCATAAGGAAGTGACCCTCATTTTTTCTTTAGGGACAATGAGTTCCTTAGCCTATGACCTATAACATTGTAATTGGTTATACATATAGTGGTATATGCACGAAGATGGGGGACCAGAAAAGTGCCAATTTTTTTGGTCCCCCAAAAGAAATAGGGCATATGCCCTTTAGGGCGCACACCCTATGGCTTGGATTGCCTGAGCCTAAGCCTTGGACAATCCAAGGCATAGGGCGTGTGCCCTAAAGGGCATACACCCTATGAAAAATTTGTAAGATGCAAAAAAGCCTTTTAAATAGGGCACAAGAAAAATCCAATAGGCCTTGACAAGCCAATTTTAGCACTAGGGCCATACATAGAATATAATATTTAAGTATAAGTTACATACTCTTCATTTCTTATACTTAAATGTTCCATAGAAAAAACTTTCCAAATAGTGTGCACGCCCTATAGGGTGTACGCGCTATTTGGTGTGTGCCCTATGTGGCAATAATAATATGTAAAAAGTATTTTAAATTTGGCAATAAAAATCTAACATTCACTACCAGACCAATTAAAGCACCAAGACCTTACATAAAATGTAGTTCATTTAAGTATAAGTTATACTTAAGTTACATTTTATATATATATATATATATATATGTATGTATGTATGTATGTATGTATGTATGTATGTATGTATACTTTCAGGATGTTCGAGAGTGTTTTCATCTTCATAGGAGTTCAGATAAAGATTCTAGATTTTGAGGGTTTTTAGGAAATGTTAGACTTAGCCAAATTTTAGGAATCAACACATTGTCTTAAGCATGGTTACCAATGGACTATTGATTGTAACCTTAAGACCTTGGATTGTGGAAAATCATTTGAGGATTGAACTGCTCATTTTATTGTTTATACTATAGCTAGTTTGGTAATTAATATTTAAGTTTAACCATGTTAGGAGAGAGAGAGAGAGAGAGAGAGAGAGAGAGAGAGAGAGAGCATATTAATCATCGTAGGACATACTATAGGGTTCTAAGTGGTTCTAATATATCATAAAGGGTCATAATGGGTCTTAAGTGGTCCTAGGACCCTTAGGAACCATCTCGACCCATTAGGACACATTAGGACCCCTTAGAACACAATAATCCCTGTAGGACACACTAATGGATTTTAATGTGTCCTAATGTATACTTAGGGGTTTAAATGGGTCCTAAGTGATCCTAGGAATCCTTAAGACCCATTATGACCCCTTAGGACCCATTAAGACCCATTAGGACCCCTTAGGACACATTAATCATCGTAGGACACACTTTAGGGTTCTAATGTGTCCTAATGGGTCCTAATGCATCCTAAGGGGTTGTAATGGGTGGTAATAGGTCCCACAATTTCTTATGACCCATAATTGTCCCTTATGATACATTAGAACCACTTAGAGTCAATTAGTGTGTCCTACGATGGTTAATGTGTTTTAAGGGGTCCTAGGAACACTTAGGACCAATTATAAACTATTTTGATATGTCATGACCACTTAAAACCCAATAGGACACATTAGGACCCATTATAACCTCTTAGGATCTATTATATCAGCTTAGGACACATTAGTGTTTCCTACTATGGTTAATGTGTTCTAAGGGGTCCTAATGGGTTTTAATATGTTATAATGGGTCTTAATGTTTTCTAAGGGGTCCTAATGGGTCCTAAGGGGTCGTAGGACCACTTGGAACCCATTACAACCCCTTAGGACACATTAGGACCCATTAGGACACATTAGATCCCATTAATTTGTCTTATGCCCCTTAATGTGTTCTAATGGGTATTAATGGGTTCTAATGTGTCCTAATGGGTCCTAATGCATCCTAAGTGGACATAATGGGTCCTAAGGGGTCATATGACCACTTAAGACTCATTAAAACCCCTTAGAACACATTAGGACACATTGTAACCCATTTGTGTGTCATACACCCCCTTAATGTGTTCTAACGTGTATTAATGGGTTCTAATGTATCCTAATGGGTCCTAATGTGTCCTTAGAGGTCAAAATGGGTCTTAAGGGGTCCTAGGACCACTTAGGACCCATTATGAACCCTTGTGATACATTAGGACCACTTATAACCCATTAGTGAGTCCTATGATGATTAATGTCTTCTAAGGAGTCCTAATGGGTTATAATGTGTCCTAATGAGTTATAATGTGTTCTAATGGGCCCTAATGGGTCCTAAGGGGTCCTAGGACCACTTAAAATCCATTAGGATATCTTCTAATATGTTCTATGATTATTAATGTGTTCTAAGGGGTCTTAGGACCACATAAGACCCATTATGACCTCGTATGATACATTATAATGACTTAGAAACCTAAATAATTTCCTACAAGGATTAATGCTCTCTCTCTCTCTCTCTCTCTCTCCTAACATGGTTAAACATACATTTTACTTACCAAACTAACCATAGCTTAAATAATACAATGATCAATGATCCTAAGGGGTCCTAAGGGATCTTAAGGGGTCTTAAGGGACCTTGGGCACATTAATGTGTGCTAGGACCCCTTGAGACTTCTTAAGAACCCTTACCATACACCAATGTATGGTAAGGGATTATAAGGGGCCCTAAGAGGTCTTACAATACTTTAATGTGTCCTAGGATTCCTTACGACCCCTTACCATACACTAACGTATTGTAAGGTTCCTTAAGGGGTTGTAGAAGACATTAATGTGTTCTAGGACCTCTTAAGACCATTTATGACCCCTTACCATACATTAATGTATGGTAACGGGTCCTAAGTGGTCCTAAGGGGTCTTAGGACATATTAATGTGTCCTAGGACTCCTTATGACCCCTTACGACCCCTTACGATGTACTAATGTATGGTAAGGAGTCCTAAGGTGTCTTAAGTAGTCCTAGGACACATTAATGTGTCCTAGGACCCCTTACCATACACTAGTGTATTGAAAGAGGTCCTAAACAATATACTAGTGCATGGTAAGGGGTTGTAAGGGGTCTTAAGGGGTTCTAGGACATATTAATTTATCCTAAGACCCCTTACCATACACTAGTGTATTATAAAGGGTATTAAGGGGTTGTAAGGGATCTTAGGGGGCCCTAGGATATATTTATGTGTCCGAGGATCCCTTAACAACCATTATGACCCATAAGATGTAGAGAGAGTGGTGCTAACATGTCCTAAGGGGTCAAATTGTTTTTTATGGGAGTTTCAAAGCATTTCCTACTATTTTCTTTGCGGAAAGAGAAATTCAATTTGAAATTTGGTGTTTTAATACAAATATGAAACAGATTTGTAGACTCTTAAATTATTTCAGATCTGGAAATACTCATGGTTTACGTTTAGTATTTGTTTTCTATTTGTGGGTGCAGGTCTCAGCAAAATAGAATGAAGCACGATAGATATGAATATTCTTTATATTAACCTATAACTTTGTGTGATAATGTATATCGATTTAACTTTTTTAGATTTAATTAGAAAACTATTGAATTTTTGGTGTGATGCATTTTTGGTGTGTTAAAAACTGTTCCAACATTTTCTCGATGACTTATTCTGGTGTTGGTAAGGATTCTCAATCTCAAATAAATACTAGACAACAAGTTCATCCTCAATTGGTTGACACACAACAATATTAGTCAAATTAAAATATTCACGTCAATGTTCACAATGGTGACTCAATATCCTCTGATAGTATCCCTCAAAATAATCAACTTGTAAATGAACTCCATACGACTAATGAAATTGAGTCACCATTTGATTATAATCAAAGCTCGATTCAAGAGGCTCGAGTCATCCTTCTCACTTTGCAAGAATATTGTCTTGCTTTAGGCCAAAAGATTAACCTGTCCAAGTCAAATCTTTTCTCTATTCTTTTCTACCGGCCAGCCAGATCCATACCTGGGTGTGACTGACACGGGATGGAGTGCCAGGGCGATGGGCGTTTAGCCGGCAAGCCATCGATCGAAAACACAGGCCAGCCAACTATATAAAAAAGGGCCTTAACAATTAATTGACGCCTCCCACCCAGCCCTACTATTCTAAAGGGCGCAACAATCGGCCAAGAGCCTTACTATCTATAGGCATCAAGTACCATTATCTATGACATTTAGCCCTACTATGGAACAGGCACGCCCTTTTTTATATAATTGTCCTGGGATTGGATTTATGGACTTAGATAGAGACCTTAGGTATTTCTTGTGCCCTTTCAATAGTAGGGGCCTCGATTCACATCTTATTTAATTCATCTTGTGCCTGAGCGATAGTCTCAGTGGTAGTCTCGTAACTAAACATCATGACCTAAACATCGATGATATTTTCTTCTTCAACACAGTCCAAGGGTCCAACACGATATTACACAACTTATGGGTTTTCAGTGGTGGATATGCCTTGTAAGTATTTGGGGATTCCATTTTTCCAAGGTGTAGGTAGGGCCTCCTATTGGGAAAATATTATTTCTTCTATCAAGGATAAAATATCATCTTGGAAGGCACGTTGGTTGTCATTAGCAAGCAGGATCTTTCTCGTTAAATTAGTGCTAAGCTCCATTCTGAATTACATCATGACAGTTATGCTGGCTCCAAAATGTGCTATGAACTCCATTAGAAAATACCTAAAAGATTTCATTTGGAGAGGTAATCTTGATGATAAGCCCAAAATTCCCCTTGTAGCCTAGGATACCTTGTGTAACACAAAAGAGAATGGTGGTATGGGTCTTCATAGCCTATATGAAAGAAATTTAAGCCTAGGTGCTAAACTATCATGGAAATTATATGAGAGTCCACGGTTCTTGTGGGCTTCTATATAATTAGGTATAAATATCTAGATGAAGAGGACCCAACTCATATTTCTCATATTTTCATAATCAAAAATCACCCCACATGTGGAATTTTGTCATTAGTTCTCGAAAGGTAATTTTGCCTCATCTTTCATGGCTTATCAATTCAGGTAATAAGACCTCCTTTTGGTTTGATTCCTAGAATGGGCTTCCACCTATTGCTAACTCTCCCACATTAGATCAGATCAGAGTTCACCTAGAAAATTCATGGGGGCCATAAAGTTATGGATTACCTCTCTATAGAGCTCATAGGTAACTTTAAAAGGGCACATTGGAAAGATTTCTCAGGTTTATCAGTTCCTCAGGATCAAATTGACAACTTGCGTTCTATCTTAGATCAGAGGCCAATCTGCTATTCAAATGATGATGACAAGCTCATATGGACACATACTTCAAATGGTTGGTATTTTGTTAAAGAAGGATATAGATCTCTAACTAATCCTTCTGGAGAAGGGAGTAATATTCAATTCAGATTCTGTTTGCATTCAACAGTTCTCCCTAAGGCAGGTTCTTTTCTCTGGTTAGCCTTACATAATAGGATACTTTCTAGCGGCCGACTTCAAAGGTTGGGTATCACTAACATCTTCCAGTGTGTTTTTTGTGGTTAATTCCAAGAGGACACTAACTATCTTCTTCTTCTATGTGATTTTTCTTAAGAAATTTGGTGTTGGATCCTTAATAGACTGAGGTGGCAAGGTCCTTTTCCCTCCACATTACACTCTCTATTAGCTCAGTGGCATTTATTATATGCAGATTCTTTTTTTGCAGTGGTATGGAGAGTTATCCCAGCAACGATAGTTTGGAGTATCTGGTGGGAGAGAAATAAGTGGATTTTCAGAAAAGAATTCAACTCAGTCTCTGTGGTTTGTAGTATTATTGAGAAATCAGTATCAGAAACGGTTAATGCAAGAGTTAGAAAAGGTAAATATTTGTCTTCCACTTTCACATCACATGATTCTAAGATTCTCAATTGATGGCCTTTGATTCATATTCCATTCAAAGGAGTGCTGGTGGGGAAAATAAAAAAAATAGGACATTAGGAAAGATGTCAAGTGCTAACCTCTAGATGAGCAGTTCATCAAAATGAATTTTGATGGGGCATCGAAAGGGAACCCAAGGGTATCAGGTGCTGGTGTCATTTTCAGGGATCATGAGGCTAATATCATCTGGGCTACCTCTTTTCGAATTCCTTGGGTGTCCAACAATATTGCAGAGGCTAGAACCTTACTTTTGGGTGCTCAAATGGTAGTGGATTTGGATATTAAGAAGATTCATTTTGAGGGAGATTCTCAGTTGGTTACATCGACCTTACTGTCAAATAATGCTGCTAGTTGGGAGATTAAGTACATTGTCAAATAAATTTATAAATTATTACCGTTGTTCAAAGAATTCAAAATATCTCATTTCTATAAGGAAGCTAATATGATGGTAGACTGGTTGGCCAATCGTGGTGTCATTCTAGCAAACAGATCAAATGTTTGGGATCATGCTCAATTGTTCAATTTGATGAGAGAGTCAAATTTTGAGGATCTTTTTAGAGTCGAGCTCTTCCATCCTCACAAAGGCTGACTCGTTCTTTAATTACCAAAGTATACTATTGGTTTTTTGGTTCGATCTATAAATGACTATTATGCAACCAACTAATCTGTAGGAGTTGGAGGTTTCCTCCTTTTTCTTTTGGGGGCTCTGGGCTGGATGGGTTCTCTTAGGACTTTCTCCATATGTAAATTTATTTGTATCTGCCATGATAGGGGGTTTTCTTACTATCTTCTTTCCCCCTTGATCACTTCCAAAGCAGGTTAATAAAGTTTTAATGGCTTGGCCATTTTTATCCAAAAAAAAAAGATTTCAATAATCCAAATGGAATGCTTAAAGATGATTACAAGAATCTTCAATTGATATTTTCATCATCGACTAGACAATTTTGTTTCTCCTATAATGTGTTATATATGTTAGGAATGTTACCTTGGAATAAAATTAACTCGGTCATTAGAAGGTTCTATCTATAATAGGTGTCGACAAGAAAAAGGTAATAATATATTCTCTATTTCAAATAGTATGGATCTTGGAGTGAGAGTAGAATGAATGAATGTTTGATGATTTGATCCATTGATATTTAAAATGTTACAAGTATATGTAAGAGGAGAATTCAGTTATGAAACCAACCAACAAATACCAGGTTAGACAAACTGTTTAATATATTACTAAACTAGACAATGTAATAAACATATATATAACATATATACACTAACATTTCCAAGGTTTCTACCAATTCCTACACATAAATCAAAAAATTTCATTGATTTTTGTTTCTTAGAATTGTTGCTTTATGAACCCTTTCGTCATATCAAGACATATATTGGCGATAGTAATGAATCCATAAAATCAATTTGGAAAATATTGAATTATAACCCATGGCATGTGGATCGAGTAATGAGTGCAAAAATATAGAAGATGATAGTGAATTAGAAACTGTTCAAACAATGAAGGGAACACTACTGAACATGAATGGAAAATCATATCTAGACTACACCATGGTCAAATAATGCCACTTAGAAATTGATATGCTGGAAAGAGAGATAGTGACAGGAAAACACATTGCTCTAATAAATATTGAGGTAATGAATATACAACTGAAGTAGTCAATTTCATTAATACAATGTGAGATAATAGATGCTTCGTACATACTAATTCAGTGCAAGTTATGGACTTTATAAACCTGAGTGACAAACAAGAAAAAGTAGTCAACATAATTATCTCACATTATCATATGAATGAAAATGGGCGCCAATGTATATGATAATTAAAGGAACAACAAGAATAGGAAAGTCATGTCTCATTGGTCCGATTAGTAAAGGTCTTAAAAATGCAACAATACCAAATACGTTCCCTCTTCTACTACTTGCACCGACTGAAGTTGCAACATTCAACATTGGAGCATCCATAATTCATTCTAAGTTGAGAATTCTAGTAAAATAATTTAATTAACTAGAGGGAACGTGGCTCACAACCTTGTAAGAAGAAATATTGTACATGCCAAATATTTTTTGATCGATGAAATGAGCTTCATTGAACATAAATTTCTAGAGAACATAGATTCTCAACTCTAATAAGCTTTCCCACAAAATGCAAATATGAATTTTTTAGGTGTACAAATAGTCGCACATAGTTTTGATAAGCATCTTATATTACAATAAATGAAAACTTATGAACAAAATCTATATTTTCATTACATAAAACTAAATAAGACATATTTTTTGGCAGAAATTTCTATGATTTTAGTTGGAGACCTAGGTCAATTACCTCTGGTTAGAGATATACCAGCATATGAAAGCAATAGATGAGAAAAGGTGTCGTAGGAAGAGTTGAAAATTATAATTACCTTAGAAAAGGTATTTAGACAAGATGGAAATGACTATCAACAAAAGTCATTTCATCGACTATTGATAAACCTAAGAGAAGCACACCCTACAATTGCTGATTAGAAATTGCTCATGTCAAGAACAAGCACAAATATTTCTACAACAATCATCAAAGATTTTGACAACAATGTTCATTTGTTCTCCAATAATTTGATAATGTCCAAAATCATAACAGGAAAAAATTATATGCTCTTAACCAACCTATTTCATGTAATATTGCTACAAAATTAGGAACTAACTATTAATTAAGTGGAAGGAAGTTCTCACGATGAGCTAGATATATAATTATTGATTAGTAATAATGTGAGTAATGTGAACTTTAAATATGAGGATATAAGCGGGTCTTGTCAATGGGAATTTGGGATATATACAAAATATTATCTATAAACCTGGAAGCATGCCACTATTATGCAGTCAAGGTAGGTGGATCCAATGAAGGACAGTCCAAACCTTGTAGCCAACAGAATTACACAGTGGATTACTCAACAAAGCAACACAAAATAATTGTTTAACATTGATTTTCATTAACATGCCCGGCTGTAAGGCCTTCCAGGTTAGGGCCAATCACAATCAAAAAATAATTCTGCAAGATCCACAACTAGATCCAATACAAACTCAGCTAGTTCAACTCTAAAGATAATCAGAAGCTGATGGAAACCCTAAGGCATATCTAAACTTGATCTCGCAAGCCTCCAAGCAATATCCTTGTTCCCAAGTATGCAAACCCCCAGCTCTGCTACAAACAACTATCAGATTACAATCCAATCTACAAGGACATCAAGAAAATTTCCACAACTTCGCCCACAAGCTTCACATTTGACATTCAGATCTGCTCTATTGTCTAAGTCCTCCAAATCTACCAAATTTTGTCCCTAAACATCTACCCAAGCACTCCTTAAATAATAATCATTAGCCAAAAGTCGGCAAGATGAAACCCTTAACTCCCCAAAATAAATAATTAAATGCCATACAAGTTGGCTTACAAATGTATACAAACATTTAATTCAACATGTTGGCCCATAAAAATGGCTACCAATAATAAATTCACCAAGTTAGCTCAACAAATCACACAGAACTCCAGTCAGTAAGCCAGAACTATCAAGCGATAGTAAAATCACCGAGCACGCCAGGAATCGCCGAGCACTAGTGTCGACCGAGCACCTCAGGCATGACCGAGTAACACTTTCACTGAGTGCCAGAGACTACCGAGTTCCTTCAGTGACCGAGCTTCCTTCAATGACCGAGACCATTGGTCAAGGTTGCAATCAAGTAACACCGGCCAAAATACAAACACTCTATGTAGTTTCACCGAGGACACATAATGCCCCTACCCTAACCTTGGATGCCCCTTCATCAAACACCCCAGGTTCCAAAAGATGTTCATATGTAAGAAGAACATCTTTCAGGATTCAACACATAAATCCTGAACTGGTTCTTCACATACAAGTCCTCCACCTTTTCTGCTTGCAAAGTCTTCCACTTCAGTTTCCTTTGTCTTTTCAAGTCCTTTCTTGACAATGTACAGGTCGGTTCTTCATACTGATCATTCATTTTCTCTAGATCCACAATCTCAACTCGGCTACCAATACTCAAGCTTCTCCTACTGAATGTTGTGTCCATCAAAGGCATCAGTGAAAACTTCTTGTCATTCTTCTCAATAGTAAACACATTCCAGACACAGTCATAAATAGCTCTGCAATCATATTTCCAAGGTCTACCGAGCAATATATCACAACTATTCATCTTCACAATGTCACAAAACACAAGATCCTTGTATTGGCCAATCTGAACATCAATGAAGCATTGTTCTCTAACTTCCAAAGCATGAACATCTTGTAACTAGCCAAGCCTATAAGGACAAGGATGTTTCATTCTACTCAAAGCAAGTTTCTGAACCAGGTCCTCAACAACAAGGTTATCAGTACTACCACTATCAACAATAACATCATATATTTTACCTTCAGTCTTACATCGGGTCCTAAACAAGTTACTCCTCTAAAAAGGTTCATCCTTTGTACCGAGAAATGTTCGCCGAAGCAGCAAGTTCTCTGATTCAGGTTCATTTTGAATGTTCTCATTCATCATAGCAGTTCATTGGTCAACCTTCTTTTGTGTACACTCAAAAGAATGGTGTCCTTCCTCTCCATAGTTATAGAAAGTACCCTTAAAGATAACTCTAACTGTCTTTTTCTTCGGTTCCACAGGTTTTTGTTCATCTTCTCCATCAGTCAGTTTATCCTTCACCAAGTGATCAATCTTTTCCTTCCCTCAGGAGTTACTAGGTTGTTTCCTCTTCAGCTTATCCTTTGCCTTCAGAGCATACTAATAAGCATCTTCAACAGAATCAATCTTCAGCATACCAAGCTCATCCTTAATATTGAATCTTAGACCATTCACATACCGAGCTACCTTTTCCTTACCAAGCTATCGGTGTCTAGACCAAATAGTAAGTTTGTAGAACTCCTCGGTATAATCTTCAATAGATAAATCCTTTTGTTTCAGATTCTGCAACTTCTTAAAAAAGTCAAGCTCATAGTCAGTCGGTATGAACTTAGCTTTCAACTTAGTCACCATCAATCTCCACCGATTGATCTTTGTTTCACCTTCATCTTCTCGGTCTCTTTGTAGTTCCTTCCACCAAAGAGTAGCATGTCCTTTCAACTTTGTTTGTGCTAATCTCACCTGAAGAGGATCTTCAATTTCTTTCAGCTCAAAGAAATCTTCAAGTTCACCAATCCAATCAATCAGATTGTCAAGCTTCAAAGTACCAGAGAAAGTAGAAACTTCCATTCGATAATTATTAAACTGAGCAATAGTTCTAGGCAACCGAGCAGTTCTATCTTCACCAGATCTATTCCTCCAGTCATCATCAGTAGATCCCATAATTTCAAATTCTTTAGTAGCTTCCTCATAGCCATCCTCAGTACCAACATTATGAGGTATACCGACAATAGTTCTCATGATCTTGGCGACCATATCATTCTTTATCAATTCCATCTCAGATCTGAAATTTGACTTCACCTTCTCTGTGATCCAGGATTCAACAGTATCACAAAGATCAGAAATAACTCTAGGGTCCAATCTTCTCGGAGACATCCTTAAAAATATGCAAATAAACCCTCTACAAAAAACCCTCACCAACCACCTTGTGACAATTTCCAAGTTGTAACAAGTCAGATCTCAACTTGCAATCTTGCAAACAACTAGGGCACAATTCCACAAGTTCAGTGCTTCAAATCTGCAATCCAGATTGCACACAATATTTTTGCCAACAAGATCAACTTTGCAAGATCAACCTTGCTAGGTCAACCTTCTACTTCAACAAGATCAAACTCTCACTCTGATACCACCTTATGTAGTCAAGGTAGGTGGATCCAATGAAGGACAGTCCAAACCTTGCAGCCAATAGAATTACATAGTGGATTAATCAACAACAAAACACAAAATAATTGTTTAACACTAATTTTCATTAACATGCCTGGCTGTAAGGCCTTCCGGGTTAGGGCCAATTACAATCAAAAAACAATTCTGCAAGATCCACAACTAGATCCAATACAAACTCAGCTAGTTCAACTCTAAAGATAATCAGAAGCTGATGGAAACCCTAAGGTAGATCTAAACTTGAGCTCGCAAGACTCCAAGCAATCTCCTTGTTCCCAAGTATGCAAACCCCCAGCTCTGCTACAAACAACTATCAGATTACAATCCGGTCTAGAAGGACATCAAGAACTTTTCCACAACTTCGCCCTCAAGCTTCACATCTGACATTCATATCTGCTCTGTTGTCTAATTCCTCCAAATCTCCCAAATTATATCTCTAAACATCTACCCAAGCACTCCTTAAATGCTAATCATCAGCCACAAGTCAGCAAGATGAAACCCTTAACTCCCCAAAATAAATAATTAAATGTCATACAAGTCAGCTTACAAATGTATACAAACATTTAATTCAGCATGTCAGCCCATAACAATGGCTACCAACAACAAATTCACCAATTCAGCTCAACAAATCACACAGAACTCCAGTCAGTAACCTAGAACTACTGAGCGACAGTAAAATCACCGAGCACGCCAGGCATCGCCGAGCACCAATGTCAACCGAGCACCGCGGGCATGACTGAGTAACACTTTCACCGAGCACCAAAGACTACCGAGTTCCTTTAGTGATCGAGCTTCCTTTAATGACTGAGATCATCAGTCAAGGCTGCAACTGAGTAACACCGGCCAAAATACAAACACTCCATGCAGTTTCACCGAGGACATAGAATGTCCCTGCCCTAACCTTGGATGCCCCTGTATCACACTAGAATCACCAAAATATGTAATGGTTAAATTGGAGAGTTACTATAGACCACCATTTCAGGATCTAAGTCCACACACAATTCCTATTAGTATTAGACACAGAGGTTGTAGAATTTAGATACCCCCGAGACTGGCTTGGGCATTGAAGTTTTAATCTATCTAGTTTCAATAGCATGTTTACATTGTATTTGATTATCTAAATGCAAAAGATTGAATATTAATTTTCATATTGATGTTTGAATAATCTAATCAAATTATTATTTTGATTACGTAAAAATAGGTTTTGAAAGGACCTGAAACCTTATACAAGAGCATAAATAGATATGGCATTAAAAGACCAAAACAACTGTGGTGCCCCACCAAACAAACCAAAGGAACAAACCAAAGTTCCCACCAAGCGGACAGAAGCCCATGCCAAAAACAATAGAGGGCAATCAAGATTTACATTTTTGCCCATCCTTATGTGAACATAAGTTCATATCAAAAGAAGGAGTGGAAGGTTTAAATTTTTTTCCCTTCACAGTTGTCTATCCATCATCCACCTTACCAACATCCTTCTACCAAGCCAATGAGGAGCTAGACAAGCCCACTAAAGGGTAGGTCACAGATCTTGCAACTCTAGCACACAAGGCAACAGCTGGACCAAAGACAATATCACCCACAATGGAACTAGAGACACCAAGAGAAGTAAAACCAATAGCATCCATGGACAAGGATGTTGAACCGGAGATAGCACCAACACCAACAGACTGGATAGGGATAACATCAGAAGTCTGGACAGGGGTAGTAGAAATAGCGCCAGAAGGGACATCATCAACATCGTGAGTTATAGCCACATCGGAGCCATCACCAACAACATCAAAGACAGCTTTAGAAGTAGCCGAAGCATCAATCGAAGCTCCAGCCAAAGCATGATCATTCTAAGTCAGGCTCGAACATGAGCCCCCTTCCTTAGAGGCTTTCCGAACCGTATAGTGGTGGTTAGAGGATCCTACCCACCAAGAGGGCAATTTATTTGATTTAATCTTATTAGATAAGCACCTCACATCAAGATGCCCAGTCTTGTGACACTTCCTACATCTGAACGGAATATTCTCATAATCCAGATTTTGAATCCAAGAGCCCAAAGGAGAATCCAAAGCAATTTTCTCAGGGAGGCCCTTAGAAACATCAACCTCCACTAGAATACGAGCATAAGTAGTCTTAAAATTTTTAGAGGAGTCCGAATCCACCATTTGGAAGTCTCTTATAGCCTCACCCACAATTTCCAAAACCGAATCTAGCCAGAGATGGAGGGGAAGATTCGACAACCTTACCCATAAGGGTATTTTATTAAAAGACTCTGTGAGAGGATCAAACCCCTGATACCAGGGTTTGGCCATCAGGGGAAAATGCTCCTCCCAAGTGAAACAACTATCACACAAAATCATTTTCCTATCTTCAGCATTTTCAAACTTAACAATAAAAAAACCTCTAGCCACAAGGTAAATCTGAACCACATCAGATAGAATGGGCTCCCAATGCTTGGAGATCCAAGCATGCAAATTAGAAAGCGAGGGCCAAAAGCCCCTAAAATGAAAAATAATAGCATGGGAAGAGAAATCATCAGCAGTTTTTACAATCTCATCCATAGTTTCAAAATCTAGCTCAACCCTAATGGGTTGACATACCGAAATCGATTGCACAAGAGGAGACCATGAACCCCCCTACTAGAAGGAGCAGGGCCATGGATACCCACTGCATAGGCTGCTACATTAGCGTAGGACACTGTAGAACCAGTAGACGCAAGAACAACAACACCCAAACCAGCAGAAGTAATAACACCCAAAAATGCTTGAGAAGAAGACCCAGGCGCAAAGCCAACAAACCCAAGCAAAGAGGCAGCAGGCGGAACTCTGGTAACTGGAATGGCATCCCAGGCCGAAAATGACACAGCAGGAACAACTTCAAAATGGCGAGCGGGAACCTTATTTTGAAAAGCCGTGGGAGTGGGAGTGATTGCAGGCATGAGAGAGCATAAAAAAAAGCCAGCAAATGTATTATTGTTAACTGATAATCAAATTATTGTTAACTGATAATCATTGAAAAATATTTATAAATGTAAATTGTTACCTTAAGGAAAACCTAACTACACCCTGAATACCAAAAGTTGAGTGATTTTTTTTTAATAACTCAAAGCATATTGTCAAACCCTAACCTTCCTTCTAATTGAAACCCTTCATTTAAATGTATAGGTTGTAAGTCCTACACTAATTTATTAACCCTATGTTCATGTTTAAATTACTTTCCTTATGTTCATCATATAAATTTACATTGATTTTTAATACTACTATAAATTGCATGATCATGTAGCGAACATGTTCTCTTTGAACAGGCTACATGGATTAAAAAAATTGAATAAATTTTGTGAGAATCTCTACCAGAACACTTACTATTTATGAGTAGAGGAAAATTATCAAGTAGGCCTTTCTCAAGAATGAAGTTGGCATGTATGTATGAGGTGGAAATAAATACTTTCTTTACTTGATTATCTAAATAGTATAATCATTGGTAATCCTCATCCACAATGTCTTTTCTTATTGCACTTCTTCCCATTTGGTTCAAAACAGATAAAATTGTGGATGATTGAAGGAGATGTGGATTTCTATAGGTTACTTTCAATGAAATTTCCAAATAAATGTAAGCGCATGGAGATGGTTTCCAAAAATATCTATTGTTGCTCAAAATGGATAAATAATTTCAAATCTTTTTCTACAAATATGATTAGTCTACTGCATGCACTTTAGATTGAACAAAAATTTCTAATATCATATGTATTACAACAACCATATGCATTGATTTCATGACAATGGGTTTTGACTCTTCCAACAATCAGCTTCTCATCTTGCTTGGACAATACTAAAGGAACTCAAATGGTCAAACTTAGGTCGAGATTTACAAATCAAGCTCAGATTATGGAGACAAATATATGTTCAAAAATATTATTATCCAATGGGAAGAGGGTTTTCCTCTAAAGGATGATTTTATTGGATGCGAAGTCATATGTGATACATTTTCTTGGACACTAATTCCCTTGCCAACACATGCTAATGTAGAGTATCCACCAATAGAAGGTTTTGCATTCGAAGAAGTAGAAAAAAAGGCTTATGAAAATTATTATGATGTTATGATACACTAGAATATTTTTACTACATCATGGGAACTAGATGGATGTGATGGTTACAAAGTGTTTCTTGACAAATAATATCATAGAATGTGGAAGTTTCAAAAAGAAGATATAAAAGACAAAGAAAGAAATATGTGGTCTATTTTACATATCAAATTATCGAATATAGCATATAGGATATCAATAAAAAACTATGGATGCATATTAATAGTGAGAGAGAAAGTATCACTATATAATAATAGAGGAAGAATAATCTCTACTATTCAATTGTCAGAGTTTGACCAACCACTCCTTATTGAAACCAACAAGTATGGAAGCTATACACCATTATTTAGCATGCCAATTGAAAGTAAAAACGTATGGTGGCCCCAATAATTTGTTTTGAATAATTTTCATCAATTACACAATGTACAATTTTACCAAATAGTTATTCGTGGACATGGAATTTACAACTATATCATGTTTTGAAATACAATTTTATATCATACTATTCAAAATTAATTTCAATAATGCAATAATCATCACATTACATTTGTGTAAATTTGAAAGTTATTAATTTAATAATTGAATAGGACTTTAAAACATTATCATAACATAATAATTAAATAAAGTTTTATTTTAAAAAATTAACTTTAATACATACATAAAACTTAAATACATAAAATCCGAATACTCACATAAAACATTATTACTTGAATAGAACTTTAATACTTTATCAAACTAAGTCAAATTTAACATTTTCACTAATCATAATTGAAACCTAACACTAAACCAAATGAAACCCTAAAACTAACATAGAACCAAAGAAAACCCTAACTATTTATTGAAGTGTAATAATTTATCGTATGAAATAAAAAGTGAAGTTGTAATTGAATATTACACCATATTGGACACCACCCGTGATTCAAAACCTAAATATTACAACAAACTAAATAAAACCCTAATTTTTTACTCAAAACCTAAATATTACAATAAACTAAATAAAACCCTAATTTTTTATTCAAAACCTAACTATTACAATAAACTAAATAAAACCCTAACTTTTTATTCTTTGTATATAAGCTGGCATTAATATATGGACTGTTTATTTTAAAAATATTATGTTTATTTTATTAAATATTAAAACTTTAATATGCAAATATTTGTCAAATTTAAGATAAGAAATAAGATTTTTTTTTCAAAATCATACTATTATGTTTCACCCCTTATCATCATGACCAAGTACTTCTTAATATTAATCAATGTATTAATGCATACATATTTGTGATATTGCTATTCCAATTAACTCAGTTTTTGAGTCAAATTCATTGATCCATATTTCATTAGTAGTGGTTCACAATAAGTCATCTCCCCTCATTGCATCTAAGTGATGTTCACAAAGGTCAATCATTGAACTTTTCCAAAATATTATTCAACTCACACATGCATAGTTATACAATATATAGATTAAATTATTGCCTCCTACAAAATCAAATATCATAAATACACATATAATATTTAACTCTTTCATTTTACTTTCTTTAATATCAGTAAATTTTAGTCAACAGTCTATATAGTACAATTTCGATGTAAAAATTATTTATACAAAATTGCTATCTTAGCTCTTAGATTTCAAAAGTTTAATCCAAACAATACAATAATTTGAGCAAGTATGAGAACCGTACCAATGCCACATCAACTTTAAGATGTGCTAAGCATTTTCAGAACATGTCGTGTGTTTGTTTATTCAATCATTAATACTTTGAAAGTCATTTACATAATTATTGTGGGAACATTCAATGCTCTAGTCAAACCATACAACCTATAAGTCATAAATCATCACTTTCAAAGAGTTTTTAAAATGACTTCAATACTAAAACTAGCTAATTTAATTTCATTATTCGAGCAAACATGTCTACAATGTGCCATGTAGCGACAAGATGTTAGAAAATTGGACACAAAAAAGAGAATGTATTCTAATGATACAAGATAAGCATATATTTATGATATTGAGGTTGTCTTCAGATTTCTTGAAATTTTTTCAGTTTATTTTTCATTATGAAGAAGAGGATAATAATCATAGACTGTGGAAATTCATATAAATTAATATTATTTATTTCTTTTAATTCTTATATGGAAGAGATAGACAATTGAATCATTTAATAAATATGTATGTCAAAGGGTTGTTCAATTGATCCACACAATCCATAAAGATGATAGAAAACCAGTTACCAAGATTCAAACTTGGAGACACATTCTATTCAAATTGATATGGAGGATCCCCTCTACATAAATACTTAGTCCAAAGATGACTTTTATATGATTATATAAAGATCATCTATATAAACCAACTTGCAACTACCATAACATTTTTCATTTTTTTAATTTATGAATAGTGTCTTTTTTATTAAAAAAATATTAAAGTTACATATTCACAAAAAAGGGGTCGAGGGGCATAGAAATCACCCCACAGAGTTCACACGGAAAAGGCAGAAACAGTTAACAATTATTCATAAAAAAAAGGCATAAAGCCTTTAAGCAGCAAGAGTGGTGCCAAAAGGAGGATGATCTTTATCATTAGAACCCCACACATCATTGGGGTTAACAGGAGGGTCGGGAAATGACCAACCATCATCTTCAGCTTCTTTCTTCCCTTTCTCTTCCACCTTGGGAAGAGAAATGGCCAGCGCTAGGCGGGGAAACTTGGAGGAGGTGGCAGGATGCCAATCAGAGCCATGATGGTGGATTGAGTCAGAGTTGGAGACCACCTAGAAGTATGGTGAGGTAGAGAAGCCGAGCGGTGCTGCCAACCATCATCGCCACCTCTAGGAGAGTGGTGGCGTGGAGCCTGAGACCGCAGGGTACCACAGTAATCTTTAAGAAACCCCCCCTTTAAGAAAGGTGTAAAAAAGTGGTGAAAGTTAGAAGGGAAATTATTTTTTTTTGGCAAAATTATTTTCTTTTCAAAGAAAAAAAAATAATCTCAATTGGCGAATCATTGATGCTCCTTGAAGCTAGGTGGAACTATCTTGGCGAATTGTGTTTTTTTTTCATGACTCCTAAAATATAAATTGGCAAATATAAAATAGTATTTCTATTATAAAAAATATACATTGGCGAATATAAAACAGTATTTATATTATAAAAAATATAAATTGGCAAATATAAAAGAGTATTTATATTATAAAAAATATAAATTGGTGAATATTTGTGGTGAATGGTAACAGTGTGCGTAGTTTCGATAGGCTAAAAGGAGGGTCGATGCTGACAGTTACGAAGATACGTAATGGTCAGGTTGACGGCGTGTGTGACTTCGACGGTTAAGCTGGTAGGTTGTAGTTGAAGGCCACAAAGATACGCAAAGGATAGCTTGACAGTGTACGTGACTTCGTAAGTTATGATCGTAGGTAAGATATGGGGGTTCCGAGGCCACGGTGGTAGTCTGTGTAACTTAGCCGTGAAGTTACAGTGACATTGATCACTGAAGTACAATTAATTAGACTTAAGGATGACAAGATTTTGATTAGATGTAAAAAAGGTTAATTTGTACAAAATCTCAGCTATGAATCATAAACATTCATTATCTTTCTTTTCGAAGCCAAGTCATATTACGCGAAAGTTTAATGCGGCTGCCAAGTTGTCAGTTCAAAATTTAAAATCACAGCTAGGATATGGTGGTTTCGAGGCAATGCCGATAGTTTGCGTAACTTGAGTGGTACATAAATCCACACTAGGATTTTGATTAGACATTAAAAAGGATAATTTTACGAGATATGAGCTGTGATTCATCAACATTTATTATTCTTCTTATCAACTTCAGAGCCAAGTTATGCAAGACATTACAATGTCTGCAACTTTTCTTTACTGATATTCATTAATTTCCTTTTCCCAGGAAAGCCACCTGACATGAAACATTCCTTCAAAATTTATTGCGGCTGGCGAGTTGGTGATTATTTTCTTTATATACTCCTCGGTAGTGGAATTGCATAGCATAGGAACTTTCTAAATTTCTAAATTTGGATGACAAGTTGAAGTTGGTGATTATTTGTATCTATATTTTCTGGGCGCTTTCACAGAATGGGTCTTCTAGTAGTTGACGAATCATCAAACGAGAACCCAGAACCTGTTATCCAACCAAATTTGGATATGGAGGAGGAGATTCAATAGGACGTCCTCAGTCATCTAATGTCTGCAGCAAGGGATCATCATCATGCTACCAGTTACACCGGTTCTGGATTCAATATGGACACTAAGACATTAGCAGTATGGTGTGTGGCCCCAGAATCTAATAAGCCCAGATTGGTTGACATCCAAGACACTGCACAAGGTAGCCAATTAATATGGAGGTTGCAGGACACTACAAGATTAGAGATAGAAAATCTCCTACATCATGCATCCTCCATGAATAAAGTAGTGGTTGAGGACTTGGAGAACAGGCTAGCCAGGACATTTAGAGATTATGTGGCATCTAGAAAAAAGTTTGAAGAGGAATTGAAGAAGAATTATTTGCTAGATAAGACTGTGAAGGAGCTAAAAGATGAAATAAATACTTAAAAAATCATTCCAGGGCATTTATAGAGGTTTGTGATGCAGGGGTCCAAACTGAGCATGAGGGGGGCTTAGCTCCAGAACTTGCAACAGAAAAGATAATAATGGACATTGATTAGCCTGAGCCTGTTGATACTGGAATTGCTGAAAAGGAGACTTTGAAGAAGGTGCTATTGCACAGAGTAAATATTTTAAAAGGGAAGTCTCAAATCCTTCATAGTACTTTCATTTCTTTGCAGGGGACAAAATATCAATGTTCTAATGCCTTGTCTGTACTAACCCCATTATTTAATACTTGGGGCCCATACTTGCAATTCTTTGATAGGTTAGTTTTCCTAATGGGGAAAAAAATGGAGTTACTTGAAAAAGTAATTGATGTTAAGGAAATGGTGTTATTAGTAAAGGATTTGTATGCATTTTTCACTGGCAAGTTACAAAACGTTCAGGCAAAGCTTAAGGTTTTTGCTGAAGAGTCTGAAGGATATATCCCTACTATTGTGGACAAAGAGGGACAGTTGAAGGAATGCCAGGAGTGGGCTGATTCTTTCAACCAAATTATGGAATGTAGGAAGGTGGCTTCTTATTTTGTTGGTGATGTTGACAATTCAACTTTTTATGAAGTTGTGGATGAATTGTACAAGCAAGAGAGTGACATGAATAAGTTTGTTGCTGAATCTTGAGCCATAACAGATGCCAAGTGGAACAAATGCCTTGAAGACTTGGAGACAGTTAGAGAGGTAACTTGGCCATCAAAGAGGGACATTGTGGTGTGGGAAAACATTGCAGAGTTTGAAGCCTTTGTCTTGCCATATTGACATGGATGATGGAAGTAGTTGAGATAGTTCTAGTATTAGATGAAGAGCCAATAGAGGGAGGTCAATTAATTCGAATAGGGTATCTTATGTTTGCGGTTCACCTGCTGTGGATACACCTTTGGTGCAAATAAAGACTGATTCTAAAGAATCCAGGCTACCAGCTGTCACTCTAATAAGTTAATAACTGTTTCCAAATTTGTTTAATTTGCCAAATGCCAATGTTAGTTTTTATTTTCTGATCATTGATCATATTCATTGATCATTGACATTGATGTATAAATTTGAAGTAAGTTTTAGTTAATACAAATATACAAGGATATTTTGTAATTTTCTAATAGATCATAGATCATACAAATATATCAAGGATATTTTGTAATTTTGTAATTTTCTGATCATTGATCATATTCATTGATCATTGACATTGATGTATAAATTTGAAGTAAGTTTTAGTTAATACAAATGTCCAAGGATATTTTGTCATTTTTGACAATTTGAAAAATGATAAATTGACCATGTTGGTAGTATTTTCAATTTTCACAATTGTTTTCAAAATTTCCTACAATTTTCCTCCTGAAGGCCTTATTGGTCATATTTTCAGATCTTCAAGGTTTGTTGTTCCAAATCCTGGTTTTCTCCTTCTGCAAGTTATATTTTGTGGTTTGGGTTTTCAAGGTTCATCAAATGTGTAATAACCAAGTCTGAAAACCCTTGCCCTAGGTGTCACCCTTGAGAAAATCTTGTTTTTTGCATGTAAACCCTTGTGTTGGCCCTAGTTTTTATGTTTCATCATTACCTTTTTGGCAACTTAAGTGTCTTGGCCTTGTACGTGGTCATTTTGGTCAGGCATTCACTGAATCGCATAATACTTTTTCATGTCTCAAAGTCATTCAGCGAACTGGCGAAGTTTTCTATGCCTTTGTCATGTCTCTTGTTGGTTGCTAAGTCTCTAAGTTTTTCCATGGTTATCTCTACCATTGAGTGAATCAACAAATGTGTTGTCTCCTGATCGCTTATTTCTTGGCGGTTACCTATTAACATTCAACGACCTGGCATGGCAGTGATCTCTTGTTCTCAGAATCGGGCAGCTAAGTCTTGTATCATCCAGCGATCTAGTGAGGACTGCTGATTTTTGTAAGATCGATGACAATGTCTTAATCTCCAAATGTTTGGTTCTTATGTAAAGTCATTTGGTGATTTGGCAACTATGTATAAGTTCAATATCCTCTAAATTTGGCAGTTCTGACATTTTGGCTTAGTAGTTTTGGCCAAAGTGTGTTTCTCTTTCATTCGCCTGATCTCGAAGTGAAATGGAAAAGTTCTAAGTCTTCTAGTGACTTGGTGAATGAAGTGGTCACGTGTTCTCGTAAATGGGTAGGTTAAGATAAAAGCATTCAGTGACTTAGAGAATGGGTTTTTCGCCAAGTCTCAAAATGAGTCAGTGGGTTACCGAAGCATTAAGCGATTGGGAGAAGACCTTAGTCATCAATTCTCCAGATGCTCATTGCTGACTATGGTCAAGTGCTCAGGTTTTATTTTCTTTGTTCACGGGTTCTCTAAATGAAAGATGAGTTAAGGATTAAGTCCCAAGAACTAGCAAAGTCTTCAGTCGCCCATTCTCCTAATTCAACCTTGGGTTAACATTCCCTTTTGAGATCATGAGTTCCTTTGTTCACGTGGTCGCTGAACTTTGCCTGGTTAAGTTTGCATACCATACTGTACCAAGCTGGAAAAAGTAGAAAGCCATCCAATCAAGTTTTAATGAGGGTTTACATTAGTAATTAAGGTTTTTTAATGCATAAAGCTATGATCATTGCTCTCGCGCTTTGTTTTTGATTTTTTAAATCATCCTGTCAACATCCACACCACGGCTAGCTCTGATTTGAAAGTTGGTAATGTGCATAATTAAATGCAGATGTGAGTTAGGCTGGATTTTCTATGATTTGGAAATCACACACATGCAAATTTCAAGGTATATAGATAGGACAACATTGCTTTTTGTGCTCATAGTTATTCTGAAGACAGTTGAGATCATTGGTGCTGTAGCAGAAGGTGAATAGTGCAAAAGTTGTAGAATTAAAAGTTTCCTATTCTATCAAGATGAGTCATCCTACGGTGAGTGATGCATCTTCCAGTGGGGCTACAAAAAAACAGAGTGGAGAGGAGAAAGGAAAACCAAATTTTTCAGATGAGTTTGTTTGGTTGCTCCTTGGTTCAAATCAAAACAAGAAGGCCATCGACATGACATTTGAAGATCTCATGGAAAAAAGTAGGGACCCTATCACTTTTGTAGGTTTTGGTTTTACCTTGTTCTCATATTTTTACAATAATAGGAGTAAAGCTATACCTTTTTTCAATGCCCGGGTGTTGGGAATGACAAAGTTAATTGTGCCTGATGTGTTTCTAGATGTTGATTTAATCATTGAGCTAGCTAGGTTGTATGACCCCATTTCTAGATGCATTAGGTGTGAGGACCAGTCTATGTTTATCTCTTTAGATAGGGGGTCTTTCATGAAAGCTTTCAATTTCTATTCCTCCTCCTCCACTAAAATTGACTTAAAAAGGGAAAGGGAAAAATATGCTAGTAGTATGGGGTCAGTGAAAAGCCAAATTGTCAAGCATATGCCCAAGCAGGATAAGTACATAGCTCCCCTCCCACCAGGTATGAATGCCCCTTATTCATTTTCTTCCCTCAATTGATATATGAAGTTCTTGGGTAATGGGTTATGTAGGGTTCTGGGAATAGATGGGGATGATGAGAGGTTGCCTGCTGATCTTTAAATGATAATCTTGGATATTTAGAATTCCCACACCAACACTGATTATGATTATATCCAGTATATAATTGACAAGATGCATGAAGGGTTTATGTATGTTAAGGAGAACAAGAGGCCTATTAGGTTCATGCATTATTCCCTTCTTATGCATTTGATTCTGTACCACCATGTTAATGATTTTGATGCAAGAGTATTGAAGATTAAGACCCATTTTAGGGATACTTCCAACCCAGTGCAATATTGGATGAGGGTCTGGAATATTACTTCCAATGAGTGTGATTTCACCATTTTTCAGAATTACTTTGTCCATCCAATACTTCAAATGTTAGGCACAAATGTTGAGAGATTGTTAACCAAGCTGTTGAGGGTTTTAAGACCATTGCAATATGAGGACAAGTGGCCAGGAAACCATAATTGGGGAGATTTCTACCTGGGGGACAATTCCACAGTTATTAGAGTATATGGGTGCCCTTAGCCTCCTCACCTGCTTCCAAGATATGTCCCTCCTAGGGTGGCCATGATGGAGTTTATTTGGCAATTAATGTGGACTGACAAGGAGCACCTAAGACCTCATAGGAAGGGTACCTTCACACCCCGGTAGTTCAGGATTGATAGTTTTTTGATTGGAAAAAGAGCACTAGATTAGGTTAGTGGTTGGATCAATCATTTTAAGATGACTATAGCTACCTACTGGTATGTTGATTCTGAGGGTTTTATAAGAATGGCTAGAATGACTTTGATTCCTAGCATTGGAATAATTAGAGAACATGAGCCCCTAAATGAGGAGGATGTAATTAGAAACATAATGGACTTTGATGAAGCGAAGGGAAGATGGACTAAGTATTTTGATTTATTGGATTTAGAGGCTCAATTGCACAAGGCTAAAATTCCTTTTGGTGGCTTTTTCCCAGAACTCCCATTCTTGCAGAGAATGGAAAAAATGATAGAAATGCATGGCACCCTGTCTAGCCAGTTGGAAGGGTTGCTTGAGGAGAAATTAGATGTGCTAAGGGACTATTATACCTCTAAAAATGAGGAGTTCATTGATGATTCACAGGATGAGGAGGGTAGTAGTCCATCTCCAGCAGGGGAGGAACCAATTGTTGACCTAACCCAAGAATCGGCTGAGGTGGAGGCTATTCCTGAGCCACCATTGAAAAAATAGAAAATTGAGGTTGGTGAACCTTTTGAGAAGAAGAAACAAAAGAAGATGTTGGACACAATGGACAGAGCTTCAGTCCTTGTCCCTGGTAAGAGGGCCTATCACCATCAATTAAGGAAGGCTATTAGGGAAGGAAAGAAGATGATGACACAAGAAACATGGGACATGATGTTGTTATTGGGGCAAGATGAGAAAGAATTATACCAAGAGGAATTTATCAATGATGACCAGTTTGTCCATAGCAAAGAATTCAGAGATTTCCTTATCTGGAGGAAGCATGAAGAAGTAAAGAGATCATTGCCTGACGGTATGGAACCAAGTGAAGAGACCCTTAGGGCTCTTACATCATATGATCCTAGTCTTGAAAAGATCACTGTGGAGGAAGCAAGAGAAATGGTTAAAACAAGTGGTATGCTTCTGACTCCTAGATGGGATTTGACTTCTGCCTTCATTATTTACCAAATTAGAAAGCAACTAGAGGGAAGCTTGTCATATGAAGTTCATATTGATGATATGATCAGAGGGAGCGGTTATGACCCTAAGTCACAAGCTGGTGCACTTCGGTCTTTGGCCCCAAGAACTCAGAAACCATCTCTTCTAAGCATTGAAGACAAAATGGAAGGTAACAAAATTGTTTGGATAGTCCAAAATACCACCGATCTTGAAGTGTCAAAGGCAGTAACTCATTTGGCCCACCTCAATGAAGCTAAGACTATCCAATTGTCTGAGAGGTATAATAGGTTATTTGAAAACTCAATGAGGGTTGCAAAGGATAGGGATTCAAAGCTTATGTTGATTAAAAAGATGGAAGGTGAATTGGAGGAGTTAAAGGCAAAGCTTGAAGAAGAAGTTAGAACAGTGCCTCCCCCACCTTTGCAAATTGAGGCCCCTCCTCAGCCTGAGGCTGAGATCCCTGACCATCCAGTGGAAGATTTAAAGAAAATCAGATTGGAGGCAGACCTAGAAACTATGACTGGTGTCATGCAACATAGGCAGAACAAGATAAAAGAAAAGATGGAATCAGTCCATTTGTCAGTTATTATGTTGCATAAGACAAATGATAAATTTAATGAGTCACTAGCTACTTTGGAGCCACTTCACAGCATTTGGGTAGGGAGGAGTTTGTTATTTGATAAACTTGATGGTCTGCAAGAACATAGGCTTGATATCCCTGAGGTGGTAACTGAAGTGTTTGAAAACATTGGGTTGGTAATTTCTGTTTCATAGTTTTTCAAAGGGAAGTCCAATCAACTGAGGGCCAAGTTGGCTATTTTTGATAAGGGTTACAGTAAGTTTTTTCCTTTTGTTTTTTCAAGTGATACTGATGGAGGTATAGTCAGTTTGGGTGAATGGAAGACATCAATGGATCAGTTGGTGATTAGGCAGGAGGCCCTCCTCAATGATGATAATGTTTTGGATGTGGATGGGTGCAATGGAATAATTGACAATTTGTTCAACGTTGAAGGTGATTGCACCAGGTTTGTTGTAGAAGTTAAAGCTATAACTGATTCAAAGTGGGACCTACATATCCAATCATTACAGGAGCTGCAGAGTTACAGTTGGCCATCTGATGATGATGTGGTAGCTTGGGACAAGATGATAAAGAAAAAGAAGAAGAAGCCAGCTATCCAAGAGCTAGAGGTAGAGGAAGAAGAATAGAGTACACTTGGCACGTGATCTAGAATTCTAGGGAGAGCATGTGGTGCAAGTCTTTTTGACAGCCATCCAAAGCTTGTTGCATCCTTTCGAGGATTCCAAGATGGATGTGGGTATATATAGTAAGTTTTGCCTTTTGTTAGAGGTGGTCAAAGTTTTTTGTAAAGAAGACTAAATATAGTTTCTCACTTCTATTTATGTTTTTGTTGAAATTGTAATGGATACATCTGAGAATTAATACAAATATACTAAAGTTTCATTGCCATTTCTGATGGTCTTTATGTATGGATGCTTTGAATTTCTTATGCACTAATTAGTAAGGCTAGTTTAATGCATTGCTCACAAGGTGAGTATAGGGACTGAACTCGAGTTTCTCTCAAGGAGGGAGTAAAATCTTTAGGGAGGTTTCTGGGATTTGAAAGTTTATGCATGAGTCATAAGTTTAATAAATTTTTGAATATTGGAACCGTCTGCATATTTAAACGCTAACAGGCCCAGGCCCTAAATTTTGATCAAAATGTTAAAACCCTAAGTGCTAGGTTGAGATATGTTGTAAAAATCCATTAAACCCTAGAAAGGCTCAGATCAGTTCTATTTCGTCATTACTTTTTCAAAATTTCAAGTCACTTAAGAGAACCTTTAAGCATGTGTGTGTTACTAACAAACCACTATCAATGTTCTGAAGTAACACTGGGTTGTTTCATAACTTCTCCACGGTTATGTCGTTAGGATGCTAATGGGTTTCAAACTTTTGAAGGACTCCCGACTAATGGCGTGCGTAACTTCAGAACACTTTGTCAAGAACAGTTGGTTTACGGAGCTTTATGAGGGTTTGTTGGCCATTAGTGTTGGTGGTTACGAAGCTGCATTGAAGCATTTGGTAGAAAGGTGTAACTTTGGAAAGGTTAATCAGTTACAAGATTAAACATCTGAGAGGTTACGAAAGGTTTTGTGCGGGACTTCACAAGGTTATATCAAATTACATTATTACAAATTTCTTGAACATTCTACAATTACAAAAATCATATATATCCCTACTATTGTGGACAAAGAGGGACATTCTAGTTCTACAATCTACATTACAAAAATCATGAATTCAAAATTCAAATTACAAATTACAAAAATCAAAATTCAAATTACAAAAATCATGAACAATACTTATTACTTGTACCTGTAGGCTTGTAGCTGAATATGAGTCAATTAATAAATTGTCAATAAATTAATAAATATTCAGAATCAAGTCCAATTCCATTATCAATTTATCCAACAAGTAATAGTAATAAGTATACAGTGTATAAAATTATAAATACCTATTAAGCGAATGCTAATTCTAAATCAATTACTCTTCACTCAGTGTCAGTGAGTAGTCTACCTCACCCTCCTCTATATCCCACATGGAATCTAGCTCCTGAAATTGACTAATACTACTAGCTAGAGGTTCTTCTTCATTCTGAGTTAGGTATTCAAAATCAAAAAATTCTTCATCTTCATTCTGACTCTGAGTCTGGGACCAAGATCCATCGTTTCTCTCTAAACCACCATGTTTTGAACTAGTGTTCAAAAGCCCTCGTCTTTCACGTAGGGAATTCCAAATTGCCAATGCCCTATCATAAGGAAAGTCTGTAACATTGTACTGAGTTACAAACAATCTCAAGCAAGTTTCCAAATTTCTATCTATTTTGTTTCTGATCTTTGATTTCAAAAACCCCAATGCACTGAAAGCTCTTTCATCTTCCACCGACCCCAATATCATTGTTTGACATAAATCAACAAGTTTGAAATATTCTAATATTGAATCATGCAATACTTCACTTTGCTCTATCCTTTTCCAAAGCCTGGTTATTACACCAGGTTGAAATGGATTCTCCAAGTTTTTTAACTGCAATTTCATACATGATGCAAATTGTCTACATTGTTTTTTAAGATTAGCTGAATCTATAATTCCATCAATTGGTTGTCCATTGCAATTTGCATTTTTTGAAAACTCTCTGATCAATTCATCAATTTTTTTATGAAACATATGAGCATCAAGTTGTCTATCTCCGATGTTTTTCAAAAAATGAGGAAACACACAACCCATGGCCTCAAGAATTTCTTCTCTAGGGAATCTTTCACGAATCTCACTTGAAAGTTGGTAGGAAATTGACTTCAAATTCTCACTAAAAAATTTAACAAACATGTCAAAATCAACCCTTTTAACTGGAAGTAGTTTGCCTCGCTTGCCCGTCTTAGATTGGTGCATTGGTATTTCATATCCTTTCACAAACACACATAAATCATTTTTTGCATTGAATTGTAAAAAATTCTCAGCATGGTTCAAATCTGTAATTATTTTCCACCTGAAAAAATTTGGGCTTTGAAGTGTTATCATATCTGAGTATAAATTATCCAGGGCAAGGCATGTCATTCTATGTAAATCTGAGTACTCATGGATATACATAGTCCTATCTTGGGCTTTCTTAACAAGCTTGTTCATTAAATCCAACATGGGGAGAAGACTGGCTAAAGTTAACAGAGTCTCTATATCACTTAACTTATGTAACAAATTAGGAGGTTTGTCTACTGTGAGGCATTGCTCATATATTACTCCGATCAAGGATTGATATTCTGTTACAACTCTTTCTACTGGTCCATGCAAAGAGATCCATCTGGTCTCAACATCCTTGAGAAGCTTGTTTCCTGGTGTTACTCCCTCTAAGAAAATCTTAAATTTTGCAAAATGTTTAGGACTTCTGCAAAAGTAAGAGTATATGTCGTGAACTAGATCTTCAACTTTTGACATTGTAGAAAAATCGCTTACAATTTTATATGATAAATTTATTCGATGGGCCATGCAATGTATGCCAAGCATGTAAGGTGCAATACTAGTTTGTAATCTTGCACAGAGACCATTCCTTTGGCCTTGCATTACTGTAGCTCCATCAGCTCCAACACACACTAACTTCTTTCCAATTGTCAAATCATCCATACCGAGAACTTCATTCAAAGCATTCTTCACTTCAAAATATAAGTTTTCTGCTATTGAATTGCCCCTCATTTTACGAACGTAGAGTAGATGAGCTTGGCGGACATGTTCTTTTACTGTATACACATGCATACAAACCCAAGCAGTGTTATCTACTGCAATAACTTCATCTATGGATAATGAAATGAATCTGCACTGTTTTACTTTCTCCTATAAATTTTGCTTTTCCACCTCAGAAAGACAGTTTTCCATTTCCCATCCAATGTTTGTTGACCAATGCGACATGGGATAGTGAGGACCTTTCAAAAAAGATAATAAATTACCATATTATGAGAAGTCTCTCATAGGATGCCCTCTGGACATAATATGAAAAACAAAACTCATCTGAACGGTCTTTGCTAGGTTTGCTTCATTGGCTGCATGTTTAAACCCAGCCTTGATTGGATTTTCACTACTAGCAATTACTACCATTCTCTTGTTATGCTCTTCATATTCTATGGCATACTTAACATGAAGACATTCTTCCTTTGATTTCCATCTCACTACTGATATTTCTTGTCGGTCTATGGTCTATTTTTCATAAACCTTACCAATATGCTTTTCTATAGTGTCAAGCTTTAGGTGCAACTTCTTCTCTCTTTTAAGTTTCCAGGTACAAATCTTACACCTGCATTTTGTTGGTTGTTCATCATTGCTTAGGACTGGTTCAATTAACCAGTACTTTGCTACTCAATCAACCTTAAAATTTCTTGCCATTTCCCACTCCCACCCCATTTTTACTTCCCTTTTTCTTTTCTTCCTACCAACATTATTATTATCTTCATTGCTAGCATTTTCTTCCAACTGGTTCTATGTATCCCTTATAACATCTTCTCTTGTGCCACCATTGTTATCCTCATTTGATGCATTTTGATTTTCATTTAACTCAATGACAACCCTAGCTTGTGGTACTGGTACTAGTGAGCTACTATGAATGGATTTTGCACTCGCAATTGCAGATGTTGATGGAGCAGAAACATTGCCAACTCCAAAGAAAGCCTTTATGGTAGTATCTTTAAGTTTTGGGCATTTTGATGGCCTCCCAGGCCCTTCACTGCCCCGAGGAGTCTTACCCTTGTCTAGCTTTCCAATCTCTTCATTTCCGTGAGCATGGTGAGAAGTCTGAGTGTCAACCTCCCCTGATATTTGAATCCCTTCAGCAGTAGTAGCTTGAGGATACTCAATCTCAGGATAGTCACCCTTGTCCGACATCTTTACCCAATGACCTCTCACTAGTCACTAGGATTCTAGCCTCTAGGAATTAAAATTAATAGCAATACTATGAAATGTGAACAAATAATTATTTACCTTTGTCTTGCTTCCTCTGATTTTTGACTCTCTGAAATGCTGAATCCTCTATTTACTGTTGCAAGATTGTTATTTGTAAATCTGGCCCTCCAGGATCCAGCTCCAAAAATTTGTAATGACACACGATAAGACTACTTTTAAGTTTTGTAAACTTGATTTGAATTTATATCAATCCATGAATCCAAATTCCAAATTTCCAATTTTTATTTATTTTCAAATTCCTGGGCTTTTGGCGAAAATGTGCCGAGTGCCGACTTGATCAATGCTATTTTTGGTGAAAAAATAAATATAATGTCATGGTCAATAAAATAATTAATTAACGGGTTGGTGAAATACGTCATGGACCAATAAAACAATTAATTAGCGGGGTGGCAAAATACGTCGTGGACCAATAAAACAATATAAACCATATGGCTATTTCAAATTTTATATGCAATTCATAATTAATATCGCTGGCGAATAAGAGACCGTTACAAGAACCACATCACATTAATTATAGGTGAATATGATGGTCAACAATGTCAAACACCAAATCTGATTGGTGATTCCAATTAATATTTAGTGGTCACCGTGTCAAGATTGGGCGAATATTTGCTAGCCTATCTTGCGCGATTCACCAATTTCATGAAATGTATATGCCCATAATTTGCCAAAAGGTGAATATTCACCACTAAAAATTACGCTGCAGGGTACAAGAGTGGTGATCTGAGGAGCTACGCCCATGATGGCGGCCTTTGGGAGGAGTACCTTCAGCAGATATGGCATTCGGAGGAACCCTGGCAACAGTGCAGGGAGCATTACCCCAGTGATTGAGCAGCTCCTATAGGTGAGCCACCTCTAGAGCCACTTTATTAGCTTGAACCTTAATCTGCATCATGACATTATTACATATGCAAGCATTGTTATATAGAGCAACATTCGTATCAAGAAAGCTATGAGAAAAAATAATAGCATTCCTATCTTTCCACAAAGTGAACAAAATCTCTATCCTGAAAGTATGCCAAATCTGGGTAAACTTGGAAGAAAGTCTAGGAGAATCTCCTAAGACAATCATATGCCAGGAGAAAGGCTTGGGCCTAAAACATTTGAAAAAATCATGAATCCACTACCAATACTATTGAGCTCTCCTACAGAACCAGAAGATGTGTAAAAACATCTCAGGGTGACCACAGAAAGGACATCGAGGGTCAGGAACACCCAGATGTTTGAGCCTAGGTCCCACTGGAAGCCCTTGGAAAAATAAACACCAAGCAAAGAGAGCCATCTTGGGCTTCGTAATGGTAGCCCAGATGGTCTGAAAGTGAGAGCTCCAGTGAGAAGTGGAAGAATGAAGATGCCATCTCTGGTTAAGAGTGTCCACCATCAGAAGATGGGGAGACAACCACCTGTAGCCCATCCTTGGCTTGTAATTGCTAAAAGGAGTGGTAGGATACCATTTCCAATCCTTCCACCAAGGCCGAACAACTTGAATACCAAGCTTATGAAGAAAATTATTAGGAATTGCAGAAACCAACAAATCAAAAGTTTGACGATTTGTGTGAGCCAAACAGTACTGCACCTGCATATCCTCCCAGGAATGGAGACTCATAGTGGCCCTAGAGAAGAGGTCCTTGGGAGTCCAAATGCCACGTTTGAAAAAATGCAGAGCACTGGCCCATTGAGTCTTGGCCAGGGGGATGCCATGAATAGAAAATAATGGGGACCACCAGAGGTTCTGTTGATTGAAAGAAAGCCCATTGCAAAAGGCATCACCATCCCATCGAAACTAATGTTTAATAGCTTCCTAGGATTTCCAAATACTCTTGATGATGAAAGTACCTTGAATCTGAACAAGTTCTTTCATAGTGAGCAAGGTTTGAAGACCAATGCCCTTCCAAGCTAGCCTATGAACAGAGAATCTTGAAGAGATGCAGTGCCTGATAAGAATCTTCCAGGCCTCATGACTAGTAAGAGCCCAAATAATCCACTTAGCACAGAGAGCATGACCTTGTTTTTGAGTGGAGAGAAGGCCAAGGCCACCAGAATAATGAGGAAGGTAGCAATACTCCCAGGCAACCCTGTGGAACCCATGGCTATCAGCTCCAAAGGCCCAAAGAAAGTCTCTGAGGAGGTGTTCCAGCTTGGGATATGAAGCTTTAGAAGGAGCCCAACAAGAAGAGTAGTAGACATGAGTAGCAGCCAACACTTTGGAACAAATCTAAAATTTCCCAGCAAGGGAGAGAGGCTTGAAAATCTAATATTGCAACTTTTTCTCAATATTAGCAATCACAACATTCCATGAGTCCACAGAAGATCCATGGAAAGCAAAGGGAATGCCCAGGAAGTGGAAAACTTCCCCATGCTGAACCCATTTCTAGTCAAACTTAGCAAGCCAGGGAGGAGCTGGAAGGAAAGACTATCTGAAATAGAGAGTCTTATGCCGTTGGATAGCAGATCTAGAGGCTTGACAAAAGGTGTCCAGGCACTGTAAGGCATTAGAGATGTTCTCCTCATCCTCAATAAGAGTGAGAAAGGAGTCATCAACAAAGTGACCATTAAAAAGCTGAGAAGAGGAATCAGGAAGGGAAATGCCATGAACCAAACCAGAGGAAACAAAATTGGCAAGCAAATACCCAAAGCCTTCAGCAGCAAGCACAAATAAAGCAGGAGCCAGCAGACAACCTTGGGGGATGGATCTAAAAATCCCAAAAGTATCAGATTGAGACCCATTGATAGTAATGCACGCAGAGGCATCACCAAAAAACATTTCCACAAGACTGTAAGAAGTGAGGACCGAACCCAAGAGCTTGGAGCATGGCAAGGATACAAGGCCATTCAATGCGATCATAGGCTTTAGCAAAATCATTTTTTTAGGAATAAAGTGGCCTGCTTAGACTGACGAGCCCATTCCATCCCTTCCCAAACTGTAATAATGTTGTCAAGGATATACTTAGATTTAATAAAACCATTTTTCTCAGGGTGAACAATAAGAGGAAGGAGACGTTTGATTTTGAGAGCTAAAGCTTTAGAAATTATCTTGTAGGAGATATTCAATAGGGTGATGGGCCTCCAATTGAAGATATCCTCAAGATCACTAGATTTAGGTATGAATTTGATATTCCCTTTATTAATTAAATCGCCCAAACTTTTATTATGAAAGGCCTCAAGATAAACTTTATGCAGGTCAGGACCTATAGCATCCCATAAGTGCTTGTAGAATTCACAGGGGAAGCCATCACATCCTGGAGAATTATCATTAGCCATAGAAAAAGCCACTTCTTTGAGATCACTGATGGTAAGCAGTTTCTCATAAAAGGCCTGCTGCTCAACCGCTACACATTTTGGAGTAACAACAATACAAGCGTTCAGAGCCTCCTCTCGCGCAACAGAATTACCCTGTGAAGCAAACACTTTTTCATAGTGTTGAGCAAAAGCCTGAAGAATGGCAGGGAGCTCAGTAAGGGTTTCATATCCTTGTTTGATTTTTTGAATACCAACATTGGTATGCTGGGCTTTGAGAGCATGAAAAAACTCCTTAGAGGCTTTATCGCCCACCTCCAACTAGTGGAGGCGAGATTTGATTTGAGCTCCATGAGCAACATAGACATCTGCAATTTCTTTTTCATGTTAAAGCTGGGCCAACTTAAGCAGAAGACTAGAGTCAAATGGATTCAACGCAAGCACATCAGGAGCATTGCAAAGAGCCTTAGTGTTAGCTTCATAAGCACATGTCTTGTAGTAGGCTAACTGACGGCTGTAAATGTGAAGAAATCTCATAGTACGGGTGATGGCGTTATTCCACCACTGGATCCAACCAAGCTGACTATGGGGCCGAGGCTGTAAATTCCAAACTTGAAGAATGTGAGCAATAGTGGAAGCATGTGTCAGCACTGATGTGTTGAGGTAAAATTGCGTATGAGCAGCCCGCTTGGCAGAGGAATGCCAATTGATGGAAAAATAAATGGGGAAGTGATCTGACAAGGTAACATCTGTCAGAGGAATGACAGGTAGGCCTCAATCTTCTGAAAAAGAGAAAAAAGATTGAGCCGTTATCATAGCACGATCTAATCTCTTAAATATGAGGTCAGAACTAGCTCTGAAATTAGACCAAGTATGCCAAACCCCACCTTGCTGGCAGTGGTTAGCATTGATATAAAAAAGGCCCAATTTATTGCGCATGTGGTACCAAGCTTCTCTCTCCCCAGTTTTCCATCGAAAAGGCAAAATCCCTTCCTTGTCAAAGGCCAGCTCAACCATATTAAAGTCCCCACACATAACCCAAGTAGCAGGAGGCAAATTGTCAGCTACCCAGCACCAAAGCTGAGATCTTTCCACAACATCATTGGGAGCATAAACATTAACAATGCCAAAAGAATGGTTGTGAAAAGATAGAAAAATCCAAGTAACAGGCTGCATCAGATCAGATCCATGAGCAATAACAGAAGAATGAAGGCGAGGTGACATAATAGTAATGACACCACCTTTACTAGCTTCATGCTAAGAAGAAAAAACAATGTCGTCCGGCCAAATGACACGACAGGCAGAATTAAGCAAGAGACCTAAAATTTTATCTTCCTGTAGACATAAAACATCCAGACTGTGAAGTTTGTGATGGGTATCACAAACATAGTACTTTCTGGAGAGGTTAGTTAGACGTCGCACATTCCACGACAAAAAATTCATAAAAACTCTTGCATGGTTTCCTTGTCCCCAAGAGAGGAGAAACTATTATGCAAGAAAGCTAGTACAGAGCCAAAGCTGGGAAGTAAATCTCTAGAAGAGATAAACTGCCTTTTTTTTGGGTCGTCGATGTGTCCATCAAGATTGCAAGACCGATGTAGAGACTGGGAGGAAACCAAAGAAATTGTTGGCGGCACGAGCACCACCTCTGAAGTGGAAGACCTCGCAGCCAAAGTTTTCCCCTGAATAATAGGGTGTGAAATAGGTGGCACAACCAGTGGTGCTTCAGTGGGAGGAGAAGGTTCTCCAATTGGAGGTTCCAGAGTGAACACAGCTGCAGAAGTAGCATGTGCCATTTTAGAACCTGAGGCATTCATGCCTTTTCGCGAAACTGTAGTCCATTCTTCTTTTTTTCCAGCATCTAAATTTTTTATCGGCCCTTCTTTTGGCGATGGCTTCACCCGAGGGGTAACGAGCGGGCAATCCTTAATCTTGTGTTCTGTCAATTGACACCTATAATAGGTGTTTGGAAGATTCAAATAAAGCACTTTTTGAGAGATGGTGAGAGAACCAATCTAGATTTCAACAGTGTCCTTGAGGTCCCTAGAAAGGTCAACCTCAACACAGACATGCTTCTGGGGTCGGGCATTGAAAAATTTGTCATTCTCCATGACAATGACCTTAGAAAGGGTTTTAGCAATAGACTCAATAAACCACCAGCGTAGCAAAGGGAGACCAGGAAACTCAACCCAAACAGGGACCCTAAGTTTCTTATTGTCTAAGACAGTGAAGTCTCGAAACCATCTCTGGAAAACAAGCAGGGATGACCTAATCATCCAAGGCCCGTAGCTAAAAATAGCTTCCGCCTGGGAAGGGTTAGCAAAATGGAAAAAAAAAAGCCTTTGGTAAGGTTTTGTACACCGTCAAGGTGGACCCCATGAGGGGTCCAGCTCTTGTTTACCCAATCTTTAAGGATACTTTTAGGAGGAGTGCGACCGACAAAATATCCAATTAGAGTATGCTTTTCTAACCATTCACATGAAAAATCAAATTCTTCCAGATTAAGAACAATATCAGGGTTACCTAGTGAAAGACCTTCGGGATGAACTTGCGAGGACGTTTGTTCAGAGGAGGCACCATGGCTTTCTGAAGCTTCAACTATTGCACTAGTGTCAACTATTGGGCCAAAGTTGGCTGGAGCCATACTAAAAGCTAACCCTAATGCAAAAATCCCATAGTAAATGCGGTATGATAGATGTAAAGCTCAATGCAAAGACACAGACAGGAAGTCGTACGCATGAAACCCTAGGTAGCAGAGCATTTTTTGACTTTTCTCTGGACGTTAGTTATTTAAGAGGGAATATTTTTCATTTTAAGTTTTAGATCATTTAGTAATTTATTATGAGGAAGATAATAACAATTTTAATGTTATTACTATATGGATTGTGGAAAATTCATACCAATTAAGATATACTTACTTCATTTTATTCTTATATCTAAGATATGGATAATTGAATCACATGATGAATAAGTATTTATGTCAAAGGATTGTAGTTCAATTGATTTATGTCAAAGGATGTTTCAAATCCCCAAAAGGCATGCTCAGGTCAAGTTTAGACACATAAATGACTTTGATAGAGGTAAGGATGATGGTATCTGATAAGAAAATTATCAGTCAATAGCTGTATAATAATTTTGATATTATATTAGATAAATTGTGAAAAACTCATACCCGCTAATATATATTTACAATGTTTTTTTCTTATATCTAAGAGATGGATAATTGAATTACTTAAATTTTTAAAAGAAATATTTTATAATTTTATGTTTTTAATCTAATATGAAATAAATACTTATATCTAAGGATTATAGTTTAGTTGGTTTGGCATAATTGGTGAGGACAATAGAACATGATTAAAAATCTAGCCATCAAAATTCAAACCATACAAAGAATCAAATTTTGATATAGTTATGTGACCTTAATGGACATAATCTCTTGTACATGTCTGCTTAGCCAAAGAACGACTTTTATATAACTATATAAAGACACATCTATATAATCCAAAAGAAAAAGCTTTTATTAATTTTATTAACATTTTGGAATGCTGCGAATAGAATTTGTCTAAAATGGTTGAAATTGTGTACTTCATATATTCATGTTCATATTCTTATTGCTCTTCCAGGTTCCATGTGATATTTGTCTTTTTTCAGCTGTCTTGATGTTAACTGGTTCTTCTCTTCTCCATCCATTCATGTGAGATCAATTATTAGTCATTTTGGAAGGGACAAACATGGGCCAATGCTTATAATGGTTTGTGCAAAAAATGAAGAAGGTGGATAAGCCTCTGTAAAGAAAAAATCAGTACAACAGTAACAGGTTGATTACAAGTCTGCAGAGTTATCATATTCAATAATGCAATGTATTCCATGTGACTCTCAGTACTTTGAAACTTTCTTGTCTCTTTTAACTCATAAATTGGGAATTGAAATTTGTATGTTTGGTCACCAAGAATTTTGTTGAAATGAATTGTAATCTTGATAAAGACAAACCCTTCAGAAAGATAAAAGCTGAAATCTTATCTTATGGGTGTTCTGTTAAGATCTTAAATGAATATTGTTTAATAAAATTGATTATAGGTTTTTTATTTGAAATAATGGAATTAATTTAAAACTAATGTAAATGACATTTAAAAATGGATTTGGGTATTTCGGGGTGTGAGAATTCAAGGAGGAGATTTCTTAATTACACTATTGGGTATTTTATTTAAGATAAGCATGTCTAAGGCATCAATTTCATATTTATGGGTATATATCAATAATAGTAAATATTTTATTTAGATATTATTGTGATTTTTTAAGATCCATTTCATATGTATGGATATATATCAATAATAGTAAATATTTTATTTAGATATTATTGTGATTTTTTAAGATGAATTTAATATTTTTATCAATATAAAATATTTTTGAGATGCATTGAAAAATACAATATGTTTCAACATCTTATTGTATTAAGTGTTGTGATTTGAATCTATGACCTATATTTCATTAGCATATACATCAATCAATTGTTTTGCATGGGCAATGAAGCTTCAAATTTAGTAATCCAAATTTATGAGACTTGTCATTTCATAATAAGTGGGCCCAGCTAGCAGCAACCCATACTGGATAGTGTATAGTATAGAGCATTTATTTTAGTGATTTGATTGTATTTTAGAAGCATAATTCATCCCTAAACAAGTTATCCCCTGCTCTAAACCCAAGGATGGCCTAAAATTTGAAGTTTGCCTTCTTTATGTGTAATTGATGACCTTCTATGTTCACTACTAGTGAAGTAAAGAGAAGTATAAATCATCTTGAAAATGTTGAAATGAATCTTCTTATCTTATCTTATCTTATCTTATCTACCTTTCTCATTCTTGTGCATTGATCTTGAAAATGTGGAAATAAATCTTCTACCTTTCTCATTCTTGTACTTTGATTTTTCACGAAGGTACTTCTAAAAAGGTTTAAATTATTGACATGATGTCAATTTGATGGCTATTTACGACCAGAACTCTCACTCATTGTAAGCAATTGTTCCTTGGACCTTAATGGATCACCAATATGATTACTCAATGCATAGCCACTTTGGTGTTGATAGTTGATTATTATAAAAAAACTTGTGGGAATTTATGGTAGGTCATAATGGTATGTCCATTGTTTAGAACTATAGAAAGAGGATATGGAACTCCTCAACGTGTAAAGAAGTATTGGATCACAATGATAGATAGATGAGTTTTTTGAAATAAAAAAATCTTGATACATGAGTATTTTTATTGTCATGTTATCTTGCTAAAAATATTAGTTTTCTTGTTATTTGTGTATTTTGTACATTATTTTTATGTAACACAAGTGTTGGGATTCTTAAAGATGGAGCCTTTTGAATAATTATTGTAGTGCCTTTAAACAATACTCTTGGAATACTATTGATTTTGATCCAAATTTAATATTTAATTATCATGGAATAGTCATCAAATGATATTAGAATTATTCTATTTTGATTTATGATAAAAAAAAATTGTTATCTATTTATTATGTAGGTAAATGTTTTAAATTACTAGAGTATTGGCACTAATGATGGTTTATATATTTGATTATTATTTTTATAAATGTTTTAATTGAATTATAGTGTTTTGTTAGTCTATTTTGTGATTACATATTTTTATTTCATTATTTACATTATCCATCTAATTTTGATATTTAAATTTGCATGAAGTAGACTAATGCATTTCAATGTCTCCTTGATTTGCATGTGCATGATGGATAAGTGCATTGAAATGGTATAAAAAAAGGAGGTAAAAAATGATCACTATTTTTCATCTGAAATTAATTAAACCTAAAATTGGACGAGTAATTTGATATTATACACCTAAAATTTAAGAATATGAAAATAACAAGAATTAATAGTGTTGGCACCTTCAAATCTACATCCAAATCTACTTAAATGTCTTACTTTGATGATTAATATTTTGTAGCTTACTGCTTGTGAGAAGAAACCCTTTGCTAATTAAATTTTTGTCATATATGTGAATGCATTGGATGAGTTTCAAAGTTCCTGAATCAGATTTGGTACATTTGTGATCCCCGTGGTTCTCAACATCAGGAAGAAATCTAATGTCTGCACTTTGTTGAATCCACCTCAAAGCCCATCTTGGACGATTGAAATTTTGTAAGGCATTGTATTTTTTTGGGGGACATATGGTAATATGCTTGTTCAGTTTTGTAGCTCCAGGATGAGTGTTATATGCTTTTTAATTGTGTTTTGGTTGTCATTTGTCTTCAAACGCATTCTAAAAAAATTGCACATTTCTTGCACTTGAGGACGACCCATTTTCTTGCACTTGAGGACGCCCCATCTATTATTTTGGCCACAAATCCAAATTCATATAGTATATTAATTTAAAATTTCTTCTATTTAACGATGTAGTCAACAGGATCGGTTTGCAAAGGTGCTATCTGAATTTAGCAAGGAGGATGAAATCAAGCTTCTTAGGAGAGAGGATTCAGTAATTAAGTTCTAACTTCGTACTTCTCAAAATTCTATTTGGAAATTTGAAATCACTCCCAACTTTTTTAAGCAGCTTACTTCGCAAGTCTTTTGCTTATAACTGTCGTATGAAGGCCACATCATCAAATATAATGCCACATCAAAATATTTTTTGTTAAGGTGTCCAAAACAGCCCTAAACAAAGTGAGACAAATGGTTGTGCAAAAAGGATACACATATTTGTGCAACTGATGCGGCATCATATAATTGATTGCTTTTTACAACTAAGGTACATAGCAATAACAACTTTAAAGTCACAACTATTGATACAATATTGTCAAAAAAAATTAGAAAATAAGCCAACAAATATCGATATTAAATCAGCAAATGTAGATATTTAATCAACAACTGCTATCACAACCATTAAAATGAATTCAGATATTAGATCATTTCCTAACAAGATTTACCACCTCCAGAAAGCCCAATCAGAATCAGTATGCAGCGAAATTAAAAATTTGCCATGTCCTCTATAGTTTTGACTCCATTTATTTAAAACATTGTTAAATATTTTGAATCAGATTAGACAAGATTTCGTATTGTTTTAATTGTCTATAAAGTTTATACACCACAAACTTCAATTTCGTTTCTTCACCTGCATATTTTTACAAACTTAGTGAAAGTTTGCAAAGTTTCTACATGGCCGGATCGCTGGAAAGCTGGAATGGCTCCAGCGATAGGGTTTTTACATTGCACTTAAGATTTACAAATTTCACTGAAGATGCTCTGAAATATATATTCATAGAGATTTTGAGCTCTTAAATAGTGTGTAATATGAGGGAGAATTCAATTGCATTAAAAGGGAATATCAAATAGTGAGCAGAAAAAGACAGGTTTTAAATTTCAAATTTTAAGGTTAGAAAGGTGTGAGCTGAAGTTTTTCCAAAGTGCCATGTGTCAAAATACACAAGGTCGAAAAGGAGGAATGTTTTGCTATAGATAAGGGGATTCAGTTTTAATCTTCAGCTTCTGATTTTCTTTATTGTCTCAATTTTTTTTAAAGGGTTCTCTGGTTTCAAATTTGGAAAAAGGGAAAGTGCATAATGTTTTTATAACCTTGTTCGTTGGCTTTTCTTGTCCATAGTCTAGTTATTGTGCAAGATCTTTGTCTGAAACTTTTTATCCCACTATTTAGGCATTGTGTTTCTCCTTAGGATTGGGGATTGCAAGAAAAAACACCATGTAGTTGCGAAGTGTCAATAAATAATATAATTTAAAAATTTGTTCTAGATTTTGAGGGTTTTTAGACTTGGAAGTAGATTTATTACAACAAATTTGAAAAAAACATAATTATGACTCCATTGATGAAGAATTTATAATGAAGACGTGTTCAATGGCTCTTTGTTGTTCGAAGCTTACTCTTCTGTGAAGAGAGTTGGTGACTCTATGAGTTTCAGATCTACTGAGTTTTAAGTCATTGTAACAATACAGCTAATGATTCAAAAACTTTCATTCAAATTCTAACAGTACAACATTACTTTTAAGAATTCAAAATTTTAATCCAAACAATACAATAACTTGAGCCAGTTTGACAGTCGTACCAGTGCAAAGCATTTGGAGAACATGTCCCGTGTCTGTATATGCATTCATTAATAGTTTGAAAGTCATACTGTGACAATATACATAATTATTGTTAGAAAATTCAATGCTCTGGTCAGACCATACAACCTATACTATTACTTTTTCCCCACATTGTCAAATTTCAATCATCAATGATCGCTTTGGAAGAATTTGTGAGGAAGATTAAGAAACAAGAAAATGATTTCAATACTAAAACTGGTAATTTGATTGTATTATTCAAGTACACATGTTTGCATTTGGATCAAGTTTGACATTTGAATGATTTTGACAGACATGATCTCCTACATATGATCATTTAGCAAGAGGATGAATTTTCTATAATTATATAAAGATGTATAGTAATGATCTTAAAAGATGATATATTTTGATATTATATTAAATAGATTGTGAAAAACTCATACCTGCTAATATATATTTACAATATTAAAAAAGACGGCCACTTTTGAATAAGTTTTCACACTTCGATGATTTTGATGGACATAATCTCCAACACATAACTACTTAACCAAAAGAGGACTTCTACATAATTATATAAAAACACATCTATAAAATTATTTATTAATTTGTTAGAATTTTGTAATGCTGCGAATAGAATTGTCTGTCTGCAGAGTTATCATTTACAACAGTGATTGATTACAAGTGTGCAGAGTTATCATATTCAATAATGCATGTATTCCATGTGACTCTCAGTACTTTGTTTGTTTCAGTGACTTTCTCAACTTTATTGTCTCCTTTAACTCATAAATTGGGAATTGAAATTTTTATGTTTGGTCACCGAGAATTTTGTTGAAATGAATTCTAATCTTGGTAACTAAAGACAAACTCTTCAGGGAGATAAAAGCTGAAATCTTATGGGTGTTAAGATCTTAAATGAATATTGTTTAATAAAATTGACATATTTTTTTTGTTGATGCAATGGGATCAATTGGAAACAAACATAAATGGCACTTAATGGTTTTTATGGTTTTTTTTGGGTTGGCTATTTTGGGTTGTGAGAATAAGTTATCATCTTAGGCATTCTAAATAGATTAAGTATGTTTAAGAGATCCATTTCATAAGTGTATATCAATGTCAATTCACATATAGTTAGTATTGTATTCAGATAATGTCGTGATTTTTCAAGATAAAATTTATATATAGGTTAAGGAGTTTGATTCAAAAACTACTTAGTTGAATTCTGATAGCAATATCACAATTTGACTTGCTATGAAAAATTCCTACTTATCAATACAAAATATTTTTGAGATGTATTGAAAAATATAATGTGTTTTTCTCGATATTCAATTGTATTAATTATTGTGATTTGAATCTGTGACAGGTACATTTAATTGGATGAAGGGTACCAATAGTTGTTATAGCTAACTCCTCGCATTGCAAGCTTCTAAATGATATATTGGATTTCGGTGATTTTTTTTAATGTCTTTGTTGGTGATTTAACTGCTCATAGCTATTGTTTTGGATTTTGGGTAGTCAAGAAGAATGTTGAAGGATTCATTGTGTACAAAAAGGTCAACAAATGGTCATTTGGAAGTGTCGTTTGATACTTACATAAAGATGCCCCAATAATCATGCACTACAACCACCTCAATAATTTGCACGGATAATCAGATATATAATCCTCTAAGAACCAATACATTTATCTCTAAAAACTATTTTTACCAATACTTATGCACAAATGTCATGGTATGGGTACCAATAAAGTTGCATAACTCCTCTAATTAAATTCTACAAATTTTAAATACTATGGGTACATGTGAAATTTATTAATGGGCTTTTAATTATCAATTTTTGGTTTCTTTAAAATTATCAACTAGAGGTTTAAGTGAGCAAAAAGTGAATAGTCATTGGAACATGAGTGGTAACTAAGATTCATCCCCTAGACATACATAAATCCAATGTGTTGCATGGGCAATGATGCTTCAAATATAGTGTGATCTACATTTATGAGACTTATCTCATAATGAGTATGTGCAACTACCATTGGTCCATGATGGATGGTGCGTCTAGTGTAGAGCATTTATTTTATAGATGTGATGGTATGTTAGAGGCATTCTTTACCCCTAATCAATGTTATTACCAGTTGGAGACTCACCAATTGCCAAAAATATGAGGTGTGTCTTCTTTATGCGCAATTGAAGGCCTTATATCTTCATTTCTATCGTGAAGAAAATAAATGTGTAATTTAAAATCTTCTACAAGTTCCTTCATGAAATATCAATATACAAGATTGAGAAAGGTATAAGATTCATGGTGGGTGTGGTCAATGTTTTGGCTATTTATGGTGAGAGCTCTCACTTGTCATAAGCAATCGTTCTTTGGACCTTAATGGATCACCAACATGATTGCTTCTAGTGTGTAGCCACTTTGGTGTTGATAGTTTATTATTATTAAAACATGATGTCATAGTGGTATGTCCAATTTCTGGAACTATAGGATATAGGATATGAAAGTGTAAAGAAATAGAGGGATTCCAAGCATGTGGGTGCAATGTTAGATAGATGACTCAAAATAATATTATCATTCTTGATACATAAGAATTGTAGTGATTGGGTTATCTTGAATTTGTTAAAAATATTAGTTTTCTTGTTATTTGTGTATTTTGTACATTATTTTTATTGTTACACAACTATTGCGATTCTTGGAGATGGGGTCTTTTTAATAATTGTTGTAGTACCTTTAAACAATTTTCTAGGATTATTATTGATTTTGATTCAGATTTAATTTTTAGTTACCTTGAAATAGTTATAAAATGATATTATAATTATTCTCTTTTGATTTATGACATTTTTAGTTATCTATTTATTATGTTTTTTATTAAAACAATAGCATGACAAGGGTGTTGCCCCTTACAAAAGATCAGCCCACAGGGTACAACAACTACAAAAGGAATTTAGAACCAATTATTGCATCAACAATAGTTAAAAAGCTTCTAAAGAAGTGTACAAAAGAATTAATAGAAAACCAACAACAACAAAATAGATTAAAAAGGACCCCACAAAACTAAGGGTGGTCAGGGTGTTTGGGGCCATAGTGAGCGTTGTTGAATACGTTTCCCTGATCTTCCTCCCCCTTGTTGTTTCCCATAATCCTTTGTTGTACAGGAGATAGGGAGATGTTGTAGAATTACTTATCATTCTATTGAATTATTATGTTGATAAATTTTATTCTCGGTTATTGCCATTTGATGACTTACATAGTTGATTATTATTTCTATAAATGTTTTAATTGAATTATTGTGTTTGTTAGTCTATTTTGTGATTGTATATTTTTATTTAATTATTTAATTTATTAATTTTATTTTGATATTTAATTTTATAGAACTAGACTAAAGTATTTCAACATCTCCCTTATTTGCAAGGTCATGTGCATGATGAAGAGGGAGTATCATGGGTAAATGCATTTAAATGGTATACAAAAAAGGAGGTTGAAAGTGACCACTTTTTTCTATTAAAATCAACTAAACCTTAGCTTGGATGAGTAATTTGATATCCGTGCACTCTTTTTTTCCGAAGAAATGCATATATATATATATATATATATATATATATATATATATATATATATATATATATATATATATATATATATATATATATATATATATATATATATATATATATATATATATATATATATATATATATATATATATATATATATATATATTTATATATATATATATATATATATATATACACACACACTACTAAAGTCTTTCAAAACTAGTTAATACGTAGTTTGGTGGGTAGACATGCATATATGAATGTAATTCGGAAGGGATATATTGATAATGAGGATAATACTTCCAAAGATGTATTATGTCATTTGTTTGAAATCATATTCTTTCCATCTATTAGAATACTCATAGTACAACAAGGAAGACAATGGAATTATGTAAAGAGAGGATTTATCTCAAACATGACACCTAAGCAAGTAGCAAGAAATATGGAAAAGTCAAACATACAAGTCAAGGTCAATTTAACACATAGTCTAGTCAACCAAATAATTCCAATTTATACATAAGGAAATAAACATGAATTTGACCTACATATTGAATTAAGATAAATACAATAATTAATTTCATTAAATTAAGTGGCGACCACACTGTCACACTCATAATGTCATCATATAGATAGAATCAATATGTTTTAGTGCATCAAGAAGTCAACCTACAAGTCGAGCTTAATTACATCATGAAATTGCAATAGTACATAATAATATTTCATTGTACGAACATATTAAGGATGTCAACCTACACATAGAACATCATTTATCATGTAAAACAAGAGTACATCAATGTATTACAAGACCACAAAGGTCGATCAAAAGACATGAATCAAGTATGCCCTCAGACCTTTGTCCATATGCATGAATTCATGTCCCCTTAGCCATTGAACAACGTCCATCTTCTATCACTAGATGGAAGTGTAGCTCGGGCAATTTTTTCGCCTAACCATGGAGTGGTTAGCTTCTACAGGGTTCTTCTTGACACAAAGAACTCGTCGACCCTGCCTGAGAAGCGTAACAACCTATGACTGGTGGGTCGAATGGAGTTGGTGCAAACGTGAACATAACTTCAAGCACATATGCCTAATGTAGTACTAACACAAATGTGGCAGGGATATAATACATAACCATGCATAGAATAAAAAAAACATATGCAATAAATATCTTTGGACAAAGCATTTAAACCAAGCTTCTACTAGTAGGTAGGAAGAAAAGTACAACTTTTTCTAAGCTACCCTTCCTTGTTTTCCCACATTCAACACCCTTCCAAAAGAAAACATCCTTCTCACAAAATGACAAAAAATAAACAAATCCCTATGACAATCAAATAACAATATGATACACATCTCTCTATTGCAAATAAAAGGTAACTTAAACCATCATTATAGTTCACAAATATCTAATCAAAAATAAGAAAATTGCATCTTGGGTGCAAGGCCATTCTCTAGTTAATTTAATATTCCATTTGATTAAGTTTTTATTTTCGTAACTAGGTAACTTGCAGGCCATTCTTCCTCTAGAACTATCAAGTTTTCATTTTCTTTTCTTTTCTCAGTCTTTTCCCAAGATTCAAGAATCAATTTTTCTATTTTTTTTAAAAAGCCATTTCCAAAAAAGATAGGATCATGTTTTTTAGGTTTCCCCTTTTCTATATTTAATAGCTACTATCTTATTCCCCCAACCATTTATTTGGTGCCCATTACCTCTATTTGTATTCCCTTGCAATTCTTGATTTTCGTCCTTTTATTAAAATCAATCATTAATTATCCAAGAAATGTGAGGGCCTCCCTTTTAAATATAAGCGTTAGTTTTAAATTTTTAATTTTTAAATGCCTTACAACATTTTTAATAAGACAATTTACATCATTTAAATATTAATATTGGCTATTCTATTAAACCATGCACAAATGTATCAAATATCATATGGATTTGAAAAACAAACATAACAATGTATCAAGGAGATATTCCAGCTATGAAGAAAAATATAAAATTATTTTTCTTTAAATTTCATGTTTATTCACATAAGGTTTTAAAAAGAAACAAAAGTTCAAATTCATGAAAATACATAGAATTTCTACATAGTGTGTGCAGGTCAGACCATTCAAACCCACCATTGTCGAGGGGCTAGTGTCCTCTACCTCAACCACACCCCTGCCTTCATCCTACAAAATCTCAAACACACTCGAGGCAACATAAGTAGGTTAGTAACCATAAACCCATAATCAAATAAAATAAAATCATATTTCATTTCTAATTCATCATATTTCCATATTTATTCTTGAAAAATCAGGTAATAATCATCAAGATGCTATAACCTAACATGTTACATCATCATTAATTACAACATTATAATATAGCATGATCAGAATGAGTCACCATAGCATGACATCATCATAACATGTGTTTGACATAAGACCATCAGAAATCGACAGTATCATCCATCAAAATAGCGACTAGTATCTAAGTCTTAAACATAGCAACTAGGTCAACAAAAGTCAAAATGTTGCATGGAAGTCCTGAAAAGTAGGAGTCTCATGGGTTGAGTTGTGACAAAATCACTCTTGATTTAGTTCACATCTTTTATTTGGAGATAAAATAGATGGTTACTTCTGGAGTAGTTGATAATGCATATTGATTGTACGTACCTATTCAGACTTTATTGTTGATGATGGATTTGGATCTATAGATGATGATCACACTTCTAGTATAGATTTTGATTTTGAGGAGAATTTTGGTTACTTGAACTTGGGTATTTTCACAAGTGGTCCAATTCTTAAACCTTGTATTCCATCCACCAAATATTACTTAAATTTAGAGTTCATATTTCCTTCATCAAAAGTTTCCTATGATTCTTTGTAGTACCTGACATACATAGTCTTTCAGATATAGCTTTTAGGGATGACATCTTGATATGCTGCTTAGACTTGTTTGTGGAGTCCCGCATTGTAGATTTAGAAGACACTATTGATTACACACTTCTTCTCTTTCATGAGGATGATTTTTCTTTAGTTGATGTGAGGGAACATGTTGACCCTCTCGTTCAATCTCAACATGATCTTTCCTCATAGTTTGACATTAGTGTGAATACTTTGGAACAACAATAGGAGGAGATATATTTTCCTTTAAATAATATATATTTGTATCTTTGGATTGTTTTATACAATAATTTATAGGGATATTGGATTATCATCTTTAGTACTATGGCCTAGATATCATGATTCGATGGTGATAATTTTAGTCTCAATGTGGAAACCCTTGAGCATTGTTTAGAGACATTGTTCATTTGATTTTTTCTTCCTACACATTCCTTTCAAGAAAATAAGGATCTCATACATATAGCTTTATTATTGTTTCTTTCTAAGGGTAGGAATATTGTTCAAAGATCATGGACCATCTTCTTCATCAAGTTTCAAGAATCTACTATTGGATCTATACATTGTGATATGCTTCCTAGTACCTAGTACTTCCACTTTATTTCTCTCTCTATTTATTTGGGGAGGTAGAGGGAGGGTGTACTTCCTTGTTGTGGGAGAGGACCTCCCCATCTTTGGGGGGGGGGGTTGTATGTACATAGTTACCTAAAATAGCCTCATTTGTCATGACCCATCATCTTAAAGCTACACTTAAGGGGGAAGGGGGTATTAATGTAGATTTTTATTTTCCTATGGTAAGTGCACAAAGAGGGAGGACCAAAAATATGTCACTCATCTTTTTGGTCTCCAAAAAAGGGTATGGTGTGAGTCATATATGGTGCACATCATATGGCTTGGCATGCACCGTATATAGTGCACCCCATACGACTTGGCATGTCAAGCCTTAGGATTTGGCACACCAAGCCTATATGGCATGCGCCATGTATAATACACACCATATTGAAAGCATTATATATTTGTCAAAAATTATTTTAACCCGGGATTTGTTTTGTAATAACCACAACTTAGAGGTTGATAAAAGAAGTTAGAAAGGGTGCATGTGATATTGGAAGTAAATTTTTCTTTGTAGGTGCATTGGATCATTGTATAAATGTCAACAAGATGTCAAGGTGAGTAAATTTATGTTTTAAGCCTCTTTTTTATTAAAATTAAAATTTAATTAGGGTTTTAAATTAAAATTTATTTTAACCTCCAACATATATTAATCTAATTGAGAAAATGCTCAAGACACCTACCCATGTAGAACCTCATGAAGAACAAGTAGATGAACCTTCTCTATCAATGCACAAACATCCCCCAAGCACCCAAGAAGATCTTATAATGCCAAATATAAAATAAAAAAATAAATTAGAGGCACTTATTGGAAGGTTAATATAATTAGGTGGTACAAATTCTCATAGGGCATCCCTAGAAAATACATTGCAATTAATTTTGACCCGAGTAGCTACAGTTAGTGGGAAAATTAATTTTTGGTTAAACAAAAGGTAAGCACAAGAATGATATTATGCAGATAAATTATCATATGAGGACATGAAGAAGAAAAAATTAACAAATTTGATATTTGTACATTCTTCATAGATCCTAGAACGAATGGAACTCTAAGTATTAATTGTAAGTGGATCCCCATCTATCGGTGCCACCATGAAGGGCTAAAAATAATGATGTCGGGAGGAGGTCCACTGACACATTCTTGTAAAACTTGCATATGAGCTTCTCTACGTGATTTCTTTGGGCTGCAGACCTCATCCTCATCTAGTATTTGACATTTCTCTCCCTCCTTTGGTAGTACCCCTATTCTTTATAAGTAGAGTAATGCCATTTTGGGTTGGTTGAGGTAGGTCACCCGCGTTTGGGTGCTTCGATGAATGGAAGTTCATGCTTCTACATCTTATGTAGGTTGATGCTTGCAAGGTCCCAAAATTTGAAACCTCCATCTACCGAACACAAACCTACGATGCAATAATATACCAATTGTTGTTGCATCGTTTAGTTCTATAATTGGTTGCCCCCTATGCACAATGTGGTGGAACAATTGAAACAACATTTTTACACCCACAAATCTTAGAAGATAGAAGCAAGGATGACTGTACTATTGCTAAAAATTACCTCATGATTGAATATTTCTAAAATAAATCACACCTTACAATCGGTTTGAGAATCAAAGCTATCTCCTCGACCACTGTGAATATTGGGCGTGTCTAAAGCATCATCATTCTGAGCACTAGCATAATTGTCATCACTCTCATTTTCTTCACCAATGCCAATGTCGACATCACCTCTCCCTCTTTCAACCTTAATGGTGCCTCTCTCAGTGTGACCAATTGGATCACATTTAGCAGCTTGGTTTAAGGGCTCCTCCACCCCAAGTGCAGTTCTCATATCACCCTGAAGTAAACAAAGTTACAACTACAACAAAAAATCCATCATTTAAAGGTTGAAGAGAATGAACCAAATATATATGTGTTTTTAAGGCACACTCATTCCGATTATATGATATTGGTACAATGAAAATGATTACCAGTTTACTTGATGCATTGGCAGATCTCGCTAGTCTAGGAGACATCCTTATGAAATCCCTCACCGTCTCTTAACAAGGCTATCTCCACATATTACTGAACTAGCCAACTACTGGATGGAATAACACAAAATAATATTTATAGACATCCAAAGACCATACTATCTTACGATTCTTACCAAAAAAAATTGCATCCTCGAAAGCCCTTCGAGTTTCCCTAAAGTATGGCCCTTGAACTAAATCACTGATCTCGAGTAATTTATCATTTAACTATCACACCATGCCAAACTGCCCATATTAAATAACAAGAGTGTTACTGGTGTTTATAGTTGAACGTGGACCTCTTATCCAACCATAGACACAACATATTCATTGCTCACAAAGTGAATTATGAAAATGAGTATGAATTACCCACTTTACGGATTCATAGTGAATCGACATGTTGCCTCCAAATTAGTTGGGGTGTTTGAATTAATCTCAGATTGGAGAGCCAACAACCATAGACCAAGCTAACACGAAGGATTTAAAATGCTTTGAAAATGATTGAAAATGAGAATTAATCTAGAATGAAGATGCAATTGTAATCTAAGAATGAAAGTGCAGATTTAATCTATGAAGCTTGAAAGAAAGGTGGGAATTAATCTAGAACATAATAAGAAAACTAATTAATATGAAAGTGCAATTATACTAGAATGAGAATTACTCTAATTATGAAATAAAAGCTTTGAAATTATGAGAAAGTTGAAATAAAAATCCACTATAGTTTTGGTACTCTAAAATTGCCTCTCCAAAATGAAGAAAAGAAGGTTCATAATATAGAAGAGCCTGAGAGAAGGATGAAGAGTTTCTTGGAAAGAAACGGCTGACTCTTCATTTCCATGGAGGAAGGTGAGACAAATTGATGAATTATTTAATTAAAATGAATGAATATTGCCACATGGGTGGCTTTTCAAGTTATTTTGAATAATTAAATCCAAATAAAGATGTCCATTCAAATAACCAGATAATATTTAATTCCTTTGATGTGTATTAGCTAAAGGGGGTGGAATTAATTTAATTTAAAGCACTAGGACTTTAGGATTAAATTAATTAATCATAGGGATTTTTAGCCAATAAATGTCGAATATTTAGGAATTAAATATAGTATATGATTAATGTAAATTTAGGGTTTTTGCATTTGACACCAAGTCAAATAAAGTTAATTAGGAGACATAATTGCCTAGTACAATAGGACTTTAAAGATGTATAAATTTGAAGGAATGCACCAAAATTGATTAGAATTGTAAGGTGCCAATTTTGGGGTATTACTTTTTGCCCCTCTTTGAATTGATGTGCGAGCAGCGCATTGATTCAAAGAATAGTCTGATGTGATAGATGATGAGGTTTCAGGATTGTCTCCAGAACAGAGCTTAACCCTCAGAAGTTGAGGTTAGAATGCCAAGATACCAATCAGATTGAGATGCAGAACCAACTTTAGAATGAAGCATGATTCTTTGAAGTCTAAGTTAGATTGCGAAGACCTTGGTCAGATTACCAGTTGAGAGAAGACTAGAATCAGGGATAGATTTCCCTAATACCTGTTGATTAGATGGTAACTAATACAGATTTAGGACTATCTCCAAAATGGAGCTTAGTCCTCCGAGACCTAGGTTAGATTGCTTAGATAACGGTTCAAAAGAGATTTCGAGAGCCATCTCTAGAATGAAGCTTGACTTTCAGGGATTAGGGTTCAATTGCCCCAATACCTAATGAGATTTTGAGAACCATCTCCAGAACAAAGCTTGATCCTCGAGGATCTGAGTTAGATTACTCAGATACCTAAAAGATAGATGACAAGATGCGAGGCCCAAAGATGCCCCTAGTGATGAGATGCTCTGAGTGATGAGGACTTTTGATTCAGATTAGACTGATTAGAGAATTGATTCGACAAGATTTAATGATGCAATCATCCTGTCCCCTCAGGAGTGAAATCGAAAGCTGACACGTCAGAAAGATGATTGACAGTAAAAGGTTATAGATATAGATAAAATCGAAGATCCAGAGGAACTCAGAACAGATTAAGGAAGCATCGAGAGGATGTAGAAGTGATTCAGAGCAATTTGGAGGTCCTGTTGACCAAGTTTGACCATGGTTGACCAAATTTGACTAGAGTTGACTTTTGATGAAAACATTGAAGATCTCAAGAAAATGATGATGAGATAAGATTCTAGCAAGAAATTACCTCCAGAAGGTTGACTGCACAAGTGTTTGATCCTGATGGTCCTAGAAATTTAAAATGTGATTTTGAGCTATCTAGAGATGTCAAATTTCAATTTCGATACCAAAAATGGATTCAGAACCATTGATTTAGCCAAGGGTGAAGTTTTTGTGCAAAACATAGCACTTTTGAAAATTAGGCCAAAAGCTATATAAGGCCCGGAGGGGTCATTTTCAATTCATTATTCACTTTGACTTCTAGCAATTTGAGAGCTCTGAGAGAGATGGAGGGTGTGCCAGTGCATTTGCATCGATTCAAGCACTCCTGCCGACATAGCCGGCCGACCAACTATGATCCACCTGTGAGTAGTCGATAAACCATCATGTATTTCAAGTTTTAATATTTTCTTAGGTCATTTAGGTTAGATTTTAGGCATTTTAGGGCTTAGTTCTTCCAATGTCGCACGAGGAAATAGTTTCCTCATGCCGGCCTTAGTTTCCCCTCATGCGAGAAAATGGTTTCCTCACGAGGGTTAGGGCTTCCTCACAATGGGATTCTTCATGAGCTCGTGCGAGATACTTGGTGACATCACGTGAGATTTCATCCTCAGTGATGAACTCTCGTGTGAGATGAGATCCTATCTCGTGCGACAGAGAAAATCTCGCGTGAGAAGCTGCTACAATTTGATAGAGTCTTCATCCAATTTTGCATAGAATCAGCCAATTAGAGCATCTAAGAGTCGTGTTTAGTGTTAGTACCTGTAAAAAATTTCATGGCTGTAGCAATTTTCCCCTGGTCTTTGCAATTATTTTGGTCTTTGCCTTAAACCGTAAGCTTAGAATTTTCAAAAATCTAGCCGTTGGTATGAAAGAACCTAATTTACCCCGGGCCCTATTATATTTCTTCATTACCTTTTTGGGTCACTTAAGTTCTCAAAAACCCATGTGCGCAAATATTTCCTAAGTCTATCTGCCTAACACTTTAATTTTTCCCTAAGTCCTCAGCGCTTAATATTTCCTTAAGCCTAAAGTTTGGCGGGTTTAATTTTTCCTAAGTCCTGCGCCTTTAATTTTTCTAATGTTTCAGCTTAGCATTTCTTGGGCCCGGATTTGACACCATCTAAATCTAACGGCGGGCATAAGTTCTCATAAGATTTGTTAGAGGCTTGCGAACTTACGCCAGCCATTGATTCCTTTTCATGACGTAACGCTTCAGACAGGCGGGTCCACTACCACATAAGCACAAATGGCATTTCCCTATTGGCTGAAAGAATCAATGAAGTGGCAGGGTTGTCAGAATGACCTGTGAATGAGGAAAAAATTATGTGTTCGCTTGCCAAATTTTGTGACATGGCGGTCTCTCATTCGTCGAAGTATCCTATGCAGCACGGTGGGGTCACGTTCTGTGATATCCGCTAAGATTCCAGATCGACGGTTGGCATATAAGCGCATAGAATCTTTTAAGCCCTTCAGATCATGCGCCATCCATCTGATTATCCAGGTGTTCAGGTCAGTAATAAACGGTGGGTCTAAAGTGACACGCAAGCACAATTGGCAATTTATGATTGGTCCATGAGGTCATACGTTGGCAGTTGTCAGTGGGACCTAGTCTCTGGCTTGTGAGAGGGTCCTGACATCTACTGAGAATCAATGATGGGTGTAAGTTCTCATGGGATGTGTCAGAGGTTTGAGATCTTATGCTGGTCGTCGATTTTACTTTTCTTAGAGGTGATAAAGTGAAGCGGGTCCACTGCTACATGTACTCATTTGGCAGTCGTTGATTGGTCGAGGAAGGATGATGTGGAGTTTGTTAGTGGGACCTGTGTCAGAAAGATTGATCAATGGTTGGTGCATGATCTCATGGAATATTCTTCATCTTTCAGATCATGCATCAGCTGTCCATTTTGATGTTGGAGGATTTGTGGGTCCTGTGTCAGGAATGATTGGGTGGTAAGCAACTAATGGTGTGATGACAAGTGGCACAAAGTGGGCCCAGGCAGGGGTCTAAAGTCTAGCAGTCCGGATAAAAAGGTTAGCAGCTCTGAAAAAGTTTAAGGGGTTCATTCATTCGCACAATAAAATGGAGGTGCTCCAAATTGACTGGCGATTCAGCGAACAAGCATTCGCGTAGTCGCTAAATAAATTGGCAGAGAGATAAGGTATTCCACAAATTGGAAAAAGTCTTCAGTCGCCAATTCGCTAAAAGTGACTGGGGTTTTTTTTAATAGATAAATCATAAAGCTCACGAAAAGGAAAGATCTGATGGTCGCGATATAAAGTTGACCTAAATTTAAATATTGACTGCCGATTTTCTGCTGGCGCTTTGATACTAGTCATTTAAATTCAAATTCAAAGTTGCAGAGGGTTTTCCACAACAGAAAGGACTAAAATTTATTGTTTAAGTGACTGGATCTGGTAGAATTGGTTTTGTCAACTGTTGCAGTGTGGTCCAGGGTGTTCCATGATCATTTGCAGGGGTCTGTACTGTGTTCTTTGTGCTCAAGGCGTGTTGCAGGTGGCTGAACAGGTTGAAAAATTTGGCATTTTCATGGTTCTCAGTACCTTCTCAGTGAAATTGTCATGATTGAGGATCACTCTGGGATCTATTTTCTCCTGGTTGCCTGGGTTTCTTCCCCTGTATTAAATTTTTGACTGTTTCTAGTTGGTCTGGTGGGTGAAACCCTAACCCTAGTCATCTGTAGCTTGTTGCATTCTATTTTGGGATTTCAAGATGACTAGTGGGTGTATATATTGTAGAAGTTTTTCTATTTTAAGGTTGTTGATGGTATTATACTGAACAAGGAGAGCTTGGATTCAGGGTTTTGTTTCTCTTTGCATTTTGTTGTCTTGGTAATGTATTGATTCTGAAAGTTAATGAGAATACACTTGAATTTCTGTCTCAAAATTTTGATTGTCTTCTTGTTCTGATTATGGATTCATATATGTTAAGGTCACAAAGTGGATTAGCATATGGTAAACAAAGAGTATTGTGAGATTAGCTTGGAGTTCCTAACAAAGTTAGGATTAAAGCCTTTAGGGTGATTTCAGTGGGTTCATTGTTGGATTGGAATTTGATGATCATGTTTGGGAGTGAGAGGGGTAATAGGCAAAGCACTTATCCTGAGTTCAGGTGTGTTCGAGTTAAGGTTTTAGTTGATATATGTTATCAAGTGACTCTTGGCCCTGGGTTAAGGCATTGATCTATTCTTTGGAAGCATTCCATCATCATCAATCATACACACACATATAAATGATACAATCTTTAATCAGCTAAAAAAGGGATATAAATGTCTATTAGTTAGTGATTCTTTAGAGAAGTGAATCAAGGGTAAACCCACCTGAGCATCTTGGCTCAAAGTGTAGGAGGATCTCTTTTGATCCTTGTTAATTGGCCTTTTTACTTGCAGACTTTGGAGTGGTGATAGAGTCAGCGACATTAAGTTATCAATCATAGTGTAAACTTACGAGTTGAAACCAAAAGGACCAACAAAATGGTGACTTTGCTGGGGAGAAGAACAATGAAGAATTCTATTTGTTAGAATCTCTGGTTGTAGTTATCTTGCAAAGTCAAAATCTTATTGACTAGATTGATTTACCCGTCTGAGTCACCAACAAAATGGTGACTCCGCTAGGGAGATTCTAGAGATAAAAGTTATTAAGTGGACTCTTGTTTTCCTGTTGTATTCAGTTAAAAGATTTCCCATTTTGATGGGTGGCGACTCAAAAGGGTAGAACCAGTGCTATAAACTATAAATCATGGAAAAAAGAAGGAATACTAGGTCCTTTGTCAAGAAAAATCTGGAGGTTACTCTCGAACAATTGCCTAGACAGGAGAAAAAGAGTTGGATCAGAAGAAATGGTGAGTCTACTAGTGCTCCCATAAGAGAAAAAAGAAATACCAGAGGTAGAGCACCACATGTTTCCTCAAGTGAGGAAGATTCACAACACAAGAGTTCTAGATCAGATGGTGGTCGCTCTGAAGATAAATTTTATGATTCCCTAGAGGTAGTATTTCAAGATAAGGGTTCATTACCTATAGGTCAGGATGAACTAGCTAGAGAGATGGGTTTTGAAATAAATTTGGATCTTGATGAAGATATGTTCATAAGGGAACCCATGAGACCAAGACAAGTCCATTTCCCATATCAAAATCTCACTGATATGGATGTGTCATCAGGTTCTGATGATATTATGATAGACCCAGATAATTTAAATGCACTAAGGTTATAGTTGGCAGAGTAGGATGCCATACATAAGAGGTTACAAGAGGAGAGAGAAGCTGAAAAGGTGAATGCTCTAATAGAAAGAGAGTCTCTTCTTAGAAAGATTAATGAAATGAAGGAGAGAAACAAGATGCTTTCTTCTGCTCCTAAAACTTTGCAACATGATGTCTTTGGTGATCTTGATGCTTTGAGGAGTGAGCAGGAGTGCTTGCTGCAAGATCATGAATTTGATAAAGTGGGCCCTATGGTTAGACAGGTTCAAAGTTATGCTTCCCTTCCTAAAGATAAAGATGGGCATGAGATCACTAGGCCTGCTGTTGCTACTGGTGAGAAAGGAAAGCAAAAGATGGTGGGACATCAAACATGCAAATAATTGACAATACCAGGGGTCCCACCACCCAATTCAAATAAAGACATGGAGATAGAGAGAAGAAAAGAAGATGAGGACCTTGCAAGAGAACTAGAGAGGGCTAAAATTGAAGCCTCCATTTCAGAAAAGAGAAGAAAGATCTAGTTCTTGAAGTCTTCATCTACAAACACTCTTGGTCCATCTGCTATTGAACTAGGTATGCCATCTATGACTACTACTGTTCCACTTAGTAATGCTACTACTAGTTCAATTCCTTCTTCATCTTCTAGGATAGGTGCTGATCCTAGACAACAGTCAAATGCACAAGTAGATGGAAATGTAAATGTAAATGTTGATCCTAGGGTTAACACTAGTTCAAGTTTTCAAAGAAGACCTATGCAATTAGAAGGCTATAGGCAAATTAGTTTTGATGGAATACCTGGCTACCCAAATGTTTTTCCAAATGATATAAGAGATAAGGTACCTAAGTTTTTTGGTGACAATGCTATTAGTTGTGAGGAACATCTTAGGTTATTTGTTGATATGCTAAATGATTATGAGGTAGAGCATGAGGATGTAGTCATAAAATTGTTTGTTCAGTCCCTGATGGAAGATGCTAGGGATTGGTTCAAAAGATTTCCTGACAGATGTATTGATACTTGGGATTCTTTTGAGAAGTGCTTCAAGGAGAAATATGGTGATAGACCAAATGCTAGTTTTATGCTGAATGAGTTCAACACCATAAGGAAGAATCAAAATGAGTCTGCAGCTGAATTTAATATGAGATTTTAGAAGGGCATGCATAAGTTGTTTCAAGTTATGAGGTTAGATGACAATGTTTGTTTAACCACATACTTCAATGCATTTGATGGAAAAGTGGGATACTTGTTGAGGGACAAGGAACCAAGAACCCTTAGAGATGCTTTTAGGATTGATGTCAATATTGAGAACAATATGAAGATATTAGGAAAATTAGGTGGGAAAAGAGATGATCCAAAGTTGTTTGGAGACAAAAGATATAAATGGGATAATGAGAGAAATGTTGGAAGTAAGAAACAAGAGGAAGATAAATTGGATAAGGTGTTGAATGCATTGAAATATTTGAAAGCACCTGCCAATAGAGTTAACAATGTTCCTGTCAATGAAAAGCCTCAATTCAACAATAATTTCAATAGGCAGAATAGATTGCAAAATTATCCCTACAACACCCAATGGAAGGATGGCAAGCCTATTGTCCCTGCTGCAAGAGGAAATAATGATAGAATTGTCCCTGATCCTTTACAAAGATCCTCTATAAATGTCATGGAGAATACACCATGGTGTGTTGCATGCCAATCTCCTCATTCTGTAGAACATTATGTGGTTGCACAATCCATGGCAGCAGATCAAAATGGTAATGATGAGGGATTAGATCAGGTGGAAAGTCATGATGATATTGGATGCAATATTGCAACTTCATATTTAGGATATGAAGATGATTCTGATATTGATTAAGAAGCAGATGTATGCTCAAAGAGAGACAATTAGACACTTTTCCATCAAGAGGTTTTTTTTGATAATGATGACATTGATGAAAAGATATGTAACATGATTTCCTCCTTTGAGCCAGTGAATTTAAGAAGACCTTCAAGAGAAGAGATGGATATAATTACTGCAAAAATGATTGCTAAAGTGCAAACTAGAGGCATGGTGGCAAGGGATACAAATGGGAAAGCTGGAGGAATGTTCATAAAGAACACCAACTCCAGAGAACCAGGTGAGAATAAGTTAAAAAATGATCATATGGTAAGGTTCAAGAATGTAAAAGGTAAGAAGTGGGAACCTAAGGGAGTTGGAGTTGAAAAAACTTCTAATGAGATAGAGAAGCCAGTTAACACAATGGCTAAAGATGAAAAGATAAAAGTCACCAATACAACTAATGTATCAGATACACAAAAGGATACTAAAGCAGTGCAGATTGAGATTCCTCCCTCTACTCCTATTGATATGTTAGCTGTATTATCTCAAATAATTGTCAAGGTTCCATTGTCCGAATTGTTAAGGATCCCTGAACATAAGGACAAAGCTATTGCATGGGTAGATAATGTTCATAACAATGATGTTGCATGCAATGAATCTCAAGCTAAGGTTTTGAAAAAGTAGAGGCTCAGGGATTGGAATCTCAAATTCCACCTATATATTTGGATAGTTCTATCAATGCCAGCCTTGAGAACATAGATCCATTCTTTTTGAGTGTCCTTGTGAATGGAATGAAATTGAGAAATTGTATGATTGATTCAGGTGCCTCCAATACTATTATGCCTTTTAAAATCATGGAGAAGTTGGGCCTAAAAGTTGATACAGTCCAAGGCAGATGTTGTGCAATGGATCAGAGGGAGGTACCAATTATTGGGACTATAAATGCAATGCCATATAGGTTGGTAGCCTATCCAGAGAAAGAATTGACCATGAGTGTTTTGGTGGTGGATATCCCTCCTCATTATGGGATGCTATTATCTAGAAGATGGAGTGTTGCCATGGGTGGAAGTTTACAATGTGATATGTCCTATGCAACCTTCAAGATTGATGATCAGTTTGTTAAGATTGAGCGAGAGCCAAGAGTATGCCACATGATTGAAAGAAATATTGATAATGAGACTACATGTTTTGTGGATACTGACATCAATGCTTTTAGGGTATAAATCCCTGTGCTTGAGAGAGAATCTATGATGCCATCTATCTCTATTGAGGTAAATGCTAAGTCTATGAGGGGTGATTTGTGGGTAATGTACTTTGATGGTGCAAATTGCAAAGATGGTTCAGGAGCAGGTATTTTACTTATTTCTCCTAATGGAAATACCTACAAGTTTTCTTTCACATTGAATTTCTTTTGTACCAACAATACAACAACATATGAAGCATTGCTGATAGGATTGAGATTGGTACAAAAGCATGGAATTAGATGCATAAGGGTTGTAGGAGATTTTGAATTGGTGGTGTCCCAGGTCAGGTTAGTGTATGCTTCCAAGAACAAAAGGTTGAAACAATATAGGAATGTTGTGTGGGATTTGATTGAATGTTTTGATGCCTTCAATATCGAATGGAAGGATAGAAGTAATAATAAGATGGCTGATTTGTTAGCCAATATAGAAATCACTCCCAGTGATATTACTTTTGTTGGTCTCTCTAAAGTTGAAGTTCAGACTAGGCCTAGTGTACCAGACAATGTTGAGAATTGGCAAGTCTTTGAGGATGACCAGGATATTTTGAAATTTATGAGTTGTGAAGATCAATATCATGGTTAGGAATTAGATTGTTTAGCTCTGATTGAGACTATAGAAGGAAAGGAGGTTGTCTTTGGCAATGAAGTTATTCAACTTAGAACTAACAAGGTTCCTAAGGGATTTGTTGTTCTAGAAACCATGTTTGATAACCAGGACAGAGTTCAGAAGGATATTAAAAAGCAAGATCACATGGAAGTGGAAGAGATAAATCTTGGAACATAAGAGGCACCTAAGAAGGTGTATATTGGTAAGGATATATCTCAAAGGGTAAAGAAATCTTTGATTGAATTGTTGAGAAAATTCAGGCATGTTTTTGCATGGTCATATGATGACCTAAAGGTTTATAGAGAAGATTTGTTTCTGTAAGGAAACTTAGGTGCGGAAACAACTTCCTATGCTAATCTCTATAGGAGAGTATTGTGCAAATTCTTATAAATCCTTACAATTTCAGATTCATTAACTACTTTAACAAAGATATTGCAACCACATACAATACATACAGAAAAATAGAGAATGACACAATGATATACCCTGGGGAAAACCTTTCGGTAAAAAACCCCAGCACTCCAAAACCTGCACAATGTATTATCTTCAATACAAAGATTAAAATACACTTGCAATGCAAGTTCTTTCAGGAAATGAGAGACAAAGCCAACAAGACTTAAATTTTTGTTATATCTCTCCCATAGGAGCAGCATCATATATATAGACTCCTCTGGACCCAAAAATAGGCACAACCACCAAGACCCATGCATAAAGCCACATGTACACAGTTGTTACATGCAATCCCAAGAATAGGCATCCATCCCTAGAATAGACTATGACATCTTGTCATAGAATCTGCCAAAAATAATGGTCACAAGAGAAGTGTAAGAGAATCTGTCATACCAACCTATTTTTGGCATATTCTCTTACACACACCAACCACTTCTTCTTGGGTGCCCAAATAGGCCCAAGTCATAAGATACTCTTACACTTGTCATAGGACATTTCTTAAATTGTTCTTACGTGTCATAGGAATCCGTCATGACCGTTTCAGTTATGATCTCCTTACGCACAAGATGCCGACACATCAAGTGGAGTGACACATCAACATGCCAACTAGACATGTACACTCACACTTAATTACATTATTTGCAAAAAATACATTTACAAAACAAATAATAAGAATAGGAATTATCCAAGGTTGAGACACCTTATTCCTAACATTCTCCCACTTGTCGAACACCTTGTAAGAGCAACATGAACATAATAGAAACTTTAACCACTATAGGCCAAAAGGCCCATAGACTCCGAACACCATCTGAACTTCTCAGTGCCCACTGGTTTCATTAACGCATCTGCAACATTCTTCATAGTATCTACCTTCTCCAAATTTACCTTTCCATCTTCCACCATATCTCTCACAAAGTGAAACTACACATCAATGTGCTTCGTTCTGGCATGGAAAGTTGGATTCTTTGCAAGGCAAATAGCGCTCTGACTGTCACACCAAATAGTAATTTGTTCTGCATCAACACCAACATCAGAACACAATCTTCTAAGCCAAATGGCTTCTTTACAAGCATGATTAGCAGCCATGTACTCAGCTTTTGTAGTGGACAAAGAAACCACAGGTTGTTGCTTACTCATCCAACTGATGGCACCACCAAACATAGTGAACACATAAGCACTGGTGGATCTCCTACTGTCAATATCACCTACCCAATCTGAATCCAAAAACCCACGAATACACACTAAATGTGGAGATCTAGAAGAGTTACCATGATAACATATGGAGTAATCTGTTGTACCCCTCAAATATCTGAATACTCGCTTAACTGCATCCCAATGTACCCATCTAGGATTAGCCATAAATCAACTCAGGACTCCCACTGCTTGGGCAATGTCTGGTCTAGTACAGACCATAGCGTACATAATACTACCAACTACACTAGCATAAGGTACTCTACTCATGTCCTCCACCTCACTAGGAGATTTTGGACAATCATCTACAGATAAATTTGTTCCCACAGAAATAGGAACACATAGTGGTCTACAATCTGCCATGCTGAACCTGTCCAACATAGACTTCACATACTTACTCTGACTCAACCAAAGTTTTCTATTAGACCTATCTTTATTGATTTCCATACCCAAGATGTACCTAGCTACCCCAAGATCTTTCATCTCAAACTGTGCTAACAACTGAGATTTAAAATCAGAAATCATACCCTTACCCTTCCCAAATAGCAACATATCATCAACATTTAATGCAACAATAAGAAGGCGATCATTTTCAACTCTGAAATAAACACAATGATCTAATTTTGATCTTACAAATCCAATTGACAACACAAAGGCATCAAACTTAAGGTACCACATCCTAGGAGATTGCTTCAAACCATATAGAGATTTCTTTAATTTGCAAACTAAGGATTCTTTACCTTTAACAATGTAGTGCTTAGGCTGTGACATATAAATCTCTTCCTCCAAATCACCATGAAGGAAAGCTGTCTTCACATCCATCTGTTCTATCTCTAAATCATATGATGCAACAAGAGATAACATAAATCTAATGGATGTCAACTTTGCAACAAGAGAGAATATTTCACCATAATCTATTCCCTCTACCTATGAATACCCCTTTGCAACCAATCTAGCTTTATACCTTTCAATACTGCCATCTGCACAGAATTTCTTCTTGAACACCCATTTACAGCCAACAGATTTTCTCCCGTTAGGCAAAGGTACAAGGTCCCAAGTTTTTTTTTCTCCAATGAAGCCATCTCATCATCCATAGCCTCAATCCAGGAACCTACATCTTCCATGCCCAAAGCCTCTTTCACAGATCTAGGCTCATCAGTGTTAGTAATCAAAGCAAAGGCACAACTGGAATCTAACATAGAATAACCAAACCTTTCTGGTTGCTTTCTTTCTCTCGTGGATCTCCTCAAGGGCTGAGGTTGAGGTTGTTCTTCCTCTTCTTCCGAACTATCAGAGCCGCTAGAGCTCTCCTCATCATTAGACCCAACATGGTCTCTCTGTTTAGTCTTCTCAGGGGTAGGAGGCAACTGAACAACATTTTTTTCCTTTTTTTTTTCATCTGGTTGTAGCACAATAGGAGAAGATGTTAGCTCTATGAAAATAAAATTTCTACTATACAACACCTTACTAGTCACGGGATCCCAAAGCTTGTATCCTTTCACACCAGTACGGTATCCAATGAAAATACATTTAACAGCTTTATTTTCCAACTTAGATCTTTTCTCCTTTGGAACATGTGCATAAGCTTCACAACCAAAAACATGAAGATGTCTAATTGAAGGCTTCTTACCAGACCACACCTCCATGGGTGTCTTACCAACAAGGGCTGATGTAGGAGATCTATTAACCAAATAGCAGGCAGTGGCCACAGCTTCGGCCCAAAACCTTTGTTCTAAACTAGCTCCACTAAGCATACTCCTAGCCTTCTCCATCAGTGTCCTGTTCATTCTCTCTGCAAATCCATTTTTCTGTGGGGTATAAGGAGTTGTCTTAGGCCTCTCTATACCTTGTTCTTTATAGAATTGTTCAAACTTTGCTGAGCAAAACTCACCACCATTGTCAGTTCTCACACACTTAATCTTCTTACTAGTTTGATTCTCTACAAGAGCTTTAAATTCCTTGAACAGACTAAAGACTTGTGTCTTACTTTTAAGGAAATAAATCCACGTCCTTCTACTATAATCATCTATGAAAGATTCAAAAAATACAGACTTGGAGATTGAAGGAACTTTTACAGGACCAAATACATCAGAATGAATAAGATCCAAAACATTAGAAGATTTGTGAGAACTAGAGTAAAACTGAACACGATTTTGTTAACCATAGACACAGTGTTCGTAGAAGTCAAACTCGAGATTACAATCATTTAACCCCTCAACGAGATTTTTATTTTTTAGGGTTCTGAGACCCTTTTCACCAATGTGGCCAAATCTCATATTCCACAACATTGTCTTTTCTACAGGAAGCTTACCTTCCAAAGTATTTGCACTACCATTGGAACCAATAGCCACAGACTTCTTAACTGCTTGTTCAGATGGTGAGGATGAAGAACTATTACATAGAGGAATACATGCATCTAGCTAAAATAAGGTACCTCTCCTAGTACCCCTTGCAAGCACTATCGATCCTCTCATCATCTTGCATCCTTCTTTCAAAAAAACAACTTGCACACCTACATCATTCAGCATACTTATAGATAATAGGTTTCGTGCCAAACCCAGAATGTGCATAACTCTGTTGATTCCCTTTACTCATCCATCAAGAAATTTGATAGTGACCCTTCTGCGTCCAACTATCTTTAGGTGAGAATCATCACCCAAGTACACCTTTCCACCATCGAACTCTTCATATTTTGAGAACCAGTTTCGATGAGAGGTCATGTGAAAAGATGCACCCGAGTCAACCAACCACACATCATCAGATGCATGGGCTACCAAAGCTACGATGAATGCATCACCATCTTCTTGAGATCTTTCTGAAGCTGAATCTGAACCTTTCTTCTTCTTCTTCAGCTCTTTGCAGTCTTTACGGAAGTGCCTAGATTTATCATAGTTCCAACATTTTGCCTTGGACTTATTGGAAGTCTTTGACTTCCCACAGGATTTGGATGTACCCTTATTGTCAGACTTATTGTCATTTTTCTTCCCTCTTTCAGTGGATCTCCCACGAATAGCAAGGGCTTCTTTTTTCGAAATGGAAGCCTTTCTCCGCATCTCCTCTGATAGCAGTGAAGACACCACATCATCCATTTTGAAGGTGACTAAAGTGCTTCCGAGAACCATCACAAGATGGTCCCATGAATTTGGTAAAGAACACAAAAGTGTGTAGCAACGATCCTCCTCCTCTAACTTGACACTAGCTGATGTCAACTGTGCAGCCAGTAGATTAAATGCATTTAAATGATCCGTTAAGGATCCACCTTCCTCCATTTGCAAAGAGTACAACTTCTTCCTCACGAACAACTTTTTCACCAGAGATTTGGCCTGATACACGGCTGCAAGTCTTTCCCACAAACTATTTGCGGTTTTCTCATCTAGAACATTCAGAAGGACTGCATCGGTTAAACAGAGTCTTATGAGACCCTTAGCTTTACGGTCTCTGATATCCCAATCTACTTGAGCTATAGTTGCTAGTCTTGTAGCACTTGAAGTCGCTTCCCATAGGTCATGATCTTCCAACATGTCTTCCATCTTGAGTTTCCACAACTCGAAATTAGTGCCATTAAATTTCTCCACCTCCATTCTTCCATATGATGAACTTGCCATCTCAATCTGCAAATAAGATTTAGAATGCTCTGCAAAAAACTCCCACTCAAACTTGAGATCAGCTCAAAAAACCCTACCCAACAACTAGGATCAAAAGTTGATCAAGCTCTGGTACCACTTGTAAGGAAACTTAGGTGCGGAAATAGCTTCCTACACTAATCTCTATAGGAGAGTATTGTGCAAATTCTTATAAATCCTTACAATTTCAGATTTGTTAACTACTTTAACAAATATATTGCAACCACATACAATACATACAAAAAAATAGAGAATGACACAATGATATACCCTGGGGAAAACCTTTCGGTAAAAAACCCTAGCACTCCAAAACCTGCACAATGTATTATCTTCAACACAAAGATTACAATACACTTGCAATGCAAGTTCTTTCAAGAAATGAGAGACAAAGCCAACAAGACTTAAATTTTTGTTATATCTCTCCCATAGGAGCAGCATCATATATATAGACTCCTCTGGACCCAAAAATAGGCACAACCACCAAAACCCATGCACAAAACCACATGTACATAGTTGTTACATGCAATCCCAAGAATAGGCATCCATCCCTAGAATAGACTATGACAGCTTGTCATAGAATCTGCCAAAAATAACGGTCACAAGAGAAGTGTAAGAGAATTTGTCATACCAACCTATTTTTGGCATATTCTCTTACACACACCAACCACTTCTTCTTGGGCACCCAAATAGGCCCAAGTCATAAGATGCTCTTACACTTGTCATAGCACATTCCTTAAATAGTTCTTACACGTCATAAGAATCCGTTATGACCATTTCAGTCATGATCTCCTTACGCACAAGATGCCGACACATCAAGTGGAGTGACACATCAATATGCCAACTAGACATGTACACTGACACTTAATTACATTATTTGCAAAAAATACATTTACAAAACAAATAATAAGAATAGGAATTATCCAAGGTTGAGACACCTTATTACTAACAGTTTCAGCATATTATTCTTTTGAAAGAAGATGCTAAACCCTTTAGGCAAAAAAAAAGGCCTATAAATCCCACTTTGGCACCTAAGATGTGAGAAGAATTGATGAAGTTGAGAGATGTTGGCATTATCAAGCCCATTAGGCATTCTTCTTGGGTGTCAAATCTTGTCCCTGTCAGAAAGAAAAATGGTGACATCAGACTTTCTGTAGACTTCAGGAATTTGAACATCAGCTCATTGAAGGATAACTATTGTCTGCCCAATATGGAAGCTATGTTGCAGAGAGAGACTAGATCAGAATTGATGTCTATCATGGATGGTTTCTATGGTTACAATCAGGTGATTGTAAAAGAATCAGAACAATTCAAGACAACTTTCACAACACCCTGAGGGACATATGTCTATGTGAGAATGCCTTTTGGTCTCACAAATGCCGGTGCAACTTTTCTGAGGGCAATGGATGTTGTCTTTTCAAATTTTATTGATGACTTCCTTGTAGTTTATCAGGATGATTTAATTGCCTATTCCAAGAAGGAAGAAGACCATTGTACTCATTTAGAGAAAATATTTGTGAGGGCTTTGGAATATGGCATTTCATTAAACCCAAAGAAATGTGCTTTTGGTGTCACCGAGGGTAAGTTGCTTGGCCACTTGGTTGGAAAGCAAGGAGTTATAATTGATCCTGAAAGGGTGGAAGCCATTGATAAGATTCAGAGACCAAAGAATATCAAAGGAATTTAGTCCTTCTTTGGTCAGGTAAACTTCTTGAGAAGATTTGTAACAAACTTTGTTGAAGTTACTAGACCTATATCTAAGATGTTGAAGAAGGGATCTTCTATCAAATGGGAAGGTGAGCCTGATGAAAATTTCATGAATATCAAGTAGGCTATTAAAGATCACCTGTGCTTAAGGCACCTGATTATAATGCCCCAATGCATATCTTTTCCTTTGCATCTTTTCATACTATTGCTGTAGTGTTGTTGCAAAAAAAAAAGGAAGGTTATGACCAACCTATTGCATTTTTCAGTAAATCTTTGCAGGCTGTTGAATTGAAATATGATATTAATGAGAAAAAAGCATATGCACTTGTGAAGGCTATCAAGGATTTAAGATGTTATCTAATGGGAGCAATTGTGATTGCCTTTGTGCCAAGTGTAGTAGTCAAAGATATTTTCTCACAGCAGGAGGTGTCTGGGAAAAGATGCAAATGGATTAATAGGATCCAAGAATTCAATATTGACATCCAGATTACCAAATTGGTTAGAGGACAAGGATTGGCAAAAATAATGGCTCAATCCAATCTTGATGCAAATCAGATAAATCAAGCTAAGGTTGATTACACATGTGATATGGATGATTGTATCTGGTATCAAGATGTTATATTTTACTTAAGGAATATGAAATGCCCAGTAGGAATGAATGATAATTAGAAGAGGACATTAAAATTGTAGGCCATCAAGTATGTGATAGTGAAATGTAAATTGTATAGGAAAAATTTAGATTGCATACTTTTGAAATGTGTGGATGAGAATGAAGCTAACAAGTTGTTAAAAGAAATGCATGAGGGAGTTTGTGGAGGGCATTATATGGGTAAGACCACTGCTCATAAGATCTTGAGAGCAAGGTTCTGGTGGCCTACAATCTTCAAGGATGCAGAGCAATTGGTAAGGAGATGTGATGCTTGTCAAAAGTTCTCTGGTAAGCTTAAATTTTTAGGTAACATGCCATTAAGGCTAGTAGAAGTACAAGCTCCTTTCCAACAATGGGGAATAGATTTCATTGGGGAAATACCAAACAAGTCCAGTGGGGGACATTCTTGGATACTAGTTGCCATAGATTATTTTACAAAGTGGGTAGAGGCTATCCCTACAAGAAATGCAACTAGTAAGGTGGTCATTGATTTCTTATTGAATAATATTGTTACAAGGTTTGGTTTCCCTGAGAGGATAGTTAGTGATAATGCAATGTGCTTCAGGTCTGCTGAGTACAAATAATTCTGCAAAGGTCTAGGAATTCAAAGGTCAAATTCCTCACCTTATCATCCACAAGGAAATGGATAGGCATAATCATCTAATAAAATCTTGATGAAGATCCTCAAGAGGATTCTTGAAAAGAATAAAAAGGCATGGAATTCAAAATTGTCATTAGCCCTGTGGGCTGATAGGGTGACTGTGAAGAAGGCAATTGGTTGTGCACCCTTTGACCTAGTATATGGAATACATGCAAGAATGCCTCAAAATAATTTATTGGAAATGTATAAGTTTGTTCAGTTATATGATGATGATATAGATGATGAAATGCAGTTAAGAATTGAGGACCTCATTAGATTGGATGAAACTAGAAGAGAATCAATTGCAAGAAATGCCAGGTTACAATTGCAGGTCAAGAATTTGTATGACAAAAGGATTGTTGATAGGAAGTTTGAGCCTGGTGACTTGGTATTAATTTGGAATACTAGATTGAAGGATAAGGGGAAACATGGAAAATTTGACCCAATCTGGTTAGGGCCATATCTGATTCATGAAAAATGGGGCCAAGATTCATACATTGTAAAAGAATTAAGTGGTAATATTCAAGAATTGCTAGTTCATGGACAATTCTTGAAGAGGTACTTCAATTGAAGGTATCATTTCTTTCCATGAACAGTAGTTATGTCTGTATATTTTGTATATCTATGTATAGTTGTTTTCTCTTCCCTATAGTTTTCCTTTCTTGTCCCTATAGTTTGGTTGCCAGTTTTTGAGGTCCCTACTGTTCAGTTTTTTCTGTAGGTGGTCTGCTTTAACCAGTGATTCTAGATTCTTGCCATGCCTACAAGAGACATGCATCCATAGATAGAGCCATTGTTAGTACCTACAAAAAATTTCATGGCTGTAGCAATTTTCCCTTGGTCTCTGTAATTATTTTGGTCTCTACCTTAAACCCTAAGCTTAGAATTTTCAAAAATCTAGCTGTTGGTATGAAAGAACCTAATTTACCCTGGGCCTTGTTATATTTCTTCATTACCTTTTTGGGTCACTTAAGTTCTCAAAAACCCATGTGCGCAAATATTTCCTAAGTCTATCTGCCTAACGCTTTAATTTTTCCCTAAGTCCTTAGCGCTTAATATTTCCTTAAGTCTAAAGTCTGGCGGGTTTAATTTTTCCTAAGTCCTGCACCTTTAATTTTTCTAATGTTTCAGCTTAGCATTTCCTGGGCTCGGCTCTGACACCATCTAAATCTAACAGCGGGTGTAAGTTCTCATAAGATTTGTTAGAGGCTTGTGAACTTACACCAGCCGTTGATTTCTTTTCATGATGTAACGCTTCAAACAGGGGGGTCCATTGCCACATAAGCACAAATGGCATTTCCCTATTGGCTAAAAGAATCAATGAAGTGGCAGGGTTGTCAGAATGACCTATGAATGAAGAAAACATTGTGTGTTCGCTTGCTGAATTTTGTGACATGGTGGTCTCTCATTTGTCAAAGTATCCTATGCAGCATGGTGGGGTCACGTTCTATGATATCGGCTAAGATTCTAGATTGACGGTTAGCGTATAAGTGCATAGAATATTTTAAGCCCTTTAGATCATGTGCCATCCATCTAATTATCCAAGTGTTTAGGTCAGTAATAAATGGTGGGTCCAAAGTGACACACAAGCATAATTGGTGATTTGTGATGGGTCCACGAGGTCATACATTGGCAGTTGTCAGTGGGACCTGGTCTTTAGCTTGTCAGAGGGTCCTGACATCTACTGAGAATCAACGATAGGCGTAAGTTCTCATGGGATGTGTCAGAGGTTTGAGATCTTACACTGGCCGTCGATTTTACTTTTCTTAGAGGTGATAAAGTGAAGCGGGTCCACTGCTACGTGTACTCATTTGGCAGTCACTAATTGGTCAAGGAAGGATGATGTGGAGTTTTTTAGTGGGACCTGTGTCAGAAAGATTGATCGACGGTTGGCGTGTGATCTCATGGAATATTCTTCATCTTTTAGATCATGCATCAGTCATCCATTTTGATGCCGAAGGATTTATGGGTCCTATGTCAGGAATGATTGGGTCGTAAGCAACTAATGGTGTGATGACAAGTGGCACAAAGTGGGCCCAGGCAGGGGTCTAAAGTCTAGCAGTCCGGATAAAAAGGTTAGCGGCTCTAAAAAAGTTTAAGGGGTTCGTTCATTCGCACAATAAAATGGAGGTGCTCCAAATTGACTGGCAATTCAGTGAACAAGTGTTTGTGTAGTCGCCAAATAAACTGGCAGAGAGATAAGGTATTTTGAGAACTGGAAAAAGTCTTCAGTCGCTAATTCGCTAAATGTGATGGGTTTTTTTTAAAAGATAAATCATAAAGCCCATGAAAAGGAAAGATCTGATGGTCGCGATATAAAGTTGACCTAAATTTAAATATTAACCGCCGATTTGTTGCTGGTGCTTTGATACTAGTCGTTTAAATTCAAATTCAAATTTGCAGAGGGTTTTCCACGATAGAAAGGACTAAAATTTATTATTTAAGCAGCCAGATCTGGTAGAATTGGTTTTGCCGACTGTTGCAGTGTGGTCCAGGGTGTTCCATGATCATTTGCAGGGGCCTGTACTATGTTCTTTGTGCTCGAGGTGTGTTGTAGGTGGCCAAACAGGTTGACAAATTTGGCATTTTCATGGTTCTCAGTACCTTCTCAGTGAAATTGTCATGATTGAGGATCACTCTGGGATCTATTTTCTCCTGGTTGCCTGGGTTTCTTCCCCTGTATTAAATTTTGGACTATTTCTAGTTGGTCTGGTGGGTGAAACCCTAACCCTAGTCATCTGTAGCTTGTTGCATCCTATTTTGGAATTTCAAGATGACTAGGGGGTGTATATATTGCAAAAATTTTTTTGTTTTAAGGTTGTTGATGGTATTATACTGAACAAGGAGAGCTTGGATTCAGGGTTTTGTTTCTCTTTGCATTTTGTTGTCTTGGTAATGTATTGATTCTGAAAGTTAATGAGAATACATTTGAATTCCTATCTCAAACTTTTGATTGTCTTCTTGTTCTGATTGTGGATTCATATATGTTAAGGTCACAAAGTGGATTAGCATATGGTAAACAAAGAGTATTGTGAGATCAGCTTGGAGTTCCTAAAAAAGTTAGAATTAAAGCCTTTAGGGTGATTTTAGTGGGTTCATTGTTGGATTGGAATTTGATGATCATGTTTGGGAGTGAGAGGGGTAATAGGCAAAGCACTTATCCTGAGTTCAGGTGTGTTTGAGTTAAGGTTTTAGTTGATATATGTTATCAAGTGACTCTTGGCCCTGGGTTAAGGCATTGATCTATTCTTTGGAAGCAGTCCATCATCATCAATCATACACACATATAAATGATAAAATCTTTAATCAGCTAGAAAAAGGATATAAATGTCTATTAGTTAGTGATTCTTTTGAGAAGTGAATCAAGGGTAAACCCACCTGAGCATCTTGGCTCAAAGTGTAGGAGGATCTCTTTTGATCCTTGTTAATTGGCCCTTTTACTTGTATACTTTGGAGTGGTGATAGAGTCAGTGACATTAAGTTTTCAATCATAGTGTAAACTTGTGAGTTGAAACCAAAAGGACCAACATTTAGGATAGATGCATAGTTCCATTTGCTTGTTATTGCTTTGAAGAGCCATCATGACTGAGATATTGATCAAGTGTTGTCACTTGGTTTGTAGGTTGACTTCCCAGATGTTGCATTTTGATCCCACCACCCAGTCGTTGGGGAGTTAGTACAAAGATTAGATGATGCTAAGAGTGCCCACATAGATGGGCTAGGATTGACATATCTATGTGATAGACCCGACATTCAGGTAAATCATGGTCTATTAGGTGCATTGGTTGAGCATTTCCAGTCGGAGATGAACACCTTTCACTTTTCGATGGGGGAGATGATAGTTACTCTCGAGGGCATATACAGGATACTGAGGATACCATTCAATAGTACCCATGTGGAGTATGACATTCAGTAGAGGGCAGGCACACTGGCACTGAGGGCCATTTTCCAGGATGATTTGGTGATGGGTTGAGCCATCTCATGGGATGAGCTGATAGGCCAATATGGGGCTAGACACATATTAGCAGTCATCCCAGTAGTGTTCTCGAGTTGTTATTTGTTGCTAGATCAGAGGTGGCATGGACTGGAGTGCGGTTGGGGACACATGTACGAGTGGATGCTGGAGTAGCCACCAGTGTGATTTGGATGGGGTGAGTGCATGCTCACATAGATGTACCATGTGATGCATGAGATTGTGTATCAGAGTGCGTAGACCATGGCCGTAGGAGTGTTCATTTTGTAGATCTGGGCCTGGGAGCATCTCCTTGTATGTAGGCTGATCTTTCATGATACAAGGCAGGCCTTAGAGCCTTATATTTATAGGTATGCAGGCCCCATGAATCAACAAGTGCTGGGTAAGACAAAGTAGTAGTGAGGGAAACTAGATGACATGGCCGTAGTCATATGGAGACCATGGGTAGCCACAAAGGTTTGGAATGATGCTCAACATGAGCTCCCCTAGATGTTCTTCTTGCATTCACTAATGGGATGTACCATTAGTATCATCGAGCACTTCTTGCTCACACAGGTCCTACAATAGTTTGGGAGACCGCAAGATGTCTCCCAGGAGTATTGCACATATGCTTGATTCATCGATGATATGAAGAAGGGCTAGCAACCCAAATTAGACCAAGGGAGATGCATGATCAAGGCACATATATCACCAGCTTGGTGGGACTACATGGCCGATGTCACCAATGTAGGGGTGACACCTGCATACAGGGATCACATGCTGGCACACCCATACCCTAGGTTCACAAATCCTATTGGCATGGGACAGTGGGTACAATAGGTTGTGTAGCCTACACAGCAGCAGCAGGCACAACAAGAGCAGTAGGTATAACAATAGCTTGCACAACAGTAGATTGCTCAATAGCAACAATAGAGGGTATTGAGACCAAGGAGTGGGAAGAATGCTATCCCTTCTAGGACTATGGGTTTAGATGCAGGTGCTGGTAGCAGTGGGACCCAACAAAGATCCATGAGATAGAGGACAGGTGACACCTCTTAGCAGCCACCTCCCGATAAGGGGGCAGAGGGAGATGATATCGATATGTAGGATCAGGCTGCACAGGGGCCACCTCAGGTTACACAACTATAGGAGGCTCTCAGGAAGAGCTAAGAGAGGATTAGGCAGGTGCAGTGGGAGTGGGATGACTTCCATACATAGGTCATCATCCAAGAGACCTGAGTATCAGAGTGAGATCTAGAGATCAGAGGGTTGCATGAGGCACTAGCTAGGGCATAGCTAGAGGCCAAATATGAGGCTGTACATTCAGCCTAATATTACATAGCATACGTGGGAGTAGTTCCAGATCTAGTAGAGCAGGTGCCACCATTTTTAGAGTATGTTGGGGCACAGGCAGTTCTGCAGGGACCTCCACTGCAGGGACCACCACCGCAGGCACCTCCTTAGGCACCACCGCAGGGTCCACCTCCTCCAGGTGGTGATGGGTAGAGTTAGACTCATCTTGATATACATTGTAGCCCATTTTTATACTGTGCTCAAGTGGCACCATTCTTTTGATGTACACTGACATTGATCAACCTAGATATATATGAGATCATCATTTTGATATCATTATACTTGTGTATGTGTTGCTTTGGATATTTATGCTTTATGAGATGTTTCCTATATGACTAGATGCATGCATATATAGATATGAGATTATGCACATGACTCCTTTATGTATATGTAGATGAATATGCACATGTTTTAGAGTATGCAATGTGAAATGTAATGATAGATAAATGTAATGTATGATTTGATTTATGCTTATAATGAATGCACATGTATATGGATATGTAGATGTAGAATGTATGTAAATGCAATATATGGATGCAAAAGGAAATGCAATGTATATGATACTAATCATCTCATGCAGGATGTAGTAATATATGACAGGTACTAACCAAAAGATTGTTTGGAGATCGAGAACAAGGACCGGACACTTGTGCAACCAAGATGAACTCAGGGTGAAAGATGAGAACCTTCGATGAATAGATTAAGGAGATAATAAAGAGAGCACCAAAACACCCTCTCAATGTAAGCCTAGAATGAAAATGCAAGACTAAGCTAGATGCAAACCCTAGGACTTGGTTGTTGGACCCATTTATTGTCATCATAGATTTTTTAGTAATGGATGTTTGTAGGATGCCATACAACCCTCACTGATATTGCAATCGTGAGAATATGAATATGACATTAGTGTTTGGTTTGTCGGAATGAGGTGTAAGCATTAAGGCACAAGAAGCCAGAATGACCTGAACACCTATTCCTTTTGATTTAGCAAGTTAACATGAGCATCAAAGCATAGTTTCTAGAATGACATGAAATTTACTTGCATACAGACATGCCAGACATGCAAGATTTTTTCTTCCTTTTGCTAAGTGAATGATAAGCATATCAAAGTGCTCGCAGTGACCCTTATGTTCACTTCACAGGACGAGGATTTGCAATTTTACTTATAGCAGAAAGAAGTCACTCAAAGAAACAAGGAGAAGAACCAACCTCACCAAAGTTTCCATATAAAAGGAGTTGAGGTACACATGGCCATCCAACACGTGATGAAGGCTCTCATAGTGGACACCCCTCTTATATAGATTCATTGGATCATTGGAACTAAACCAAAAAATAGAAAGCAAAGGAAAGACCATGCCCCCAGTCTTCACTTCTCTTACTCAAGGGAGACGTCCTAGAGTTGCTCGAGGATGAATGATAAAGTGACAAAACAAGCACTCAAAGGATAAGCTCATCATGCTTTAGAGAGTTTCAAATCCAATTTTCAGTTTTAGTTTAAGCGGATTGAAGTCAGATCAGAAATATACAATGTTCAAAGACTTAACAGGATAGAGATAGTAGGTAGACACAGTGAGGACCACTGGTGACTATCACAAGAGATGAAGTCTCAAGGAAAAATCATAGTACTAATGAAGTATCAGTAGGCAGATGTAGTGAGAACCACTGGTGACTGATACAAGAGATCCTTAAGGAGAGAGATCTAAAAGTGAACAAAACATTAGTAGGTAGACACAGTGAGAACCACTGGTGACTGATGTAAAAGGGATCCTCAAGGTGAGAGATCCAAGCTATAGCTAGGTATTAGCAGACAGGCACAGTGAGAACCACTGGCAACAGATACGGGAGACCCTCAAGGAGAGAGATCTCAAAAGTAGCTAGGCATCAGTAGGCAGACACAGTGAGAACTACTGGTGACTGATGCAAGGAAAGTCCTTTGAAAATGATAGGACAATGCCCCCAAGTGTGACCAGTTTCAATCCATGTAGAGTCGAGCAAAATCTTGAAGATAACTAAGAGCAAATGCATGAGATAGAAAACTAAAGTAGGAAATGAACTAAAGAAGGAAAGCAAGAGCCAAGTGGTGCTACAATAGGTATAGCATTGGGGAACAAGAGGTGCCTATTTACTAGGTTTTCACCATCTTGGCAGAGATTCTATTTTTGCTACCATGATGTCTGTTTACTAGGTTTTCATCAATGGCACATTTTTCTTCTTTTTCAATTTTTTTGTATTTTTTAATTTTTAATTTTTTATTTTTTATTTTTGAATTTTTCATTTTTTTATTATTATTATCAAGGCACCTATTTACCAGGTTTTTACTAGGATAATAGATGCATCAAAGTGCCTGTTTACTAGGTTTTCACTAAGATGATCATTTTTTCAGGACATTTTGCTATTTTTAGGATTTTTTCATAATAAAGTATGTACAAGAGCACACAGAGAATGTCTCAGCTGTAGAATCTTTTCAGGTGCAGAGCATTGATTGGATCTTTGAGCTATTCTCCTTCAGTAGTAGATAGTTGATAAGCACCATACCCAAATGCTATAGTGATAATGTAAGGACCAAGCCAGTTTGGTTCAAACTTTGCTTTTTGTATCCACTGCTGTTGATTCTTGGGGTTCTATCTCAGGATGAGATCACCCACTTTGAATTCCCTTGGTCTGACTTTCTTATTGTAGCTCTTAGACATACTTTTCTGGTATGCTCTTAGGTGATCGAATGCCACTTTCTAATGTTCATTCAGTAACTCTAGCTCTTGTAGCTGAGATATTCTAATGTCTTCATCAGTAATGAGGTTCTTCAGAGAGACTCGCAATGTAGGAATCTCGACCTCAATAGGAAACACAACATCTGCACCATAGACTAAGGCAAAGGGTGTAGCCACTATTGGAGTTTGAATGCTTGTTCTGTAGGCCCATAAAGCTGGATTAATCTGGAGGTGCCAATCTCTACCAGATTTGTGAACTGTTCTATGCAGGATCTTGAGAATTATCTTGTTGGAAGCTTCCACCTATCCATTACCCCGGGGATAATAGATCGAGGACCAATGCTGAATGATTTTGAAATTAGTACATAATTCCTTTAGATCCTTGTTCTTGAATTTCTCCCCATTGTCAGTGATTATTAAGGAGGCTACACCATATCTACAGATAATGTAATTCAATATGAATCTTGCTACAGATTTTCCATCAGCTATGGCCAGAGGGACCATCTCAACCCATTTAGTAAAATAATATGTGGCAGTGATAATGAACTTGTGTCATTTTGAGGAAGACAGATGTATCTGACCCACCAAATTAAAGGCCCATTGCTAAAATGGCCAGAAATTGATGAAGGGAATGAGTTCCTTGGTGGGAGAGTGAATCAGATTTCCAAGAAGCTAACACTGTTTGCAAGATTTGGTATATTGTATAGCTTCTTTTTCCATATCTGACTAGTAGTAACCAGCTCTAATAATTTTATGAGCTAATGCTAGACCGCTCGAATGAGAACCACAGATGCCTTCATGCACCTTAGCTAATGCATGTTTGGACTCGTCAGGCTCTAGACATCTAAGGAGGGTACCATCTAGACCTTGTCTATACAAGTTGTTAGCTACTATGACATATCGTGAAGCATTGTAGATTATATGACACTTTTTTGTTTTGGGTATAAGTGTTTGGAATAATTTGGTCCCAGAGGTAGGAGTAGATATGATGGTAGCGAGATGAATCATGTCCAATGACTGAACAGATCATCTTGGATTCAGGGGTATTGTAGGTTGGGTAGCGTAATGTCTCCACCAAGAATTCATGTTTGAAGTCATTTTTTGGCATCTGTAGCATGGAGGCAAGAGTAGCCATGGCATCAACTGCTTTATTATCTGCTCTTGGAATCCGCTGGAAAGAAATGTGTGCAAAATATTGTTTGAGGTCATCAACCATTCATTTATAAGGTACCAAATTTTCATCTTTTGTTTAATAGATATCATTGACTTGATTGATGACCAATTGGGAGTCTCCAAAGACCTTAAGTTCATCCACACACCATTCTATGGCTATCTTCATACCATTGATTAAAGCTTCATATTTAGCAATGTTATTTGTGCAAGGGAATAACATCTTATATGCCTTTGGTAAAGAGTATCTCTATGGTGGGACAAACAATATTTTGACACCCGACCCCTGCTGGGTAAATGAGCTATCAAAGAACATATTCCATGTTTGATGTGTAAGAATCATTATAGACTCATCTAGAAATTCAATTTTCAATGGTTGATAATCCTTGAGAGGAGCTTCTACCAGTTGATTTTCAATAGCTTGTCCTTTAATATCTTTTCTCTCTACATACTCAATGTCAAACTCACTAAGTATCATGACCCATTTTGCCAGTCTGCATGTAAGAGAATCTTTGCTAAGTAAGTACTTTAATGGATCAATTTTAGCAATGAGTCTTCTAGTGTGAGAAAGCATATAGTGCCATAATTTATGTGAAGCAAACATCACTACTAGACAAGCCTTTTCAATGACTAAATAGTTCATTTCATAAGAAACCAGAGTTTTGTTGATGTAATAAATGGCTCTTTCCTTATTATTTTGATCTTCTTGGGCCAACAGAGCACTCAGAGATATTTTTGTAGCTAAAATATAAAGGATGAGTGGCTTCCCATGAATAGGAGGCATCAAGATTGGTGGATTTGCAAGATATTGTTTGATTTCAGTGAGCCCTTTGTCACATTCTTTGTTCCACTCATAAGTCACACCTTTATGTAGAGTTTTGGTGAATGGTTGTGACTTATCGACCAGTTGTGCAATGAAGCACCGAATATATTGTAGTCTACCTTGAAGTCCTCTCATCTAACTACTATTCTTTGGTGGAGACATCTCCATGATAGCTTGAACTTTCTTAGGATCTACCTCTATGCCTTTAGTTGATATGATATAACCCAACAATTTGCCCAAAGTGACACTGAATGCACACTTTTTCAGATTGAGTCTGAGACTAAATTGTTCCATTCAATCTAGTATGGGACCTAGATCTGCAAGATGTGTTTTCCACTACATGCTTTTAGCCAAAGTGTCATCTGCATATTCTTCCATTGTTTTGTGCATCATTTTATGAAAAATAGTAGTGATAGCTCTTTGATATGTAGCTCAGGCATTTTTCAGTCCAAAGGGCATGACATTCCAACAGAAAGTTCCCCAAGCACATGTGAAGGCTATCTTTTCTTGGTCTTCTAGCACAATTTTAATTTGATTATAACCAGAAAAGCTATCCATTAGAGAGTACATTTGGTAGCTAGCTATCATGTCTATTATCATGTCAATATTGGGTAATGGAAATTCATCTTTAGGACATGCTTTATTCAGGTCTATGAAGTCTATGCACACACATATAGACTTATCATGCTTTGTAACTAGAACAATATTAGAGATCCACTCTACATAGTCAATAGCTCTAATGAAACCATCTTTGAGGAGTTTTTCTAGCTTTACTTTGACTAAAAGTGCCACATGTGGATGCATCTTTCGAAGCTTTTGTTTGATAGGCTTAACACTTGGTGCAATAGATAGATGATGCATGATTAGATTGGGATCCAATCTATGCATATCAAAGTAAGTCCATGGAAAATTAATTTTCTTGCATCAAAAGAAATTGGTGAACTCTTCTTTCTCTTATGCAGATAGAGACTATGCTAAATGAATAATCTATGGTACAGCTTCCGTACCCAAATTCATTGGTTGTGTTGCCTCTATCAATACTAATGATCTCTCTTGAAAATGACTGGGAAGTGTATCAAGTATCTCATCCTTGGGTGCCTCAGAGAGGTTTTCACCCTCGGATACATGTTTTATTTTTACTTTTTTTGGCTCTCACACTGCTATAATGTGGTTTTCACCATCAGAGCACCTATTCTTTTTTCTTTTAATTTTATGACTAAGATACTTGATATCAACTTCATTCATGTTGATAATGTCTTCATTGGTGGAGAACATTATAGGTTCAACAATGTTAAGATAATAGACAAGAGTGTAGTCATTCTGGAACATAAGGACATCACTAGTTGGAGAGGGAGAGTTCCAATTGATAAGTTTGGGATGGTGGAGTGAAAGAGAAGTGGCAGGTTGAAGTGCGTTTACAATATAGCTATCAAAATCATGGATGAGTAAGTCAAGACCTAGAGCGATCTCATCCAAAGGTGTGTTTGATTCTTCCTGAGTCCTCACAACAGAAGTAGAGGGAATGTCAGCATTAGTAAATTCACACTCGGTCGACCTAACACTAGACCCTTCACCTACTTCAAAAAGTTTTTCATACACATGAACAACATCTATATCTTTATAAAAAGTTGCATCAGACAGAGATAAAACTAATATTCATGTGAATCAGTGATGCTTGATATGGGAATTCCATCAACACTAGCAGTACCATTTGACTCATCTTCATCTCTTGTAGTATTAATGGTTTTCTAAAGTTGATCTTGTTCAAACCGCTCTTGGAAATGTGGTGGTATATATCATTCACCCTAAAAATCAGGATCAACCATTTGTATTTCTCTCCATTGGTCATATGTGAGTCAATGCACTGAAGTAGTGTCATTGGAATCACTATCAGTCTCTACTAGGTGGACAGGTATAATAGGTTCATCTAGTTGTGCAAAGAGTGTAGAAAATTCTGGAGGAATAGGATATGGAAAAGCATCATCATTAAAATTGTTCTTTGATTTATCAGCTGTGGTAATGTCCACAAATTCTAGCTGGAATTCTGGTTTTGTTTTTGGCTCTGGTACAAACTTGTTAATCCCTAGATGAAATGGGATTTTCTTGAAGCCTAGACCTGAGGTTTCCTTGGTACGATGACCTGTGGCTTCAATTGGTTTAATAAAACCATTGTCATTCACCCCTATAGGGCCACTCCCTTTATAACCAAAGTGCTTCATGATTTTGAAGGCTTCACTGTATGGTTCTTGTTCTAAGTCACGAGAAAGAGTGATCTATTCAGATGTTTCTTTTCCTTTGTAAATCCAAGCTATAATAGCTCTTTCCTCATCTTCATCCTCTAATGGAATTGTGGCCTTGACAAAGGCACCATCATAGATTATTTGGGGAGAACAAGCAGATGGTTTGTTGCTCTTAGAGGGTCTCCCGTAGGAATGCAGAGACAGAGGTAGAGCCACTAATGATAACACAGGTTCAATTTGATACCCTCCCATGCCTGTATCCTTAAGCTTCAAAGTCTATTCCATTTCCTTGAGCTTGGCATCATAGAATTTAGAGGACTCTTTGTTAGTTGGGACAAGACTATTTGTAGATTGGGTGAGTGTGTTACAAGAATAGTTCGTATTGGTAGGTATTATCACTTCTGCTCCATGGAGTGAGAACTTGATACATTGATGATATGTAGATGAAAAAACCTTTGTTTCATGGATCCATGGTCTACCCAATAGTATATTATATGCCAGAGGAATATCTAGAACTTGGCAAATGATGTCTCTTTCAATAGGCCCAACTTGGATTGGTAGCACAATCAGACCTTTAGATTAACATTCTTCTTCATCATATGCCTTAATAGTAATTTTCTTGTGAGCATCTATGCAATCTTCATCATAGCCTAGTTGGGTGAGAAACTTAGCATAGCAAATATTGAGGCCAACACCATTGTCAATGAGGATGCAGCGGATGCACTTTGGACCTATCATAACTTCTATATGCAAAGGAGCATTGTGCAGATGGCTTAGTGAGTGGTCATCTTCTTTAGAGAAGGAAAAATTGTGGGGTGAGGTCATGTGACCCACCATGGATTGAAATCGATCAAGATCCAAATCTTTTGGGATGTTAGCCTCGGTGAGGGCTTTATCCAGAATCTCCCTATGAGTAGGCGAGATCTTCAACAACTCAAAGATAGTGATCTGAGCGTTGGTACATTTTAGCTAGTCTAGAATGTTATAATTAGTTGCACTAGATGTAGGGATCAATTCAAGTTCTTGTTGGTAGGACCAAAAATATTTTTATTTGCAGGTTGCTTCAGAGCAGATGTAGAAGGGTCGGGACCCTTAATGGTTATTTTTGCACAAGAGCGAGTAACAATGTTTACACAATCCTGAGATGATTCAGGTTTGGAAGAATGAGACCCGGGGCCTCTCAAGATAAAAGGAGTCTTAGGCTTAGGAGCATCTTTGCTCCCCTTAATAGTAATCACATTGCAATACTCAACCTCAACAGGTTCAATCATGTTGATGACATTGTCATTGGTAGTGTATGTGTAGTTGACCTTAACATTGGTGTTCTTAGTCTTGGAAGATTCACCTTTCTCATGAGGAGGAAAGGGATCTTTAAATGCTTGATGATTTGAATTCTTGTTGTGGCCATCCACAACAATGTCACCATTATCAATCAAATTTTGGACTTTATGGCGCAACTGGAGACAAGTAGAAGTCTTATGACCCTTATTTTGGTGATAATCATAGTATACATTGTCGTTCCACTAATGATGTCATAGTTGTGGATCATAGAGATGCTTTTCCAAAGGAGAAAGTATCTGGTTTTTCATGAGAGTCTTATAAACCACATCAAGCAATTCTCCTAAGGATGTGAACTCATGCTTGGGTTGGGATGCCCAAGGTTTGTTTTTAGTGAATCTCAAAGGTTGTTGAGTGTCTATTGTAGCCTTGTTAGTAGCTTTGACCACCTGTATACTAGAGGAAAGATTTAAAACAGATTTCACAGGCTTTAGGGTCACATTGTCAACCACTCCATCATTCACCACATCTCTATTCTTGTTGACAAACTTCCCTTTATCTTTGTTTGAGGAGGAAGACCCTTGTTTGTTTTCTTTTTGCAAGTCAACTCTCCTTTCTTGATCATAAATGCTTCTATGCATAGAGCTTGCTTAATCATTCTATCAAAGCTTAGGGGACCTTGTAATTGTACTTGATATCCAAAATCTGGGACAAGATTGTCAAAAAAGATGTCGAGTCTCTTAGACTCTGGTAGTTTGCGAGGATATTTGGTACATAGTTGTCTCCATCTTTGGAGAAATGCCAAGAAAGGCTCCCCTTATCACTGTTTCAAATTAAAAAGGTCTCGAATATTGACTGGATGCTGAATATTGTGTGAGTAATATTGGATAAATAGATTAGCAATCTCATCAAAAGTCTTGATTCCAGTGGGTAATCGAGAAAAGCACTCCATAGATGGTCCACCTATGCTACAAGGAAAGAGGTGCATAAGATATGTTTGATCATGTATGAAATCCATGGAGAGAGTGCCAAAATCCCTCAAGTGATCCTGGGGATCAGTAGTTCCCAAGTATTTGTCATATTTAGGTAGCTCTACACCTTTGGGAAAAGGTGGCATGCGAAGACTCTTATCAAATGGGAAATGTTAGATGCTTTCCATTATTAATTATTGTACAGGTTTATCTTTATCCCTTGCAAGTTGGCTAATTTGGTCTTGCATGTCTCAAATCATCTTTTGCAACTTTGCGGTCTCAATCTCTTCTTATTTGGCCACAAGCGTTTTGACTTCGTAGTCTCAGGGTAATTTGGCCCCTTGTTTGGCCAGTTCTAGAAAATATTTCCCCTTCTTCTCTAGAAGGAGGATCTCCATCATCTTGATAAGACCCTTGTTGGCTTTCGCTGCATCTATGTCATTTTGGGTTATTACCTCATCTTCATTACCAAGATTCTCATAAATGCTTGGGACTTGATCTTGTTACTGATAATCTTGGTCTTGGTCATATGGAGGAGGGCGATAGTGTTATCGTTGTCAGTTTCCTTGAGATTTGTTTCAAGATTGGTCTTGATTCTGATCATTTTGGGATTGATCATAGCGTTGATTGTTTCGAGAGTGATTAGGATGATGGTTGTTTTGATATTTCTTATGAGTTTGGCTATATTTGCCTAGTTGGAAATCAAATGGATCTCCCATCTTGTCAATGTAGGATTGTGCAGTGAGTGTAGATTAAATAAAATGATATGAACGATGCCAAAAGGGCATGGCTAAGGTAACCTTTGGCACTTTAATAGGATCAAAAGGGTCGATAGGTTCAAATGGTTTGATAGGTTCGACAGAGTCGATAGGTTCAATAATGCTAATAGGATTAGTCCAAGGAAGTGGCCTCTCAAAGTTATGAAACAATGAGTTTTCTGGTTCTTGAAATAATGAGTTAGATTGTGCTTGAAACAATGGATTATTACATGCCTAGAACACTAGAGATGAGGATTGAGGTGGGATGTCTTTCAGTATACTCAGCAAAGAGGAACTTGTGGATCCCTCACAATACTTAGATTGGATAATGGATTTACCTCTACCTTGTCAGATTCCATGGGTGGGGAATGTAATGCCACTTCTAGTTGTAATAGGCATAAATGAAAATGCAACGAGAGAGGACTTGGGATTATGCTAGAACTGTCTCTAGGATTGAGAAAAAAAAGGAGATAAGAGGCTAGAACAACCAAGATGTGAAATGCACTTGGCATGAATCGTTGAGAGTATGGCTAGAATAGCCAAGATGTGACTATCACATTGCAAGGTACAAAAGCATAGTGAGATATAAAAAATAACAAAGAGACAATATGAGTTTAAGTGGTAATCATTCAGTTCACAACTCAAGACACTCAGTTTCAGACAGTGAACAATAGGAGAATAGGCAAACCGACCTTAGGCAAAAATCAGATCAGGCAGAAAATTCACCAGTCAACGGGAAATAGCTCATTGTTTTGAAAATCATGGTACAGGTTCGCACGAGAAAGTGCTTGTTCACATGAGAAAGTGCCAGACTGCACGCAAGAGAATGAAATATCACACAAGGAAATGCTTAGGTTTTGAAATCTTGTGTGGGAAAAGACCAGGTTTCGATAGGTTCGACATAGTTTTCAAGGTAAAAATCTAATTTTGAGACACAATAAGGACTGTTCTATGACAAAATTTCTAGTTCTTGGATAAATTCAGGACAGTTCGAATCATCAATCTCAGTTTGGATGTTGCAAGAAATCATTTACAAGAATGAAGTTTTAGATCAAGCAATAGTGATGCAAGAAGTAGTCACAAATAGTTCTACCAAAGACAAAGAAACTTGGCAGAATCATGGGATTCTTTGTTTAATCATGATGGATAGTTTAAGACTTGAAACAATCACTTAGTTATCCCTACAAAAAAAATGGTAGAGAAGACAAAATATGTGCCTTACAGCTTACGTGCATGTGTTCACCTCACAAAACTGGGTCACCCCCTAGAGGGCGCCCATGTTTTTGGTGTTTTCAAGGACTCAATAGTATATTTTCAAAGGTTAACCTTGAAGCAGGGGCTAGTGTCATATACCACCTTCAAACGTCTAGGTGCATGCCTATGGTGAGAATCTAGGGGAGAGATTCTTCCCCCTCCCTGCGCAAAGATTATGTCTCCTTTCAGAGGTGATCTGGGTAGGAAACTAACTAAGAAAGTTTTTAGTGGGCTTTCATTCACAATAACCTTTGATGCCCCTGATACAGGGTTGAGGCCTTGCAGCCACACCGACACCCAAAAGTCATACACCCCCGTAAGCAGGGCTAGGAGTGGTGCCGCTTAGTACAACAGACGAAGCTTTCTCAAGATAATAGTCAAAATCAAGAGAAAGAACTTAACATGGCTTTGGAGTCTTTAGACTCAATAAAGAATTCTTTATTATAGTGAGGTGGAATCACCGGCAATAGGTGTGTACTCACTTGGGTCATTCCCGGAGGTTCAACTTTCGAAAGGCCCTCTAAAGGTGACACAGACTTTGGCTTAGATCCAAGGGTCAGATTTTCTGATTCTCTCAAAGAGAGAAGAGCATACTTCTCTACCTCTTCACCTTACCCAAACACACAACACATATTCATCATCTAGCTAGTTCCTCTTCAACCAATCCACAAGCTTTTGGGTTTCTAGTTCTCTAAAAGAGAGAAGAGCATAATCCCCTAACAAGTAGATGTGCTAAAGATTCACTACCTCTCCTTGCTTCCCTAGGTATCTATCATGCTAGAAAAATTTGGGTCTCGGGTTCATCCATGGGCATCACTTCCATGTAATGAAGATCCTATTACCCTAGCTCACTATCAAGACCCTTAAGAAATCTTCACAAGGCCCTACTTATACCATGTGAATGAAAAACAATAAACAAGCATAATGTTTTCAAATGTCTTCGACAACCATCCTACAAGAGAATCGTTAGCAAGTTTGTAGTCTTTGTCAAGCATCCTATAGACCACTGTTATGCTGTCAGAAAAAATAGAGATGTAACAACAACAACAAATGATAAATGTCATGAAACAGTAACAGTAAATTGCAGAAACTGAGAACATTTTTAGAAATTGATGGCCAGTCTCGCATGAGGAAGTAAAAGGCGTTGCATGAGAAAATGCAGGCACCTACATGAGGTAGTGCTTTGTTGTGTGAGAGAATGCTAATACAAGAAAAAATTTGCGTGGTACTCTCTAAAATCTCGTGCGAGAATCCATACATAGTGAAGTACAAACATACGACAGAGTACATAATTTTTATTAGAAAATTTTTGAGAGAGGCTAGAAATCAATTTTCTACCCCATGGTGGGTGCCAAAATGTTTATAGCTGAATGTGTGGGTCTAATCAAGCCATAGACACAACATAGTCATTTCTCACAAAGTGAATTATGAAAATGAGTATGAATTACCCACTTTGCGGATTCATAGTGAATTGACCTGTTGCCTCCTAATTAGTTGTGGTGTTTGAATTACTCTCAGATTGGAGAGCCAACAACCGTAGACCAAACTAACATGGAGGATTTAAAATGCTTTGAAAATGATTGAAAATGAGAATTAATCTAAAATGAAGATGCAATTGTAATCTAAGAATGAAAGTGCAGATTTAATCTATGAAGCTTGAAAGAAAGGTGGGAATTAATCTAGAACATAATAAGCAAACTAATTAATATGAAAGTGCAATTATACTAGAATGAGAATTACTCTAATTATGAAATAAAAGCTTTGAAATTATGAGAAAGTTGAGACAAAAATCCACTATAGTTTTGGTACTCTAAAATTGTCTCTCCAAAATGAAGAAAATAAGGTTCATAATATAGAAGAGCCCGAGAGAAGGATGAAGAGTTTCTTGGAAAGAAACAACTGACTCTTCATTTCAATGGAGAAGGTGAGACAAATTAATGAATTATTTAATTAAAATGAATGAATATTGCCACATGGGTGGCTTTTCAAGTTATTTTGAATAATTAAATCCAAATAAAGATGTCCATTCAAATAACCAAATAATATTTAATTCCTTTGATGTGTATTAGCTAAAGGGGGTGGAATTAATTTAATTTAAAGCACTAGAACTTTAGGATTAAATTAATTAATCATAGGGATTTTTAGCCAATAAATGTTTTATATTTAGGAATTAAATATAGTATATGATTAATGCAAATTTAGGGTTTTTTGCATTTGACACCAAGTCAAATAAAGTCAATTAGGAGATGGAATTGCCTAGTAAAATAGGACTTTAAAGATGTAGAAATTCAAAGGAATGCACCAAAATTGATTAGAATTGTAAGGTGCCAATTTTGGGGTATTACAACTGGCCGGTCAAGTTGTAGATACATTGTGTGCCTTGGACCTCCCAAAGAAAACCAGTTCAAATGGAAAAGAAACTTAACATACAGAATGCACTGTACAAATTTGAGTTCACAATATAATTATTCACATTTGTTTCTTCTGCTTATTTGCATCTATCTTATTTCATTTTACAAATGACATATTCTATACAAAGGGGCTAATGGCCTAATTAAGTGACATAGACCTTACACATTTATTTACAAATTGAATAAGGTGAAATTGTATCACCTTATTGAATGGGGGAAATATGAGATCTACTTCTAAATCCAAATTCCCAAAGGAGAGATCCAATTTGATCAACCAAAGGGTCAATACATAAAAGAATCAATCTATGGAGAATATGAATGAAGAAGAAAACCTTATATTTTGTTATGAATAATATATGCTTGAAATCTGAAATAACTGAAAGGCAAATACTAACCTCAAAATAGGACAAATCTGGAAAATGCTGATTTCTAATGTCTGTGTATAGTTTCGAGCAATTCTACAACCTATTTCAGACTGGAAATGTCGAGATGAAGAAAACCCAAAAAACTTTTGTCTTTTCGGCAGCAGGTAGTCTTTGACCTTGATAAAAGGTCAAATACTACTTTGGGATTTTGAAGGTCAATTTTGACTTTGTTCACAGATCTTGGAAGTTCACCAAAAAGGGTATCCAGATCCAAGCTCTGATTTGTAATCCTGTACCTGTACCTACAAGAAAAAAAGGTTTTGTTTGTTGGGGGGAGAGGGATTTGCCTTGGTCAAACCCCGGTTTGGAATCAACCTTAATAATGAAATTGAAATGGAGAATGCTAGCAAGTAGTAGAAGTAGATCTAAAAATGAAGCTATGCAATTCAATAGATATGCAATTGTATTTCAAATGTAAACAAGTATATTTTTATGAAAGCTTGAACACAACAATGGCAAATGTAAATCAAAACCATGAATGTAAATTCAAAACCTCCATGATTGTATGCTTGGAATCCACCTTGATAGAAGAATAGATGGATCTTGAAGATGAACAAAGGATCTTGAAGGAAGATCACACCATCATGATGGCTAGATGTAGGGTTTGAATGATGAATCTTGAATGCTTGAATCAAATCCCTTCAATGGCTTGAATGCTTGAATCCTTGATCTTCAATGAAGAACTTGGATGGAGAAGAGGACTTGAATGGATGTGTGCATGATCTTAAAAATCTCCTTGAGAGATCTTGATGAATAATGGATGCTATTGCTTGAAGTGATGTGAAAAGTGGATGTTCTCACAAAAATTGATTGATGATGGATGGAGAAAATGAGAGAGGAAGGCTTCCTTTTATATTGATCTAGGGCACAATCTTCTAGAGAAGGCTGACATTGGGGAATTAAATTCCAATTAACCTTAAACCCTAGAAATGGACCCAAATTAAATGCAATTTAAGGATTTACCATTTCGAAGACCAAAATAGCTGACCCGGAAGTGGGAAAACAAATCTTTCTGAAACTTGACATTCAAAAATCATGGGACCTTGAAATTTGAACCCTGGGTCAAGGATGAGGTAGACCCCACCCTAGGTCAAGGTTGAGGTCATCTTTGACCTAGGTCAGGTTTGAGGTCATTATTGACCCTCAAGGTCATCTTTGACCTTGAGGTCAAAAACCTCAGGACCTCAATCCAGAGTGCTAGGAAATGCAGAAAGATAGTGAAAATAGGTGGAGAGAGAAGTAGAATGGGGGGAGAAAGCTAGATTCATGCAAAGACCTAATCAAGGTGCTTGACATGACCCTAGACCACTTACTCAGAGGGATAAACACTCTTATCATGGAAGTGCTTCCATTTTAAGATGATACATTAAGCCCCCACTTGAGCAAGAGTATGGATTCAATGCAAACTGTTGGTAAAGGAGATGAAAGAAAAGATCTGAGTGGATTTGCAATGAGATAAAATAACACTTAGCTAAGGACACAAGCCCCCAGGCTAAGGATTCTAACTCCACATACATGCATGAGGGTGCAAAAACAAAAAAGGAAAAGACACAAAAGAGGGGTTAGTACTTAAAACAAACCCAAATCAATTAGCATCAGAAACCTTGCTAAGAAACATTTTGAATACTAATATCATATTTGGAAAGCTATCATAAAAGCATAAATTATTACATAAGAAAGACAAGAGAAACACTACAAATAATATAACTTCATGATCCTATCCTACTAGCATGAAAGTGAAAAGAGAGAAAGGAAAAAGAGTGATTACCTCACCCAGTAAGATGCCCACCTTACCATGAATCACCCTGGAGGGAGAGCCCAACAGGTTCACCCATAAATTGTGCTTGCAACTTTAATGCATCTTCTGATGACTTTTGGAATATCCATAGATCCACTTTCTTATATTGCTATGAATATGAAATATGTGTCTCCTCAGGATTTAGCAACTTATGTGTGTTACCTTCAGAAGATTTAGCATATTGGAAATGCGTGTCTTTTCAGGATTTAGCAACTTATGTGTGTTACCTTCCAAGATTTAGCATTTTGAAAATTAAAAAATGTGTGTCCCTTCAGGATTTAGCAACTTATGTGTGTTACCTTCAGAGGATTTAGCATACTAAAAATGTGTGTCTTTTTAGGATTTAGCAACTTATGTGCATTACCTTCCAAGATTTAGCATATAAAATAATTTTTAAAAAAATTATATTACAAGGGAAACCCTATATATGCCCCCCTCCTTATTGTGGCAGTCTACTAGATAGGATAAAGAATAGGAAGAGGATACCTACTTCACAATGCAAGGATATATCTTGTTTACAATAATGTATACCATATTCTTAGTGAGGGATATTGACCCCTACATCCAAGAGTATAGATAATCGTGAAAAGAATATGTCACTCATGGAAAAAGGATCCTCAAAGAAAGAGATCTTATCAACAAGACCCCCACCAAAGAGGAGTGCTTTAGATAAAATATAATCTTTCAACAATGGGAAGAAAGATTCAATCATCAAGCCCCCTACAAACAAGAGGAAGAGGAATCTTTGGAATGAGGGAAACAAATCTAACATGAAAGAAAGGGTGAGAGTTTATAAAGAACATAATTTGCAACATAGAGAAGAAGTGATGACTTAGGACAACCACTTATCATATAAGAAATTTATCCATAGTCAAAACATCTGTCAATATGATGACATAATATTACAATATAAACAAATACCAATAAGCTAAGGAAAGCAATTCCATAGAAAAAGAGAAAGAAGGAAGAACTTTTCCCCCCAAGGACAGAGACAAGGGATACCTTTAAAAAACACGTCTTAAAAAAAGATATGCAAAATCATAGAAAGATAGGAGAGAAAGAATACCAATTAAGCTCAAGGCACGATATATGCTAAAAGCCTAATGGATCCTAGGAGACTGGATGAAAATACACCTCTTGCCCCCTAGTCATGAGACAAGAGGAGAAGAAATATACATTATATCAGAAGAAGGGGAATCCCCTATATCAAAATTATGAAGGAATTGTAAAACTACACGAGAGTGAGATATAATTCCTAAAGCAGCTCTTTCTGTAACATATAACTTGAAATTTTTACAATCAGTAAGTAAATATGTGTTGGAATAATGAAAAGGACATTTATATTTGTATAAGGCATCTATCGACATAGGTCTAAATATTTCTTTCTTGGAATTCATTAACTCAACATATACCTTCTTAGCCACTTCTTGATGAACAATAGGGTTATCTAAGATATGTGTGGGGAGAAGAATGTGAAGAGGAGGATGATGACTAACATCACTTACCTTGAATTGAGATTTTGAACAACCAATACCATACATATCTAGTTTAGGGGGTATATGAATAGGAAATCTAATACCATGCTCATTAACTCCAAGCTCTAAACCTTTATAACCTTGTTTAGTCACCATATTATATCTGGTAGTGTACATATTATGTAAAGTTTCTACAGGAGGTGATTGTTTATCATGTTCATGAGTAAAGGTTGTATAAGGTGGAATAATAGGTTTTAAAGAAGTTTCTTTACCCTTTCCTTTAATATCATCATGAATCAGAGGAGAAGGTAAATCAAATAAATCTTGCACATCCGCATCCTGAACTATAGCTTGAATCCCAACATAAGTATGGGAAGAGCAAGGATGAACAGATGGAGAATTAGGTATCGGATTAGGAATAGGAAGATTAGGAATTGAATTAGGATGGATAAGATTAGGAAGATTAGGAGATTGTGTATCATCTACCAAATTCTTCACATAATCCAAAAGAGTAATAAGGCTACAACATAAATCTTTAATGAAAGTTTTGAATGTAGGAAGACTAGTGTTGGTCAACTTCACAAAAGCATAGGCAAGAGAAAAGTGAAGAGTCATCAACATAATGAAGTGAATGATATTCTCATAAACATCATAGGTATGGTAAAGAGATGCTAAAAGAAGGGTAATAAAGAACATGACCACACACCAAAGCATCTTAAGAATCTCCATAGTAAATGAAAATGCAAGAAATGTTTTTGTATTTAAAATGCAAGAGCATAAACTAGATCTAATCTAAATACAAGAAAAGACCTAAAATATAACACAATAGGGCATCTAAATCCATAAAAGAAAAATAGGTATGTATGTTGGGTTCACCAAAATGAATAAGGTGAAATTGTATCACCTTATTGAATGGGGGAAATATGAGATCTACTTCTAAATCCAAATTCCCAAAGGAGAGATCCAATTTGATCAACCAAAGGGTCAATACATAAAAGAATCAATCTATGGAGAATATGAATGAAGAAGAAAAACTTAAATTTTGTTATGAATAATATATTCTTGAAATATGAAATAATTGAAAGGAAAATACTAACCTCAAAATAGGGAAAATCTGGAAAATGTTGATTTCTGATGTCTATGTACAGTTTCAGGCAATTCTACAACCTGTTTCAGATTGGAAATGCCGAGACAAAGAAAACCCAAAATTTTTTTGTCTTTCCGGTAGAATGTAGTCTTTGACCTTGATAAAAGGTCAAAGATTACTTTGAGATTTTGAAGGTCGACTTTGACTTTGTTCAAGGATCTTGGAAGTTTGCTAAAAAGGGCATCTAGATCCAAGCTCCGATTTACAATCCTATACCTGTACCTGCAAGAAAAAAAGGTTTTGTTTGTTGGGGGAGAGTGCTTTGCCTTGGTCAAACCTTGGTTTGAAATCAACCTTAATAATGAAATTGAAATGGTGAATGATAGGAAGTAGTAGAAGTAGATCTAACAATGAAACTATGCAATTCAATAGATATGCAATTGTATTTCAAATGTAAATAAGTATATTGATATGAAATCTTGAACACAACAATACCAAATGTAAATCAAAACCATGAATGTAAATTCAAAACCTCCATGATTGTATGCTTGGAATCTACCCTGATAGAAGAATGGATGGATCTTGAAGATGAACAAAGGATCTTGAAGGAAGATCACACCATCATGATGGCTAGATGTAGGGTTTGAATGATGAATCTTGAATGCTTGAATCAAATCCCTTCAATGGCTTGAATACTTGAATCCTTGATCTTCAATGGAGAACTTGGATGGAGAAGAGGACTTGAATGGATGCTTGCTTGATCTTGAAAATCTCCTTGAGAGCTCTTGATGAATAATGGATTCTATTGCTTGAAATGATGTGAAAAGTGGTGTTTATAGCTGAACGTGGACCTCTAATCTAGCCATAGACACAACATAGTCATTTCTCAATCATTGTATATGAAAGTGAACATGAATTGTCCAATTCGCACACTCAATTGAATCGACCTGTCGCCTCCTATTTAGATGGGGTGTTTGAATTTACTCTCAAAATGAGAGCCAACAACCATTAGACCAATTCTAAAATGGAGGATTTGAAAGCTATGAAGATAACCAAATTGCAATTAATCTAAAATGAAGATGCAATTGTAATCTAATAATGAAAGTGCATATTTAATCTAAGAAGCTTGGAAATGAATGTGAGAATTAAACTACTAACAAGTTAAGAAAACTATATTAAGAAGAGAATGCAATTAAATGTTACTAACATGAAATTATACTAATATGCAATGAAAAATGTTGAATGTATGAGAGAATTGAGACAAAAATCCACTATAGTTTTGGTACTCTAAAATTGCCTCTCTAAAATGAAGAAAAGAAGGTTCATAATGTAGAAGAGCCCGGGAGAAGGATGAAGAGTTTCTTGGAAAGAAATGGCCGACTCTTCATTTCCATGGAGGAAGGTGAGACAAATTGATGAATTATTTAATTAAATGAATGAATATTGCCACATGGGTGGCTTTTCGATTTATTTTGAATAATTAAATCCAAATAAAGATGTCCATTCAAATAACCAAATATTATTTAATTCCTTTGATGTGTATTAGCTAAAGGGGTGAAATTAATTTAATTTAAAAGCACTAGGACTTTAGAATTAAATTAATTAATCATAGGGATTTTTAGCCAATAAATGTTGAATATTTAGGAATTAAATATAGTGTATGATTAACGCAAATTTAGGGTTTTTTGCATTTGACACCAAGTCAAATAAAGTCAATTAGGAGATAGAATTGCCTAGTACAATAGGACTTTGAAGATGTAGAAATTCTAAGGAATGCACCAAAATTGATTAGAATTGTAAGGTGCCAATTTTGGGGTATTACATTTTTCCCCTCTTTGAATTGATGTGTGAGCAACTCGTTGATTGAAAGAATAGTCTGATGTGACAGATGATGAGGTTTCAAGATTATCTCCAAAATAAAGCTTAACCCTCAGAAGTTGAGGTTAGATCGCCTAGACACCGATCAGATCGAGTTGCAGAACCAACTTCAAAATGAAGCACGATTCTTCAAAGTCTAAGTTAGATTACAAAGACAACAGTTGGATTACCACTTGAGAGAAGACTGGAATCAGGGTTAGATTTCCCCAATACCCGTTGATTAAATGATAACTAATGCAGATTTAGGACTATCTCCAGAATGAAGCTTAGTCCTCCGAGACCCGGGTTAGATTTCCTAGATAATGGTCTAAAAGAGATTTCAAGAGCCATCTCCAGAATGAAGCTTGACTCTCAGGAATTAGGGTTAGATTGCCCCAATACCTAATGAAATTTCAAGAAACATCTCCAGAATGGAGCTTGATCCTCGAGGATCCGAGTTAGATTTCTTAGATATCTAAAAGATAGATGACAAGATGACAAGATGTGAGGCCCAAAGATGCCCCTAGTGAAGAGATGCCCCAAGCGATGAGGAACTTTGATTCAGATCAGACTGATTCAAGAATTGATTCGACAAGATTCAATGATGCAATCATCTTGCCCCCTCGGGAGAGAAATCAAAAGATGACATGTCAGAAAGATGATTGAAAGCAAAAGGTCGTAGATAGAGATAAAATCCAAGATCCAGAGGAACTCAGAACAAATTAAGGAAGCATTGAGAGGATGCATAAGTGATGCAGAGCAATTTGGGGGTCTTGTTGACCAAGTTTGACCAGATTTGACTAGAATTGACTTTTGATGAAAACATTGAAGATCTCAAGAAAATGATGATGAGATAAAAGTCCAGTGAGAAATGTCACCAGAAGGTTGACTACACAAGCGTTCGATCCTGAGGGGCCTAGAAATTTAAAACATGATTTTGAGCTATCTAGAGATGTCAGATTTTGATTTCGATCCTGAAAACTTGTGTAGCTGATGATGAAGCTAGGACATGAGATGAGAACCCTCATTGAATAAATCTAGAAGAAGACAATAAAGGGAGTGTGTAATAATGATTATCACCTTCATGAAATTAAGATCAAATAGCAACAATTGAAAGTAAATACAATGAAAATCTAATTAAAATTGAAACTAAGATCTATAGAATCTCATGGCTCTCTAGAAAGAGGTGGTAAGTGAAGCTCTCAGCTCAAATCTCCACTAGTGACACTTCTAAAATGAGAATGTATGCTGCTTTGCTTCTAAAATACTTCTATAATGATAGTTCTAGCTCAAATTGACAAGATATAATGCGAATTACTCTAAAATGCTCTCAATTGCCTATAGTAACAATGCTTTGCAAATGAATTTCTGAGATATCAATTGCTCTCAAAATGCTTCATATTTATAATAAATTCCCAAGGGTAGGGGGTGGAGTGAAGTAATCATGATTTACCTTAGGTTGAGTCAAATACTTTGCTTTGTTCATAAATGGGGGGACAATTTAAAGGTTTGTCTCAAAGCTTTGGACAAAAGGACAAGATTGAGTGGTTGAGATTGAAACTTTCAAATGAGTGATTGAGATTCATCTTTTTTGAGTGATTTATGTCTTTTTGTCCTCAATTTTCATTGGTTGCTCAATTTTGTTGAAAGAAATTAGGAATTATTAAATTCAATTAATTAATTAAATTTAGCCATGTAAGGGTAATAGGTTCATTTTGATTTTTGATTTAAACAACTATACAACTAATTGATTAAAATCAACTATGTAGTGTTTTTCACCCCTTTAAGCTTTGATTTAATTATTTAACATCCTTATTTGATTTTTCCTTTGATTTAATTGATTTTTGTCCAACTTTATTTAATTATGTCCATTTTAATTGATTTGATCCCTTTTTGATTGAATTAATGCATTTTGATGATTTTGAGGCATTTTATTGATTTTTGCAATTTAAAAGTACTTGTCAATTTTTGCGTGTCTACAAATGCCCCTCTTTGAATTGATGTGCAAAGAACATTGATTCAAAGATTATTTTGAGTCCTGATCACTTTTAGGTCCTGATTGCTGATTCACTGATATGCCTCTAATACTGATTGATTGCTGCCCCTGATATGATATTGATTGCTGCCTCTGATGATGATACAAAAATTTTTGATGCCCCATTGATTCCATGATATTTGATTTCAATTTCAATTTGATACCTTGATGCCTCCTCAGAAATTAAAACATATTAATTTCTTGATTTGAAAAATTTGTTGATGTTTGATTTCTTGAATATGTTTTCATTTCTAAAAAACTTTGATGATATGCCATGATTCAAGAATGTGCCCCGGTTGATTGATAGGTTGATGTATGGTCCAAGATAGCTAGGTCTGTTATAGTTAAGCAAACAAGTGATTAGGATATCAGGATAATAGTACCAATGAATGTGATTTGTCAATTTGATAGGATAGGTCTGGTAGGATAAATCAATCAGTGTGAAAATTGATATGATTGATACTGCTTGCTTCGTTCTCAAGACACAGAGACACGAAAAAATAGTACTGGGTGTGATTGCTTGATACTTTTGATAGAACTGATTGACATAAGATGATTCACTGATATATAATACTGATATGATTCCCTTGATTTGAAAAATAGGCACATTTTTGTAAGTTTTACATACGGTCCCTAGCTTCTTGGATATTAGATTTATGGATCTTCCTTGTTGTTGATTTTGTATCATGTTGATGTTTATTGATCAAGACTTTGATATATCATTTTGTTGTTGATATTGTATCTTGATATACAGATTTATTGGATCTTTTATGTTATGAACATTGATATGATGATATGGACTTTTCTTTTGATTTCCCCTTTTTGATTTATCAAGATAATTAACTAAAACCCCTTTTCCCTTGGAAAAATAACTACAAACCATTGCACTTAATCTAACATGAAAATGCAATGCAATGCAACTAAGTGTCACTAGATTTTAGCAAAGAAATGCCATAGAGATATATTTTCATGATTGAGCATTTTGGGACTGAAAAGAAAGTACAACCATCACTGACCACATCATGATGATATGAATACCACTTTTTTTTTCCGCATTTTGGTAACCTCTTTGGAAATTAGTACAACCCTCACTAGTTGGATGACCAAACTATAGGAGTATGAATACCGATCCATTTTCTTAAACAATCAAAGATCAACCCTCCACCCTTATTGGATAGTCCTCGATGGTTCTTTGATGACCATGTCGTTAGATGAATTCACATAAGTTGTTGGATCTCCCTCAAGATAGTCACTGAAAGGCAAGAAAAATATCATGTCTCCATCATCACCAATCTAGTCAAAACATCATCAATTGGGTAAAAAGATGTGATAAAAGTCAATTCCGTAAAGATCATCAAAATAAAGCTTCAAGTGTTTTTTATGTTTCCATATTTATAAAAAGTATTTCCAAGTATTCTGATCTTTAAAGTGTTTGTCAATTTTAAATCCCAAATAATAAAGTCAATGAAGGTTCAAGGATCAAGTTATGGGATTGGAATACTTAGGTGTGAACAATGATATCCATCAAAGGTTCATGAAAATCTCTCTCTTCTGAAGCTCTGATAAGTCTCTCTCTTATGTGACCGAATATAGCACTATTGAATCCATTTGAGTTTAATGCATTGTGTCATGTGAATTGATGTCATTTGTTGAAATCTGTTGATTAAGATCCAATGCCCCTAGTTGGATAGGAAAAATGTTGGACTTGGGAAAACTTCCAAAATATTACAAAAGCTTGGTTTATGCAAGATGTAGCTCAAAGCACTTTATGCAAGCAATGACCAACTCTCAAACAAGATCACATTGGTTTTCCCCCAATGTCTAGCAAGATATAGGACATGAATGATGGATTTGCAAGCTGATAGATTAGAGATGGAAAGGCTATGATGGATGAAGCATGCGAATGTGACCCATGGGACCATCTCCTCAAGATTACCCAAGATAAGGGAAAATGATACAGCAATGTGAAGCATTTTTTGGATAAGCCATGGAAGCCAATGATGTAGTGCTAGATAGTCTATAGGATAAAAATCTGCTATTATGAAAATGAGGGATCCAAAAGAAGTGGACATGTCAAGAAGTTCTTGATAAAATTTTTTGTACTTTAAGTTCTTCATTTTGATCAAGACCAAGGGTCACTTTGGGTAAGATGTCGATAAGATAACACAATCTAGGTAAAGGCATGATGAAGGCTATGAAGGGATGTTTTGGGATTATGGAAAGACTGTCAAGGAATAATGAAGGTGAATTTGGGATAAGCAAGATCATGATAGGGTAACATGGATGCCATAAGTACATAAGCTAATGGAAAGAATAACGAATGTTAAGATAATTAATGCTCATGGATGTGTTCAACCTTGTCAAGATGAAGGTGAGAGAGGAAATATGGATGAAAATTACCCCCAAGTGTAGAGTGCAAGAAGGAGGAATTACGCATGATGCCTATTTGCCAGGTTTTCATCATGGTACTTGTTTCTCTTTACTTTTGCTACCCAGGTGCTTATTGCTAGGTTTTCACCAAGGCACTTTTTTTTTCTCTTTTTTTCTTTTTTTCTTTTTTTGCAATATTTTCCCAACATATTAATCTTTGGACAATGCTCCTCTGAAAGATATGCTATAATAAGCCATGGGTATGACTAGGATGCTCAAAGATATTGATAAGAGGGGTGGAAGTATGGAAAGTATGCATTGGAAAATGAATGTGAGGATAAGAAGAAGGTATGTTGTATATGAAAATGTTGGCAAGATCAACTTTGACACATACTTTGAAAAGTGGTGGAATGATGGAGGAACGATAGATGAAGGATGTAAGGATATTTTTGAGGGAGTGAATTTTGGGATGTCGGAAGATGAAGGATGCTTAGAAGGAGATGGAATGTAAGCTTTTGGAAGCTTGAATGTCAATTTTGATTTTTCTTTTGTGTGCAAGTCTTTCAATAGTGACTTGGGAATCCACATAGTCTTTGCTTTTTCTTTTTTTTGTGATGCTTTTGAATCCATTTCTTCAATGAGGGATTTAGGAACCCACATTTTATTTTTTTCTTTTTGCTTGGTGGACCTTTGTGGCCTTTTGGATATTTCATTTTTCTTTGTGGACCTTTGCAGTCTTTTGGATATTTCATTTTTCTTTTCATTCACATGTCAATTAGATGGGACATTGTGATTTTTATACCCATATGGATTCTTGGATTTATGATTTTTATGTTGCACATAAAAATTGCTTCCAAAAAACTTAGGAATTGTGGATGAATAGGAATAATATGGAGGGTTCATATGGATTGATGTTTGGACATTCTTCAAGTATGTGTGCCTTCGTTGATCTTAATATGTGGTAGGGTAAGTTAATGGAGAGCTAGGGATGATAGGAATGGAGGATGGAGGAATATATGGGCCTAATATGGATGGAAGGGATGAAGACTTTTGTTTTGGGACATAGGAACCCAAAATGGATTTGGAAGATAGTGAAGGTATATGGTTGCATTTGAATGGAGGGATATAAGGTGTGAAAGGGATATCAATATCTTTGGAAAGAGCTACATTGCCAAGGTTCTCATCTTTAAGATTTATCTTTATACCAATAGGCTCATGAATAGCTTTGATAGGAACACATTTGATAGGATCAACTAAAGCTTGAAGAGATTTATTATCATGCAAGGGATTTGGAAGAACGATGGTTTCTTGAGGTGAACATGGAGGAATATGACAAGGAAATGATAGGATACTTTGATCTTGACAAGGATATTCAAAGGGTATAGATAGGGTATTTTTCTCTTGATTTTCAATATGCTCATTGGAAATTGTGGAAGGGATATCTTGATCTTGCTTGGGAAGTGGAGAAAATATGGAACTTGGAAGGGTACTTTGTTCTTGGAATGGAAGGATATCATCTTGGAAGACATGAAAGGATTCAAGGGGATCATCACAGGGTTCTATAGATATGGGACCTTCATCAAATATGGGGGGGATTGTATATAATCTTGATCTTGATCTTTACTATTATTTATTTCTTTTCTCTTTGGATTATCCTCTTGACATGGAGCCACTTCTAAGGACAAGGTAGATGTTCGGATATGTGTGGGGGATGTTTGGAGAAATAATGTAGGATCCTTTTGAAGGGGTACAATAGGCATTGAAGCACATGAAGCTTTGAGGTCCAAGATATTTGAAGCATGGAAATGATCTGCAGCAAGATGTAAGTTAGCTTGGGTTTCTTTTAGAGGTAGCCCTTGAGGGTAAACATAGTCAACTTGAAAACTGTCATCATTAGGATGACTCTTCGATGGAGGAATTTTGGATAGTTGTGGAGCTTTGGGAGATGAATGAAAGATGAAAGGAGTACCAGATATGGGAGAAGTCTTGCCAGATAGAGGTTCGTGAGATGGACGAAGGATGAAAGGCATACAAGCTATGGGAGAAACCTTGCTAGGTAGAGGTTTGTGCATTAGATCTTGCTTGAGAGTGGTACTTTTCTCTTCATACTCTTTATTATCTTGATAAAAAATAGGATGATTCTGTGATTTCCTTTGATCCAAGATAGGTTTGTTGCTCTTAAACCCTTCTTTTTGTGAGAAGGATGAAGATACAGATGGCCTATCATTATAAAGAAAAGGACACATTGATCTTAATGATGTATCTTTTTGTTTTTCCTTATTCTCCATCAAGGTTGATGTGTCAAAATTATGAGGAAGCTTAGCTCCTAATTGAGCTAACTTCATGAAGTATGCTTCTTTATCCCTATTCATAATTAATTACATTATTTCCATAAACATGGGATCTTGGATTGCTTCTAAAATTTCTTCTTTAGACAGCTCATCATTTTGATTTTGATGGATATTTTGATCTTGATTTCAATAATTATGCTCCATAATAGGATTGATGCGTTTCTCAAATAATTCCATCATTATAAATCTTTTTCAGGAATATGGTCTATTTTTTGCACTGATAAGGAGTATCTTCGAAAAGGGTATCCAAAAATGATGTCAAAATCTTTCCAAACCTTCGGGAGATGTTCACTGTTTGCCCTTCTTTGATTTTGGGTGTCACTTGCTAGAGTGTAGGTGTGACTGAAATTTTTTTACGCGTGAACTGGTTTTGAACTAGGTGGCACACTGCAGGTATGTCGGTGACACTTTTCTATTGATAAGTGGTTTTCCAGTTTGAACAGTCGTGACTCAATAGGTGATAGGTGTGACTTCCCTATTGATACACATTTTCATAAAAGTCACAGGCATGACTGAGCCTCTAATAGGTGGGATTGTTTTGTGCACAAGTGGCACTTCTCTGACCAAGTTGTAAGATTTTGAAATTTTTAAACATTTAAGATCAGTTCTTTTGAAATTTTCTTGTTTGAAAATAAAAAACAATCTCAACACACACATCAATTTTTCATCATGTCCCTAAAACAAGCTAGTGTGTATATTCTTGATCATTTCCATAGGTATAACACAAGAAAGAATTCCAAGTAGCCTACCTAAAGTTAAATTTGGCTCTTAACATTTTGGATTGAAAAGGTGGTCTTGCTACTTTATCAAGGATTTATTGTGGATTCCGTTCAAATAGATCTTAAACTTTCATCCCCCAAGTATGTTAAGGGGTTTCCCACATGCACCAAGGTATGATTTTGCACAATCCATGAAGACTACTAGAGGAAATTTGAAAAATTTAAGATCCATTTGTCACACACCCCATTAAGGATGCATGCATTTCATTTTATAGTGGGTCAGATTCTCGCAATAAAAGCAAGCGTATCCCACTTTGGGTTGTCCCTCTCATTGGCCTCGTTAAGGCACAACTCGGGAGGTGAGCCCACTAATTATCTAGCATGTTCATTCAAAGCAAGGAAAATGGAATTAAGGTCAAGTTTTTGGGAATTTGGTTCACCAAAAAGGTGAAGAGCATATCCCTAACTTTCCCTTTAGTTCCCAAACACAATAGACAATTTTGTTCAATTTCTTTCACCCACTAACTATAGGGATTTGATTATTTCTACTCTCTTCCACAATCAAGGGGCTTTGATTTATGTGTTTGATTCCTTAATCCTTCTTAATTAATAGATTCTCAAAGTGCACCAATGCCACAAGCTAAGGGAAAATATTCACTATTTTAGGTTTACCTTTTCCTTTGTAGCTAACCGAAGTTAGGGGCATTTCTGATTGATTTCGTTATTTTTTTTCTTACCTTGGCAAATAGCTCCCTCCCAATGTTCTTATCCATCAGCAAGTTAGTCAACACTAACAAACACTATGAGAGGAAACCAAAATCAAGATTGATGAAACAAAGAATTGTGTATGAATTTTATGCACCTTATTTGCAAATTTCCAAAGAAAACTTGAACTAAGGACTGAAAATCCAATTTAAAGAGACAAATTTCATTTTATAAGCTTGAAAAATTGCAAGATAGTTTTGGAATACCTGATTGTGCTCCTCTTGTGTTGTCTCAAGAACAACCTTGATGTGTGCAATGTTTTCCTTCTTAATCTTCTTGGCTAAAGCCTTTCCTTCTTGGTTAAATCTGCTTTTCGGCTTCTGTACTTTCCTGCAGTTGCTCATTTTTTGTTAAATCATATAAATAGGGAGTTAGACAAATGATTTGATCAATTTAATAGTAAATATAGACAATAGGTAGCAGGCGACATTGTCCAGCTAATAGGCATGAACAAATTGTTAGTAGGCGTAACTTTACTGATAGCAAGTGACACTCTGTAGTGCCACAGGCGATACTAAAAATTACACAAGCATGAACAATTTATCACGAAGCGTGAACATAACTTAAATTTATAGAAAATGATTTATGCTAAGTGATAGTTTAATAATAGTAAGCGTGACTTGAAAGATTATAAGCGTGACTGTTATTTAAAATGGTGAAGGAAAGCATGAAGGTAAGCAATAATAGATTGCATCAAAGCAATACTCCCTAAGTCACAGGCATGACTTTAAGCACCAAAGGTTGAATGCATTTATCTCACAAGTGTGAGTGAATGATTTGTAGGTGACTGTTGAGTTCTCAAAACTGCATAGAATTTGCATGCCAGGCGTGAATCTTTAGATAACAGGCATCAGGACAGAGATTGTAAGTGGCAGTAAAATGACTGCAGGCATGAACGAATCTCCTGTAAGTGTGACTTCACTAGTTTCCAGCAAAATATTCATTGAAAATAGAAACTACAAGCATGCAAATTATGATGAAAATGATAAAATGAGGCCTAGGGCCCCACGGTGGGTGCCATTTGTGTGATGATGATTATCACCTTCATGAAATTAAGATCAAATAGCAACAATTGAAAGTAAATACAATGAAAATCTAATTAAAATTGAAACTAAGATCTATAGCATCTCATGGCTCTCTAGAAAGAGGTGGTAAGTGAAGCTCTCAGCTCAAATCTCTACTAGTGACACTTCTAAAATGAGAATGTATGTTGCTATGCTTCTAAAATGCTTCTACAATGATAGTTCTAGCTCAAATTGACAAGATATAATGCGAATTACTCTAAAATGCTCTTAGAATGCTCTCAATTGCCTATAGTAACAATGCTTTCCAAATGAATTTCTAAGATGTCAGTTGCTCTCAAAATGCTTCATATTTATAGTAAATTCCCAAGGGTAGGGGGTGGAGTGAAGTAATCATGATTTACCTTATGTTGGGTCAAATACTTTGCTTTGTTCATAAATGGGGGGACAATTTAAAGGTTTGTCTCAAAGCTTTGGACAAAAGGACAAGATTGAGTGGTTGAGATTGAAACTTTCAAATGAGTGATTGAGATTCATCCTTTTTGAGTGATTTATGTCTTTTTGTCCTCAATTTTCATTGGTTGCTCAATTTTGTTGAAAGAAATTAGGAATTATTAAATTCAATTAATTAATTAAATTTAACCATGTAAGGGTAATAGGTTCATTTTGATTTTTGATTGGAACAACTATACAACTAATTGATTAAAATCAACTATGTAGTGTTTTTCACCCCTTTAAGCTTTGATTGAATTATTTAACATCCTTATTTGATTTTTCCTTTGCTTTAATTGATTTTTGTCCAACTTTATTTAATTATGTCAATTTTAATTGATTTGATCCCTTTTTGATTGAATTAATGTATTTTGATGATTTTGAGCTATTTTATTGATTTTTGTAATTTAAAAGTACTTGTCCATTTTTCCGTGTCTATAGGGAGCACCAAAACACTTTCTCAATGCAAGCCTAGAATGAAAATGCAAGCCTAAGCTAGATGCAACCCCAAGACTTGGTTGTTGGACCCATTTTATTATCATAATAGAGTTTTTAGTAATGGACGGTCGTAGGATGCCATACAACCCTCATTGACATTGCAATCATGAGAATATGAATATGACATTAGCCTTAGATTTTTCAGAATGAGGTGTAAGCATTAAGGCACCAGAAGCCAAAATGACCTGAATATCTATTACTTTTGATTTAGCAAGTTAACATAAGCATTAAAGCATAGTTTCTAAAATGACTAAAATGTTGCTTGTGTACAAACACGTCAGACACATGAGAGTTTCTTCCTTTTGCTAAGTGAATGATTAGCATATCAAAGGTGCTTACAGTGACCCTTACATTCACTTCACAGGATTAGCGTTTGTAATTCCACTTGTAGTAGAAAGAAGTCACTCAAAAAAATGAGGAGAAGAGCCAACCTCACAAAAGTTTCCACATAAAAGGAGTCAAGGTACACATGGTCATCCAACACAAGATGAAGGCTCTCATAGTGGACACCCATCTTATATAGATTCATTGGATCATTGGAACTAAACCAGCAAATAGAAAGCAAAGGAAAGATCATGCCCTTAGTCTTCACTTCTCTCAGTCAAGAGAGACGTCTTAGAGTTGCTCGAGGAGGAATGATAAAGAAAAAGGAAAAACACACAAAAGAAAAGATCAGTATGCTTCAGAGAGTTACAAATCTAATTTTAGTTTAAGAGGATTGAAGTCGGATCGGAAGTACATAGTGCGAGAAGTCTCAACAGGATGATGACAGTAGGAAAACACAGTGAGAACCACTGGTGACTGACATGAGAGACAATCTCAAGGATAAATCAGAGTACCAACGAAGTATCAATAGGAAGATGCAGTGAGAACCACTAGTGACTGATACACGAGATTCTCATGGAGAGAGATCTGAGGGCAAACAAAACATCAGTAGGTAAAAGCAGTGAGAACCACTGGTGACTGATACAAGAGATCCTCAAGGAGAGAAATCTCAAAAGTAGCTAGGTATTAGTAGGCATGCATAGTGAGAACCACTGGCGACTGATGCAAGAAAATCCTCTGAAAATGATAGGACAATGCCCCCTAGACCAAGAAGATGCCCCCAAGTGTGACTAGTTTCAATCCATGTAGAGTTGAGAAAAATCTTGAAGATAACTAAGAGTGAGTGCATGAGCTAGCAAACTAAAGTAGGAAACAGGAAAGCAAACTAAAGTAGGAAAGCAAGAGCCAAGCGGTGTTGCAATAGGTATAGCATTAGGAAACAAGAGGTGCTTGTTTACCAGGTTTTCACCATCTTAGTAGAGATTCTATTTTTGCTACCATGACGCCCGTTTGCCAGGTTTTCATCAATGGCACATTTTTTCTCTTTTCAATTTTTTTGTACTTTTCTCTTTTTTGCCTTTTTTGTATTTTTGAATTTTCACTTTTTTTTTGTATTTTTCAAATTTTCAATTTTTTTGATTATTATCAAGGTGCTTGTTTACCAGGTTTTCACTAGGATAATAGATACATCAAAGCACCTGTTTACCAGGTTTTCACTAAGATGATCATTTTTTTAAAGACATTTTGTAATTTTTAGGATTTTTTCAGAATAAAGTATGTATAGGAGCACACAGAGAATGTCTCAGCTGTAAAATCTTTTTAGGTGCAGAGCATTGATCAGCTCTTTGAGTTGTTCTCCTTTAGTAGTAGATAGTTGGTAAGAACCAGACCCAAATGTTGTAGTGATAATGTATGGATTGAGCCATTTTGGTTCAAACTTTCCTTTCTGGATCCACTGCTATTGATTCTTGGGGTTTTCTCTCAGGACGAGATCACCCACTTGGAATTCCCTTGGTCTGACTTTCTTATTGTAGCTCTTAGACATTCTTTTTTGGTATGCTCCTAGATGATTGAACACCACTTGTTGACGTTCATCCAGTAACTCTAGCTCTGGTGGCCGAGATATTCTAATGTCTTCATCAGTAATGAGATTCTTCAGAGAGACTTGTAATGTAGGAATCTCAACCTCAATAGGAAACACATCATCCATGTCATAGACTAAGGCAAAGGGTGTAGCCCATGTTGGAGTTTGAATGCTTGTTCTGTAGGCCCATAAAGCTGGATTAATGTGGAGGTGCCAATCTCTACCAGATTTGTGAACCATTCTGTGCAGGATCTTGAGAATTGTCTTATTGGAATCTTCTACCTATCCATTACCCTGGGGATAATAGATCAGTGACCAATGCTAAATGATTCTAAACTTAGTACCTAACTCTTTTAGATCCTTGTTCTTGAATTTCCCCCCATTGTCAGTGATTATTGAGGAGGGTATACCATATCTATAGATGATGTAATTCAGTATGAACCTTGCAACAAATTTGCCATCAACTATAGTTAGAGGCACTACCTTGACCCATTTGGTAAAATAGTCTATGGCTGTGATAATAAACTTGTGTCCTCTTGAGGAAGACAGATGTATCTGACCCACCAAATCAAAGGCCTGTTGTTGAAACGACCAAAAAATGATGAAGGGAATGAGCTCCTTGGTAGGAGCGTGGATCAAATTTCTATGTAATTGGCACTGCTTGCAAGATTTAGCATATTGTATAGCTTCTTTTTCTATTTTTGACCAATAGTAACTAGCTCTAATAAGTTTATGAGCTAATGCCAGACTAGTCGAATGAGAACCACAGATGCCTTCATGTACCTCAGCTAACATGCATTTGGACTTGTTAGGTTCTAGACACCAAAGGAGGGTACCATCTAGACCTCGCCTATACAAGTCATTGGCTATAATAAAATATCATGAAGTACTATGGATTAGGTGGTGTTTTTTGTTCCAGGTATAAGTGTTTAGAATAATTTGATGCTGGAGGTAGGAGTAAATATGATGGTAGCAAGCTGAATCATGTCCAATGACTGAACAAATCATCTTGGATTCAGGGGTATTGTAGGCTGGGTAGCGTAATGTCTCCACTAGGAACTCATGCCTAAAGTCATTTTTTGGCATTTGTAGCATGGAGGCAAGAGTTTCTATGGCATCAACTACTTTATTATCTGCTCTTGGAATCTACTAGAAGGTAATATGTGCAAAGTACTTTTTCAGATCATCAACCATTCATTTATAAGGCACCAAATTTTCATCTTTGGTTTGATAGGTATCATTAACTTGATTGATAACCAATTGGGAATCTCCAAAGACCTTAAGTTCATCCACATGCCATTCAATAGCTATCTTCATGCCATTGATTAAAGCTTCATATTCATCGATGTTATTTGTGCAAGGGAACAACATCTTATAATCATTTGGTAAAGAGTATCTTTGTGGTGTGACAAATAGTATTCCAACACCTGACCCCTGCTGGGTAAATGAGCCATCAAAGAACATGTTCCATGTTTGATGTGTAAGAAGCATTATAGAGTCATCTAGAAATTCAACTTTCAATGGTTGATGATCCTTGAGAGGAGCTTCTTCTAGTTGATCTGCAATAGCTTGTCCTTTAATAGTTTTTCTCTCTATATACTCAATGTTAAACTCACTGAGTATCATGACCCATTTTGCCAGTCTGCCTATGAGGGAAACTTTGCTGAGTAAGTACCTTAATAGATCAATTTTAGCAAAAAGTCTTGTGGTGTGAGCAAGCATATAGTGTCATAATTTCTATGAATTAAACACCACTACTAGACAAGCTTTTTCAATGACTGAATAGTTCATCTCATAAGAGACCAGATTTTTGCTAATGTAATAAATGGCTCTTTCCTTGTTATTTTGGTCTTCTTGAGCTAACAAAGCACCCAAAGATGTGTTTGTAGCTGAAATATAAAGGATGAGTGGCTTCCCATGAATAGGAGGCATCAAGATTGGTGGATTTGCAAGATATTGTTTGATTTGAGTGAGCCCTTTGTCACATTCTTCATTCCATTCATAAGTCACACCTTTATGTAGAGTTTTGGTGAATGGCTATGACTTATCAACTAGTTGTGCAATGAAGCTCCAAATAGATTGTAGTCTACCTTGAAGTCCTCTCATCTAACTAATGTTCTTTGGTGGAGGTATTTCCATGATAGCTTGAACTTTCTTGGGATCTACCTCTATGCCCTTAGCAGATATGATATAACCCATGCACACTTTTTTGGATTGAATCTAAGATTGAATTGTTCCATTTGATCTAGTATAGGACCTAGATCTGCAAGATGTGTTTTCCACTGCATGCTTTTAGCCAAAGTGTCATCTACATAGTCTTCCATTGTTTTGTGCATCATCTCATGAAAGATGGTTGTAACAACCATTTGATATGTAGCTCTAACATTTTTCAGTCCAAAGGGCATGTCATTCCAAGAGAATGTTCCCCAAGCATAGGTGAAGGCTATCTTTTCTTGGTCTTTTGGTATGATTTTATTTGATTATAACCAAAAAATCCATCCATTAGAGAGTACATTTGGTAACCATTTGTCATGTCCACTATCATGTCAATATTGGGCAATGGAAAGTCATCTTTAGGACATGCTTTATTAAGGTCTCTAATGTCTGTGCACATGCGGATAGATTTATCATGATTTGTAACTGGAACAATATTAGAGATCCACTCTACATAGTCAATAGCTCTGATGAAACCAACTTTGAGAAGTTTTTCTAATTCAGCTTTGACCAAAAGTGCCACATGTGGATGCATCTTTCGAAGCTTTTGTTTGACAAGATTAACTCCTGGTGCAATAGACAAATGATGCATGATTAGATTGGGATCCAATCCAGGCATATCAGAGTAAGTCCATGCAAAATTAATTTAATTGCTTTGAAAGAAATTGGTGAACTCTTCTTTCTCTTCTGTAGATAGAGACTGTGCTAAATGAATAATCTGAGGTGTAGCATCTATGCCCAACTTCACTGGTTGTGTTGGCTCAATCAAAACTGATGATCTTTCTTGAAAATGACTCAAAAGTGTATCAAGTATCTCATCCTTGGGTGCCTTAGAGAGGTTTTCACCTTTGGATACGTCTTTTATTTTTACTTTTTTTGGCTTTGACACTGCCACAATGTGGTTTTCACCATCAGAGCACCTATTCTTTTTTATTTTAATTTTATGACTAAGATACTTGATATCAGCTTCATTCATGTTGATACTGCCTTCACTAGTGGAGAACATTATAGGTTTGACAATGTTAAGATAACAGGCTAGAGTGTAGTCATTTTGGAACATAAGGACTTTGCTAGCTGGAGAGGGAGAGTTCCAGTTGATAAGTTCGAGATGGTAGAGTGAAAGAGAAGTGGTGGGTTCAAGTGCATTCATAGTATAACCATCAAAAGTGTGGATGAGTAAGTAAAGACCTAGAGTGATCTCATCCAAAGGTGTGTTTGATTCCTCTAGAGTCCTCACAGTGAAAGCAGAGGGTATGTCAGCATTAGTAAATTCACACTCAGTCATCCTAACACTAGACCCTTCACCTACTTCGAAAAGGTTTTCATACACATGAACAACATCTATATCTTTATCAAAAGTTGCATTAGATAGAGAGTCAAACTCATATTCATGTGAGTCAGTGATGCTTGATATGGGAATTCCATCAACACTAGTTGTACCATTTGACTCATTTTCAGCTCTTGCAACACTAGTGGCTTGTTGGAGTTGATCTTGTTCAAACTGCTCTTGGAAATGTGGTGGTATGTATCATTCACCTTGAAAATTGGGATCAACCATTTGCATTTCTCTCCATTGGTCGTATGTGAGTCGATGCACTAAAGTGGTGTCATCAGAATCACTATCAGTCTCTACCATATGGATAGGTATAATAAGATCATTTGGTCCTTCAAAGAATGCAGAAAGATCTAAAGGAATGGGATAGTGAAAGATATCCTCATCAGAGCTATCCTCGGGATTTGCAACTATGGTAGTATCTTCAGATTTTAGCTAGAATTCTAGTTCTAGTTCTGGCTTTGGTACTGGTACAAACTTGTTAATCCCTAGATGAAACATGATTTTCTTGAAGCAGAGACCTGTGGTGTCCTTGGTGCACTGAACTCTAGCTTCAATTGGTTTAAGAAAACCATTATCATTCACCCCTATAGGGCCACTCCCTTTATAACCAAAGTGATTCATGATTTTGAAGGCTTCACTGTATGGTTCTTGTTCTAAATAACGAGCAAGAGTGATTTGTTCTGATGTTTCTTTTCCTTTGTAAAGCCAAGCTTTAATATCCCTTTCCTCATCTTCATCCTCTAATGGTGTTGTGGCCTTGACAAAGCACCATCATAGATTATTTGTGGAGCACAAGCATAAGGTTTGTTATTCTCAGAGGGTCTCTTGTAGGAACGCGAAGACGGAGGTAAAGCTGCTAATGATAACAAAGGTTCAATTTGATACCCTCCCATACCTATATCCTTAAGCTTTAGAGTCTGTGCCATTTCTTTAAGCTTGGCATCATAGAATTTAGTGGACTCTCTATTAGTTGGGACCAGACTGTCTGCAGATTGTGTAAGTGTGTTGCAAGAATAGTTGGTATTGGCAAGTACTATCACTTCTGAACCATGGAATGAGAACTTGATACATTGGTGATATGTGGATGGAACTGCCTACATTTCATGGATCCATGGTCTACCCAACAATATATTATATGCCAGAGGAATATGTAGAACCTTACAAATGAAATCTCTTTCAACAGGTCAAATTTGAATGGGCAACACGACCAGACCTTTCGACTTGTGTTCTTCTTCATCATATTCCTTAATGGTGATTTTCTTATGGGTATCTATGCAATCTTCATCATAGCCTAATTGGGTGAGCATCTTAGCAAAGTAAATATTGATGCCAACACCTTTGTCAATGAGAACATGGTGGACATGCTTTGGACCTATCATGATTTCTATATGCAAAGGAGCATTGTGCGAATGGCTCAACGAGTGGTCATCTTCTTTAGAAAAGGACAAATAGTGAGGTGAGGTCAGGTGACCCACCATGGATTGAAACCGATCAAGATTCAAATATTTTGGGACATTTTCCTCGGTGAGGGATTTATCCAAAATCTCCCTATGAGCAGATGAGATCTTCAACAACTCAAAGATAATGATCTAAGCATTGGTACATTGCAACTGGTCTAGAATACTATAATTAGCTGTGCTAGGTGTAGGGATTGATTTTGAGTTCTTGTTGGTAGGACCAATAATAGCTTTATCCGCAAGTTGCTTCTGAGTGGATGTGGAAGGGTCAGGACCCTTATTGGTGATTTTTGCATGAGAGCGACTAACAACATTTGTGCAATCCTAAGATGATTCAGGTTTGGAAGAATGAGACCTGAGGCCTCGCAAGACAAATGGAGTCTTAGGCTTAGGAGAATCCTCACTCCCCTTAATAGTAATCACATCGCAATACTCAACCTCACTAGGTTCAATCATGTTGATGACATTATCATTGGTAGTGTACGTGTAATTGACCTTAGCATTGGTATTCTTAGTCTTGGAAGATTCACCTTTCTCATGAGGAGGAAAGGGATCTTTAAATGCTTGATGATCTAAATTCTTGTTATGGCTGTCCACAACAATGTCACCATTGTCAATAAGATCTTGGACCTTATGGCCTAGCTGGAGACACATAGAAGTCTTATGACCCTTATTTTGGTGATAATCAAAGTATGCATTATCGTTCCACCAATGAAGTTGCGGTTGTGGATCATAGAGATGCTTTTCCAAAGGAGAGAGTATCTAGTTTTACACGAGAGTCTTATAAACCATATCAAGCAGTTCTCCTAAGGATGTGAGCTCACACTTGGGTTGAGATTCCCAAGGCTTATTTTTAGCAAATCTCGAAGGTTGTTGAGTGTCTGTTGTAGCCTTTTCAGTAGCTTTGACCACCTGTATACTAGAGGAAAGATTGAAAATAGATTTCATAGGCTTCGGTGTCACATTGTGGACCACTCCATTATTTACATCATCTCTATTCTTGTTGACAAACTTCCCTTTATCTTTGTTTGAGGTGGAAGAACCTTGTTTGTTATCCTTTTGCAAATTCAACTCCCATTTCTTGATCATAAATGCTTCTATTCGTACAACTTGCTTGATCATGCTATCAAAAGTTAGGGGACCTTGTAATTGTACTTGATATCCAAAATTTGGGATAAGATTGTCCAAGAAGATGTTGAGTCTTTCAGACTCTGGTAGTTTGTGAGGATATTTTGTACATAGTTGTCTCCATCTCTGGAGAAATTCCAAAAAAGGCTTCCCTTCTTGTTTTAGATTACAAAGGTCTCAGATATTGACAGGGTGTTGAATATTGTGTGAGTAATGCTGGATAAATAGATTAGCGATCTTGTCAAAAGTCTTGATTCCAGTGGGTAACCGAGAAAACCACTCCATAGCTGGTCCACCCAAGCTACATGGAAAGAGGTGCATAAGATATGTCTGATCATGTATAAATTCCATGGATAGGGTGCCAAACTCCCTTAGGTGATCCTGGGGATCAGTTGGTCCCAGGTACTTCTCATATTTAGGTAGCTCTACACCTTTAGGAAAAGGTGGCATGTGAATAGCTTTATTGAAGGGGAAATGATAAATGCTTTCCATTGTGAATTATTGTATGGGTTTACCCTTATCCTTCACAAGTTGGCTAATTTGGTCTTGCATGTTTTGGATCATCTTTTTCAACTTTGTGGTCTTAGTCCCTTCTTCTTTGGCCACAAGAGTTTTGACTTGGTAGTCTGGGGGTAATTTGGCCCCTTGTTCGGCCAGCTCTAGAAAATACTTCTCCTTTTCCTCTAGAAGGAGGATTTCCATCATTTTGATAAGACTCTTGTTGGATTTCACTGCATCTATGTCATTTTGAGTTATCATCTCATCGTCATTACCAAGAATCTCATAAATGCTTGGGATTTGATTTTGGTCACTTTGGTTTTGATTTTGGTCATGTGGAGGAGGGTGATAGTGATATGGCTACCGATCACCTTGAGATTTGTTTTGAGATTGGTCTTGATTCTGATAATTTTGGGATTGATCATAACATTGATTATTTTGAGATTGACGAGGACACTGGTTGTTTTGAGATTTCTCATGAGTTTGGCTGTATTTTCCCAGTTGGAAATTGAATGTATGTCCCATCTTGTCAATGTAGGATTGGGCAGTAGCTGAAGACTCAGTAAAACAAAGTGAACAAAGCTAAAAGGGTGCAACTAAGGTAACTTTTGGTGTGTTGATAGGATCAAAAGGATTGATAGGTTTGATAAGACTAATAGGGCTGGTCAAAGGAAGTGGCCTTCCAAAGTTATGAAATAATAGGTTGTCTTGCTCTTGAAACAATAAGTCGGGTTGTGCTTGAAACAATAGATTATTACATGCCTGGAATACTAGAGATGAGGATTGAGGTGGGCCATCTTTCAGTGTACTCAAGGAAGAGGAACTTGTGGATCCCTCACAATACTCAGATTGTATAATGGGTTCAGAACAACCTATTTCTTGATTATGAGGTTTACCTCTACCTTGTCTGATTCCATGGATGGGGAATGTGTTGCTACTTGTAGTCATAATAGGCATAGAAAAAAATGCAATGAGAGAGGACTTGGGATTATGCTAGAAATTTGTCTCTAGGATAGTGAAAAAGGAGATAATGAGGCTAGAACAACCAAGATGTGAAATGCACCCAACATGAATCGTTAAGAGTATGGCTAGAACAGCTGAGATGTGACTATCACATCGCAAGGTACAAAAGAAAAGTGAGATGGGAAAAATAATAGGGAGACAATACAAGTTTAAGCAGTAATCATTCGGTTCACAGTTTGAGACACTCATTTTCAGACACTGAACAACAGGAGAAGATTGGGTTTCGACAGATTGACACAATCTTCGAGATAAAAGTAAGATTTTGAGATGCAACATGGACTGTTCTTTGATAGGATTTCTAGTTCTCAAAGAGTTTCTAGATAGTTTGAATCAACAATCTTAGTTTGAATGTTGTAAGCAATTGTTTACAAGCATGAAGTTTTAGATCAAGCAATAGTGACATAAGAAGTAGTCGCAAACACTTCTACCAAGGACAAAGCAACTTGGAAGAATCATGGGATTCTTTGTTTAATCATGATGGATAGTTTAAGACTCAAAACAATCACTTAATTATCCCTACAAAAAAAATTGGTAGAGAAGACAAAATCCGTGCCTCATAGCTTATGTGCATGTGTTCACCTCACACAGCCGTGTCACCCCTAGAGGACACCTATATTTTTGGTGTTTCTAAGGACTCAATAGTATATGTTCAAAGGTTACCCTTGAAGTAGGGTCCAATGTCATATACCACCTTCAAACATCCAGGTGCATGCTTATGGTGAGAATCTAGGGGAGATATTCTTCCCCCTCCCTGTGCAAAGATTATGTCTCCTTCTGGAGGTGATCCAGATAGGCAAGTAAATAAGAAAGTTTTTATTGGGCTTCTATTCACACTAACCTTCAGTGCCCCCAATATAGGGTTGAGGCCTCATAGCCACACCGACACCCAAAATCATACACCCCCGCAAGCAGGGCTAGGAGCGGTGCCGCTCAGTACAACAGACATAGCTTTCTCAGGATGATAGTCAAAATCAGGAGAAAGAAGTTAACATGGTTTTGGAGTATTTAGACTCAAAAAAGAATTCTTTATTATAGTGAGGTGGAATCACTGGCAATAGGTGTGTACTCACTTGGGTTGTTCCCAGAGGTTCAACTTCTAGCAGGCCCTCTAAAGGTGACACAGACTTTTGCTTAGATCCAAGGGTCAGATTTTCTGATTCTCTCAAAGAGAGAAGAGCATACTTCTCTACCTCTTCACCTTACCCAAACACACAAGACATGTCTATCACTGAGCTAGTTCCTCTTCAACCAATCCACAAGCTTTTGGGTTTCTGGTTGTCTCAAAGAGAGAAGAGCATAATCCCCTAACAAGTAGACATGCTAAAGATTCACTACCTCTCCTTGCTTCCCCAGGTATCTATCATGCTAGCAAGATCTAGGTCTCAAATTCATCCATGGGCATCACTTCCATGTAATGAAGAGCCTATTACCCTAGCTCACTATCAAGACCCTTAAGAAATCTTCACAAGGCCCTAGTTATACTATGTGAGTAAAAATAGTAAACAAGAACAACATTTAAAATAGTCTTCGACAACTGTCCTGCAAGCAAACCGTTAGCAAGTTTTTTATGTCTTGTTCAATCGTCCTATAGCCCACTATTATGCTGTCAAAAAAATGAAGATATAAAATCAACAACAAATGATAAATGTCAGGAAACAGTAACAGTAAATTGTAGAAACTAAAAAAATTTAAACATTGATGGAAAGCTTCACGTGAGGAATTTCCTGGCTTTGCGTGAGAAAGTGCAGGGACCTACGTGAGATTGTGCTTTTATCACACGAGAGAATGCTAATGGAAGAAAAACTTCACGTGTCATGCTTAGAAAACTCACACAAAATTCTGTACACAGTGAAGTACGAACATATGGTAGAGTGCAGAATTTTCAAAAAAAGTTCAAGATTGATGAGGTTAGAAATTAATTTTTTGCCCCACGGTGGGCACCAAAATGTTTATAGCTAAAAGTGGACCTCTAATCTAGCCATAGAAACAACATAGTCATTTCTTGATCATTGTATATGAAAGTGAACATGAATTGTCCAATTCACACACTCAATTGAATTGACCTGTCACCTCCTATTTAGATGGGGTGTTTGAATTTACTCTTAGAACAAGATCCAACAACCATTAGACCAATTCTAATATGGAGGATTTGAAAGCTATGAAGATAATCAAATTGCAATTAATCTAAAATGAAGATGCAATTGTAATCTAAGAATGAAAGTGCAGATTTAATCTAAGAAGCTTGGAAATGAATGTGAGAATTAAGCTACTAACAAGATAAGCAAACTATATTAAGATGAGAATGCAATTAAATGCTGCTAACATGAAATTATACTAATATGCAATGAAAAAGCTTGAAAGTATGAGATAATTGAGACAAAAATCCACTATAGTTTTGGTACTCTAAAATTGCCTCTCTAAAATAAAGAAAAAAAGGTTCATAATATAGAAGAGCCCGAGAGAAGGATGAAGAGTTTCTTGGAAAGAAACGGTTGACTCTTCATTTCTATGGAGGAAGGTGAGACAAATTGATGAATTATTTAATTAAATGAATGAATATTGCCACATGGATGGCTTTTCAATTTATTTTGAATAATTAAATCCAAATAAAGATGTCCATTCAAATAACCAAATATTATTTAATTATTTTGATGTGTATTAGCTAAAGGGGGTGAAATTAATTTAATTTAAAAGCACTAGGACTTTAGAATTAAATTAATTAATTATATAGATTTTTAGCCAATAAATGTTGAATATTTAGGAATTAAATATAGTGTATGATTAATGCAAATTTAGGGTTTTTTGCATTTGTCACCAAGTCAAATAAAGTCAATTAAGAGATATAATTGCCTAGTATAATAAGACTTTGAAGATGTAGAAATTTGAAGGAATGCATCAAAATTGATTAGAATTGTAAGGTGCCAATTTGGGGGTATTACAAGTGGATGTTCTCACAAAACTTGATTGATGATGGATGGAGAAAATGAGAGAGGAAGGCTTCCTTTTATAGTGATCTAGGGCACAATTTTCTAGAGAAGGCCGACATTGGGGAATTAAATCTCAATTAACCTTAACCCCTAGAAATGGACTCAAATTAAATGCAATTTAAGGATTTACTATTTTAGAGACCAAAATAGTTGACCAAAAAGTGGGAAAACAAATCTTTTCGAAAGCCGACATCTAGAAATCATGGGACCTTGAAATTTGAACCCTGGGCCAAGGATGAGGTAGACCCCGCCCTAGGTCAGGATCGAGGTCATCCCTGACCTAGGTCAAGGTTGAGGTCGTTATTGACCCTCAAGGTCATCTTTGACCTTGAGGTCAAAAACCTCAGGACCTCAATCTAGAGTGCTAGGAAATGCAAAAAGATAGTGAAAATATGTGAAGAGAGAAGCAGAATGGGGGGAGAAAGCTAGATTCATACAAAGACTTGATCAAGGCACTAGACATGACCCCAGATCACTCACTCAGAGGTCTACATGCTCTTATCATGGAATTTCTTCTATTTTAAGATGATACACAAACTATCAACATATTTACCATTCGTAGGAAAAAATTGCACATAAGATTCTGCTCTTCTCATCCAGCATTGAATCCATCAGGGGATCCCCTAATTCAAATATGAGCTAACTTTTATATAACCCTTTATTTGAAAAGTTGCCCTCTTATGGAGGTTTCTATTTGTTAATGGATAGAAACAAACATTTACCACCTTGTTGACTTACATAATGCAACAAAGATTACCACAACCTTTTACACATAATCAACATTTTGTTGAATTTTTCATTTGAATCTACATTCTATACAAAAGTACATAGATTTTAATGAACATTGATATCTGCAAATTGTCTTTGTCACCACAAATACAGTCATGTCAAGCTTCTGAAAGGTACAATAATTTACTCCCTTTCATGTTTAATATACCTATCACAAAAAATCATAAATATATATTCTATGTATAGCTTCTTCATTCCTTTTGCTCAGTATAGCCCATTACAAAGTATATTCATTAATATGAACCAATATGTTGTCAACATATGCAGTTCATTGAAAGAATATCTTTCAATGTACCACACATTACTTTATCAATAGTTTTAATATTATAAATGAAACAACATACAACTTCTATATTTAATATTTTTCATTATCTTTGATGAATATAAGGAATCACTATGACAAGCGATCTAATTAAATGAGCACAAAGACACTACAACATTTGGGGTCGAATTTCAACACCAATTTGTGATGCCACTACAATTAGTGTTTGTTTTTTGTGTTTTTTTTTGCAAGTGCTCCTGACAGTGTCGTAATAGTGATGATGATGTTGTAATTGCAACACCCATTTGGTTATAAACAAAAAAAAAGAAAAAAAAAGTGTCATTTGTAATTTTTGTGAATTCGAACAACTGCCGTGAAGATGACACTACACTTTTGCATGGCATGAAGAGGGTATTCAAGTTTGGCATGTGCGAAGAGGCTGACACCGTGTGGGAAGAGGGCACTAACACTTGAGGTAGGCATTCAAGCTTTTTCTTCTCATTAACTCAATTTCATTTTGATGGCATTTGTTGATTTAATGACACAATATGAATTTTATTAGTGGGATTATTTACATCTTAGCATTTGGAATGCTTGATGACCCGCGAGCTTTGAGAGCTAGGGCATCATTGCTATTACCTTCAAGGCATTGTGTGAAGTGTTTGATCTCTCTTTATTTGTTTTGTTATTGATATTCACTATGTGGTACTCCCTATTTATGATCATTTCATGAGGAAATGTCTTAGTGGCTCACGGGCTGCAAGCTAGGGCATCATACATTGTTTATGAGCTCACTATTTAATACTAGCATTGTTTACATCTTTTCATTTGGAATGCTTGATGACCTGCGAGCTTTGAGAGCTAGGGCATCATTGCTATTACCTTTAAGGCATTGTGTGAAGTGTTTGATATCTCTTTATTTGTTTTGATGTTGATATTCATTATGTGGTACTCCCCGTTTATGATCATTTCATGAGGAAATGTCTTGATGGCTCATAGGTTGCAAGCTAGGGCATCATACATTGTTCATGAGCTCACTATTTAATACTGACATTGTTTACATCTTTTCATTTGGAAAGCTTGATGACCTGCAAGCTTTGAGAGCTAGGGCATCGTTTCTATTACCTTCAAGGCATTGTGTGAAGTGTTTGATCTCTCTTTATTTATTTTTCTATTGATATTCACTATGTGGTACTCCCCATTTATGATCATTTCATGAGGAAATGTCTTGATGGCTCATGGGCTGCAAGCTAGGGCATCATACATTATTCATGAGCTCACTGTTTAATACTGGCATTGTTCATGAGCTCACTGTTTAATATCTGGCATCATGCAAACATACATTAATACACTTACTATTTTAAATTTGAGCTTGGGCATCATGCAATATTATTGTTTTCATTGCATGCTTGCTGTTGTTGTGCACCATATATTGTTTTATACACTGTTTATTTCATTGAGACTGTGAGCTTGACATTTGTAATGTATTTTTTGTTATTGGATCAATGCTACCATGTTGTTGAGTCTGTGTATGGCTTGACTATGCACATGCATAATTGTAGATGAGGATCAATAATAGGGTGCCAAACATTTCTTAGATCCTTTGGATCTAACCCCATCTTTTCCTTCCTTGCAGGTTTTGGATCATACAAGAGCATACTGGATTGAACCTTGGGTCAACACTTCATTACTTCAGGCAATGTATGGTACCTTCATTATTTATGTTCATCCACTTATGTATGTTTGCATTCATTCATATTCTTCTGAAAGTTGGTTATTAGTGACCATATAGGACCATTCTTGATTTTGATATTGCTAACAGGATTCAAATGTGTAGTTTTTTGAGTTAAACTCATTGACCTATGTTTCATGAGTAGTGGTTCAAATGAACCCGTCTCTCATGAGAATAAATAGAACACTTAGCACTCATTGGGTCTAGGTGATGCTCACAAAAGTGAAGCACCGAGACTTCCTGGGAGGTCACCCATCCCAGTACTACTCCAGCTTGAGGGTGCTTAACTACATAATTTCCTCCATGGTTAAACCCACTTAGGTTGCAACCCCATTTGCAAAACCTTCACCAAGTGTTGTGCCTTATGAACCACTCATTATAAAGCCCCTTAATCTTATCAATTGATAAGTAGGAGATATTTTTCACAGCAAGTCAAATTGTGATATTGCTATCAGGATTCAACTATGTAGTTTTTTGACTTTGACTCAAAAAACTACATAGTTGAATCCTGCTAGCAATATCACAATTTGACTTGCTGTGGAAAATATCTCCTACTTATCAATTGATAAGCTTAAGGGGCTTTCTAATGAGTGGTTGATAAGGCACAAAACTTGGTGAAGGTTTTGCAAATGGGGTTGCAAGCTGAGTGGGTTTAACCATGGAGGAAAATCTGTAGTTAAGCATGCTCAAGCTGGAGGAGTACTGGGATGGGTGACCTTCCGAGAAGTCCCGGTGCTTCACCTCTGTGAGCATCACCTAGATCCAATGAGTGCTAAGTGTTCCACTTATTCTCATGAGAGATGGGTTCATGTGAACCACTACTCATGAAACATGGGTCAATGAGTTTGACTCAAAAAACTACACAGTTGAATCTTGATAGCAATATCACAATATGACTTGCTATGGAAAATATCTCCTACTTATCAACCATTCTTGATGTTTTTGGGTCATTTGATGAAAAGATGTAAATAGGGTCTTCAGTAATAAAATAGGGAGATCTTAATAGGGATATATTAAGATTAATATCGTAAGTAAAAACATTACACATTGACATTCAGGTTAAGTATAATATGAATTCACATGCCTTTAATTATGATACACTTTTGAAATTATCACTCATTGGTCATTTGACAATTCAAGATATAAGTATCAGAATATAAAATTTTGTAAAAGGAAGAAACACATATGTATCATCATTTAATACAAAATATAAAAGTATCCCACAGACACATAGTTGCTATTATAACAACCATCCTCTAATCCTATGGTGTACTAGTATCAAGGCAAGAAAAATTTACTTAAGCCATCATATAAGTATCATCCTAAAGTTTAAATAAACATTGACTATGGATATACAACACTGAGCCATAATAAATTACAAAGTTTCACTACAATTTCTATGTCCACTTACAATAATAAATTATAGAGTTTCACTGCAATTTCTATGTCCACTACCATTAAAATATATCACTTCTCTTGTTATATAGGCATCCTTCTCATTAAGTGTTGCCATTAAAATATATCACTCCTCCTGTTATATAATGTGTATGCATACATGTTTAAAATGCCATACTTGTTGCTCTTAGATATTATTACCATTTCACTCAAATTTAGATGACATTAAAGTCAAGCCCAAAATGTATACATACATGTAAGTATAGGAGAAGCTATATTTTGCAACTATTGAAAAAAAAAAAAACTATACCAATAGCGGCTTATGAGAAACTATACTTGTGCTTACCACATCATACCTTAGCATCATAATGCTTATCATTTTCAAGCTTCAGCAATGCTTCATACCACACATTGTCTGCATATTTGTATGCAATGCTGATTTAGGCTGGAGGTAAACTACATGTGTCATGTCAACAACATGGTTGAATGCAATCTTTTTTGCACATTTTTAAGAGTTTTCCCACCAATTCAAGAGTAAATAAAGCATTGAACGTAATATACAAACACTGTGTGGTATGAAGTCTTGCTGAAGCTTGAAATATATCACTCATCATGTTATTGTCAAAATTAAATTCAAATATTTCTCAAAACATTTATTCTTGTAGAATTAAGATATCCTTATCTCAATAATAAAAAAATCTTGCATAATAGCTTTTGAATCACATTAACACACACCCATGTTCAGTAGCATAGTTCATTTTAGAAGTGTATGGCTTGACTATTCACATGCATAATTGTAGATGAGGATCAGTAATAGGGTGGCAGACATTGCTTAGATCCTTTGGATCTAACCCCATCTTTTCCTTCCTTGCGAGTTTTGGATCATACAAGAGCATATTGGATTGAACCTCGGGTCAACACTTCATTACATCAGGCAATGTCTGGTACCTTCATTATTTATGTTCATCCACTTATGTATGTTTACATTCATTCATATTCTTCTGAAAGTTGGCTATTAGCGACCATATATGATGATTCTTGATGTTTTTAGGTCATTTGATGAAAATATGTAAAAGTTTCTTAAAAGTTTATATTTTTTATTTCAAATTTTAAAATCATAAAATGAATAAAATTTAAAGATAACAAATTAAGATAATCTTTGTCTTCACTTTAAAAAAAAACATAAAGCTCATAAAGCATGGTAAAAGAGGGCCCTAACTGTGGTAAAATGGGAAAGTTGCCACCTTGCACTGCTCTTCATATGACAGCTGCTAAGGAATTATGTTATAAAATTTCAAAGCATGAAATTTTATACTTTTTGACATCATATTTTTTTCTCCTTAGCATTGAGTTTACAATGTGGGGGAGTCAAAGAAAATATATGTACAGTTATAAAATTTCATGACTTGAAATTTGGCATGAAATTTTATAACATAGTTCCTTAGCATTTGATCTTTATATGACAGTCATGACTTGAGGTAGACATTTGAGCTTTGTCTTCTCATTAACTCAATTTCATTTTGATGGAATTTGTTGATTTAACAGCAAAATATGAATGTTAATATTGACATTGTTTACATCTTTGCATTTGGAATGCTCGATGACCCGCGAGCTTTGAGAGCTAGGGCATCGTTGCTATTACCTCCAAAGCATTGTGTGAAGTGTTTGATCTCTCTTTATTTTTTGTTGTTGTTGATATTCACTATATGGTACTCCCCATTTATGATCATTTCATGAGGAAATATCTTGATGGCTCGTGGGCTGCAAGCTAGGGCATCATACATTGTTCATGAGCTCATTGTTTAATACTGACATTGTTTACATCTTTTCATTTGGAATGCTTGATGACCTACAATCTTTGAGAGCTAGGGCATCATTTCTATTACCTTCAAGGCATTGTGTGAAGTGTTTGATCTTTCTTTGTTTGTTTTTTTATTGATATTCACTATGTGGTACTCCCCGTTTATGATCATTTCATGAGGAAATATCTTTATGGCTCGCGGGCTGCAAGCTAGGGCATCATACATTGTTCATGAGCTCACTGTTTAATACTGACATTGTTCACGAGCTCATTGTTTAATATCTGACATCTTGCAAACATACATTAATACACTTACTATTTTGAATTTGAGCTCGGGCATCATGCAATGTTATTGTTGTCATTGCATGCTTGCTGTTGTTGTGCACCATATATTGTTTTATACACTATTTATTTCATTGAGACCATGAGCTTGGTATTTGTAATGTATTTTCTATCATTGGATCAATGCTCCCATGTTGTTGAGTCTGTGTAAGATTTGCAAGGTTTTAGCCCAAAATTTATCAGTAATAAAATAGGGACATCAAATAAAGACATCAATAATAAAATAATACACTTACTATTTTGAATTTGAGTTCAGGCATCATGCAATGTTATTATTGTCATTGCATGCTTGCTACTGTTATGCACCATAATAGCAATAAGATTGCAATGTTATGAAATTTTAGGATTAAATTGGTGAGTTTGTAAAGTTTCTCCATTTTAAACTAACCCATGACTTCAAAGGAGGAATTATGAAATATAGTTGTAGGTGGTTATCTATTTCTATAATGATGGAGGAGTCAAAGGTAATGATCAATGAGGTTGCTGCTATAAGATCATACATATATTAATACACTTACTATTTTGAATTTGAGCTCGGGCATCATATATTGTTTTATACACTATTTATTTCATTAAAACCATGAGCTTGACATTTGTAATGTATTTCTTGTTATTGGATTAATATTTTCATATTGTTGAGGTTGTAGATGTCCTTTTATTGATATTGTATAAACAACATATATACCAGGTTGACTCACAACCCATGAGATGTTGCTTGATAACACATTTGACATCATACTTTTTGCTCGATTTTGGTCTTGATTTACTCACTACATGCATATGTTTCCTAAGGGTACATGTTTTGTAGCATAGTTCATTTTAGAAGTGTATGGCTTGACTATGCACATGCATTGTTGTAGATGAGGATCAGTAATAGGGTTCCAGACATTATTTAGATCCTTTGGATCTAACCCCATCTTTTCTTTCCTTGCAGGTTTTAGATCATACAAGAGCATACTAGATTGAACCCTGGGTCAACACTTCATTACTTCAGGCAATGTTTGGTACCTTTATTATTTATGCTCATCCACTTATGTATGTTTGCATTCATTCATATTCTTTTGAAAGTTGGCTATTAGTGACCATATAGGACCATTCTTGATGTTTTTGGGTCATTTGATGAAAATATGTAAATAGGGACATCAGTAATAAAATAGGGATATCTTAATCTTTATGAGCTCAAATTCAAAATAGTAAGTGTATTATTGTATTACTGATGTCCCTATTTTGAAATGTTTGATTATTTCTATTACCTTCAAGACATTGTGTGAAATGTTTGATATCTCTTTATTTGTTTTGTTGTGCATATACCTTCTCTGATCAACTCTGATATGCATAGGTGATGAACATTCATATTTTTCTAAGTAGTATTGTGAGCTTTCCTTCCAACACATGTACTATTATGAAAATCATCACAAGTCCATTTGTTGTAGGAAAGTTCATAGTACACATGTCTGGATGTTTGCATTTTTTCACCTGTTCATATACCAAATGATGAATACTCAATTGTTGTAATGGCAAAGCATTAGCACCATCCACAGAGGACATTCATTATTTATGTTCATTCACTTATGTATGTTTGCATTCATTTATATTCTTCTGAAAGTTAGCTATTAGAGACTATATAGGACAATTCTTGATGTTTTTGGGTCATTTGATGAAAAGATGTAAATAGGGACATTAGTAATAAAATAGGGATATGAGGTGCTCAAACAGTGAGCTCATAAGACAATATATTTAGTTGTAGTACCTCTCCAAACTAGTCATTTCAAAGAGGTAATAGAGCCTCAAACCTTGGATTGTGAATACAACGAGGTAAGTATACTTGATGTTAAATACTATTTGATTTAGCTAAGAATATGTTGCAGTAAATGAAATATTATGATGTTATATCATGTTGTTATTTACTTTTTTGAATAATATATTCATGATGGTACTTTATTGATTAAATATATTAGTTGTTTACCTTCAAAAGATTAGATTAGTAGGTTAAGATGTTTGCCACTAATTCTTAGATATTGTGTCTTATATGCCACTAGAAATTTTAAGAAGATTTAAATTGACATATGGTCATATTGTTAGAAATGATTTATTTAAATGATTCAATATAATGCAATAATATATGGTTATATGTTGTGTATGATGTACCACATCTTGCTATGCATTTTTTTTATTGGTGTTGGTATGAAGTGATACGAAGCCATAGTCACTTGTTTGTGAGATCCACACGGTGTCTCGTTATAATTATGTGTTATATGTGCTTTGGTTATTTATATATTATGAACAGTTACACTTGATATTTGCATGTTACTGAACAGGTACCAGACACATTCACCCTCAATTGTAGGGATTGAGTATGTGTTTATGTTTCCGACAGTGGCACATGAGATAGTAGTTCTGACCTTTCATACTGAGCCAATATCATCTTTATTCGGACGATGTATCTTTAATTTATTATTATATTACTCCCTCCGGTACAAGTTGGTGAATCCAGAATTCATATTGCATATTGTGAATGACCAATTATGTGTTTGTGCATTAGAGTCTCGTAGTTGTCGCTAAAGTATGATTTGATTAATAATGCTATTTTTAATTATTATTTTAAAGTATTTTATAATTTTATCATAGTGCTATTCCATTTAATTAAAATTAGATAAATTTATCTAGATTGAGTTCGGGGTGAATTTGGGGTTCTAATTTATTTTAATTTGAGTTGTTTTATTTCTTTTTGAGTTTTAAGTGGAAAAAGTGACTTATAATGAGAAATTAGAACTCATTTTCACACTTTTTCATTTTTGGAGAGCAAAATTGTTCAAACTCTCTTGTAAGCAATTTGGAGATTTTTTTGTTGGGAGCGATCTGTTTGTCAGATTTGAGCACAGAGTGGCTCATTAGAATTGTGATGAGATTGCTGCACTATGCTGAAAGTTTCATCTGCTTTCATGCAGTATTTATTTCTTTCTTTTCATTTTGGATTTATCCTCCTGCTGCGAGGTAGGACTTTCTATATCTTTTGTTTTAATCCATCTTTTTGCTTGAAGTAAATTAGAATAGTTTAATGGTATGAAAATAGATATTTTCCTACGATTTCATGTATTTATTTCACCCAATTGAGTTTGTATGAATTTTTGTATGCTTGCATTTTGAAAAAATAAAGTAAAATTGTGTTATGCTGCCCAAATTTTTAGAAATAATGAAAATGTGAATTTTATGTTAAAAGAAGGGTGTTGGGCACTTTTAGAGCCATTTAAAATTTTAATTTTTGAAAGTTGAAAATTGAAGCTATTTTAATGGAGTTTATGAGAGTTTATGATTTTGCTTAAAAAATGGAAGAAATGTAAAAAGTAGAATTTGGATTTTTTGAATTCATATTATTTTGTGAAATGATGGAATTATATAATAGAATTTCTTAGTCGACTCAATTTGAGTCCATTCTCATATAGTTATGATCATTTGAAGATTGCATGTGAATAGTGATATAACAATGCAAATGTGATAATTTATGTAAATAATAGAACTTCATTGTGAATCCGAAAGTGAAATTTTATTTAAAAAGTGTGTTGTTGGGTAGATTTAGACAATGGATTTTAATTTTGTCGTCTAAATCTAAGTTTGATTTTTGGACATTTTATTCATTGCACCATTTTGCGTGCTGTTCATAACCTATCATTTGTCATGTTGAGCATGAATTAGATTTTGATATAACTTGTCTTTACTACAAAGACTATGTCAGACAAATTAGAATGGTTATATGACATTCTAGGTATTTTAATATTTTGACTCGAAAGTGACATTTCAAGTTAAAATGCTAATTTTTAGAAACCTTATCTAATTTTGCCAGAAATTGGTATTGTTATGTTTTGAGATTTTTGTTCAATATTTGAGTAATAGATATGTCATGAAACATACAAAAATATTTATACCACATGTTTATTTATCATATCATTTTGAGATCTATGCTCTTGGCGATGTGACCAATAGAGCGAGCGGTATGTAATCTTCTTGCTTCGAGTGTTTTTTTATTTTATTTATGTCTGTGTAATTTTACATTTGTTACTATTTTTGTTCCTATTCTTGTGATAGTACACATCATGCTTGAGAATGAACTCTCATGTGGTATGTGGATGTCAGGTGTTGAGGTCGCATCCAAGATATAGTTGAATTATGCTCTTATGTTGAGTTTTAATGGATATGTACCATTGGTATTGAGACCAATTAAGCTTACTTAATCCTTATGATATTTATGACCTTTTGAGTCCTTTTGATTTATGCCTTGTTGCATCTTTGTTTTTGGATGTGCTTCGTCATTTGTGATGAGATGACCTTTTTAGTACTGAGTAGTGACCGTGTTGTTTTATGGATGTGCTTAGTATGCACTTTGGATGTTGGTCCACATGTTGAGTGTTCTCTATGTTATGGTGTATTTGTACTTATGTATATAGTGTTGGGTCATTGTACTCTCCTATGAGTTATGCATTGTTTGACGTGTGTGTTAGCCACCTCCTTGTTTGCGTGTTTGTCTTATGTCTATGGCCGGACTACTATCTCCATGAGCACAGGGGTTGGGCCTACGGGTACCATATGGTTGGGAGGCATTGCTAACTATACCACTACTAGGGACTGGTGTACAAAGATGAACTTCCTCCAACTTTAGCACTTAGAGCTTGAGAGCTCATTTCTCTTGTTGCATTGTATATGTGAGTATATTTACCTTTGATCATGTTTACTCTTGATGATGAATGTTTATGCTTTTTACATTATTGTTCTTCTTATGATGATCAGAATATGTATCTGAAATGTTAGAAGATCTAGATGTTGATTTACATGTATTTTATGCTTTTAATATATTTGAGTACCTACATCTTCAATTTACATGTTTCCGATACTCTCCGGTGTGGAGGTTTATTTTTCCCTTCTTGTTTTTGTTTAGAGAATGTCGCATCTAGTTAGTCATTCTTAGACATCGAGCATTTTCACATGTGTGTTAAATTAGATCTTTGTATCTTGAGTATCATTTTTTGGAGATATATCTTCCCAAATCAAAATAGATCAGCTAATGATCACTTTATTAGAAATAAAGTAAAATAGGTCTGTGTGGTTTATGAGGATAAATCAGCAAATGATCTTGTATGACTAATCATGGTAGAAATTGTACTTTAGGCTTAAAAATAATATTGTTATGAAAATAGATAACATAATAACTTGGATGAACATTGCTTATTAATCACTTAAATAATAGCAAACTTGTGGACGTGTGTAACTGTCCCATGAACTTTAGTAGTGTGCTTGAGAATTTATGAGATGTAATATTTCCCCTTGTATATGAAGATACGTAGTTGTGTCATGTTTCTTGCACCTTTTTCTTGATGCTTATTATTGCAATTGGTTGTATTTTTGTAATGTTATTAGTTTATCTTACACAAAAATATTCCTGCTTATTTTGATCTTTGTTTTCTAAGGATTCCCGAATGGGGTACCACATTAAAATTAAAGTATTTTAAATATCTTCTAATAAAGGTTCAATATAATAGTTAGACTAATATTTAATCGTAGATCAATTCTTATTTAACTAGGAAATTAATAAAGGGAGAATTTAATTAGTATTCCTTATTGAAATCAAATAATATGTTTATAACTAGATGATTAATTTTAGTCAACTGTAGTCAAATTATAGTAACACTCAGTCAAGCTTTTTATCTTGGTGTTCCTATGATAAATTGATTAGAAATTAAAATTGTGACTTTAATCTTAGAGAGAGGTTGACCAAGTCAATTTTGGTCATAATGCTCTTTAAACCCGTTCAAGGACTTCACCTTTAAACTGTAAACTATGACTATTTAGTTAAACTAAACAACTTTAGTGTTAGTTGAAATTTTTTTGATTGGTGTGTTTTGCTCAACTTTTTGAGCATGACATTAGTCTTAATAAAATCTTATAAAATGTCATATATTGTGTGAAGTGTTTGATCTCTCTTTATTTGTTTTGGTGTTGATATTCACTGTGTGGTACTCTCCATTTATTATCATTTCATAAGGAAATATCTTGATGGCTCGTGGGCTGCAAGCTAGGGCATCATACATTGTTCATGAGCTCACTGTTTAATACTGACATTGTTTACATATTTTCATTTGGAATGCTTGACAACCCGTGAGCTTTGAGAGCTAGGGCATCATTTCTATTACCTTCAAGACATTATGTGAAGTGTTTGATCTCTCTTTATTTATTTTTTTGTTGATATTCACTATGTGGTACTCTCCGTTTATGATCATTTCATGAGGAAATGTCTGGATGGCCTGTCGGCTACAAGCTAGGGCATCATGCATTGTTTATGAACTCACTGTTTGAGCACCTCATGTCCCTATTTGATTGGATGGTAATCAAATAGTGATCTCATAAATAATGCATGATGCTTGAGCTCAAATTCAAAATAGTAAGTGTATTATTTTATTAAGACTAAATATATTGTTTTATTAAAATTTTATTAAGACAATATTTTAGGTTAGTTTTATGTTGTTTTATAAGATTTTATGAAGACTAAATATATGATGTAAACTCATAATTATACTTGATATGTATATACTTTAAAGGAGGAATTATGAAATATAGTTGTAGGTAGTTATTTCTTCTATAATGATGGAGGAGTGAAAGGTAATGATCAATGAGGTTGCTGCTATTAGATCATACATTAATACACTTACTATTTTGAATTTGATCTCGGGTATCATGCAATGTTATTGTTGTCATTGCATGCTTGCTACTGTTGTGCACCATATATTGTTTTATACACTATTTATTTCATTGAGACCGTGAGCTTGGTTTTTCTTTCAGAAGTGTATGGCTTGACTATGCACATGCATAATTGTAGATGAGGATCAGTAATAGGCTACCATTCATTGCTTAGGTAGTTTTTATCTAACCCCCATCTCTCTTTTCTTTGCAGGTTCTAGATCACACATGGGCACACTAGATTCATATCCAGGTCAAAAATTCATCACTTCAGGCAATGTCCGGTACCCTTATTATTTATGTTCATCCTCTTATGTTTTGAATTTGAATTTGAGCTTATAAAGATTAAGATATCCTACTATTTTGAATTTCTATGTGCTTTAAGCCAATGAATTTTTTGTAATTTTATAATTTTGAAAAAGAAAGTATCATTTGTAACTTTTGTGAATTCAAAGAGCTGCCGCAAAGACAACACTGCACTTTTGTGTGGCGCAAAGAGGGCATTGTTTATGAGCTCACTGTTTGAGCACCTCAATTTTATTTTGATGGCATTTGTTGATTTAATGGCACAATATGAATGTTAATAGTGGCATTGTTTACATCTTAGCATTTGGAATGCTCGATGACCCATGAGCTTTGAGAGCTAGGGCATCGTTGCTATTACCTTCAAGGCATTGTGTGAAGTGTTTTATCTCTATTTGTTTTGTTGTTGATATTCACTATGTGGTACTCCCCGTTTATGATCATTTCATGAGGAAATGTCTTGATGGCTCATGGGCTGCAAGCTAGGGCTTCATACATTGTTCATGAGCTCAGTACTGTTTAATATTAGCATTGTTCATGAGCTCAATGTTTAATATCTGACCAGGCCATGTAAATGGTACCAGGCCAACCCAATAAACCCAACAAAATGTGTGATGTTTATCTTTGTCAAATACACTCATTCACCATTTTGTTCTTGTTCTTCACACAAATATTACATCAAAAGTAATTGTAAACAATGATTCAAAGAAAAAAGAAACAACTACAATAGATCAAACCCCAAAAGAATACAGTCAACTACAATAGCTCACAGTTTCAATGAAATAAATAGTGTATAAAATAATATATGGTGCACAACAACAACAAGCATGCAATGACAACAATAACATTGCATGATGCTCAAGCTCAAATTCAAAATGGTAAGTGTATTAATGTATGATCTAATAGCAGCAACCTCATTGATCTATCTTTGTTATATTGTTGCTATTAAATCAAATAGGGACATCAAATAGGGGCATCAATAATAAAATAATGCACTTACTATTTTGAATTTGAGCTCATAAAGATTAAGATATCCTACTGTTTTGAATTTCTATGTGCTTTGAGCCAATAAAATTTTATCATCATGATGAAGTAATAATGCATTAAATGTCATACTTATGTCCCTATTTGATTGGAGGGTGATCTTTTTGTTATATTGCTGCTATCAAAATAGAATGACAGTTGTGATTCAATGCATCTACAACCTCAACAACATGGTAGCATTGATCTAATAATAGAAAATACATTACAAATGCCAAGCTCATGGTCTCAATGAAATAAACAGTGTATAAAATAATATATGGTGCACAACAACAATAAGCATGCAATGTCAGCAATAACATTGCATGATGCCCAAGCTAAAATTCAAAATAGTAAGTGTATTAATGTATGATCTAATAGCAGCAACCTCATTGATCATTACCTTTCACTCCTCCATCATTATAGAATAGATAACTACCTACAACTAGGGCATCATGCATTGTTTATGAACTCACTATTTGAGCACCTCATGTCCCTATTTGATTGGTCGGTGCTCAAACAGTGAACTCATAAAGACATTTCTTCATGAAATGATCATAAAGAAATTAATACATTTTCATCAAGCCATCAAGACATTTTTTTATGAAATGATCATAAACGGGGAGTACCACATAGTGAATATCAAAACAATAAAATAAATAAAAAGATATCAAACACTTCACACAATATATGTTATTTTATAAGATTTTATTAAGACTAAATATATTGTTTTATGAGCTCACTGTTTGAGCACCTCATGTCCCTATTTGATTGGTCGGTGCTCTATTTGTTATATTGATGTTATTAGATCAAATAGGGACATAGAATTCAATATCAACCTATCATATATCCATTCCAAATGATATAAATCCATTTGAATAAACATACATGCCAATCATTTGACAAAATGTCCATATGAAATCTAGAGCAATACATTAATTTTATAGTGAATTTATGATTTATAATGAATTAATTTTATAGTGAATTCATGATTGATAATGAATTAATTTTATAGTGAATTCATGATTTATAATTCAATTGTAGCAGCTCAATGTGTTTGCACTTAAGAATACCCCTTACTTGGTTTCCTACAAAGCCTTTGGTGAAATCTGTCAGAAACTGAGAAGCTATGATAAGGTGACATGAAGCTAATGAAAGGAGACATCTCCAATTTGTTTTGTAGATATACACATTAAGGATCATGTCAGATAATACAAGGAAATTTGATCAAAATAGGGAGACAATCACTAGATTGTTGTCTAACTTTCAAAGAGAAGGTAATGACAAATGTTATTGTCCATGCAAGAGTTGTAAAGGCTTAAAGACAAGAAGAATCAAAATCAAAATAGCAAAGAGACATTGTAGTGAGAATTGTCACATTGAAGGGGGGTTTGATTATAATCCAATGGTAAGTTGTTTGTTATATTGTTTTCACAATTAATATACATATGAACCATGGAAGGAGGTTTGATTATCACATTGAAGGGGGGTTTGATTATCATCATTTTTATATAGGTCGATCTCCCCATTGTGAATATAGAGGAACATGGAGGTGTGAGTATTGAAGTTGAAGATCATGATCCCATGGAAGATGATGATCATGCACCAAAAAACACATTTGAAGATGATGGTATGAATGCATTGATCATTGACACATTTGGTACTGGTATTATTGGTGTTGCTGCTGATGTTGATGATGATTATGATGAGGATGACATTGACAACGTCTATGATATACCTCTACTTGAGAAGGTGGACATGACCCTTTACGAAGGCTCCCAATCTACTCTTCTCTCTGCTGTATTGTTGTTGGTGAATTTGAAGGTTATGAATGGTTTATCCAACATAGCAATGTCACGTATGCTAAGGTTTGTCATATATGTCATTATAGTCTATAAAAGGTGAAACATCTACCATTAAGATTGTTTATAGTATTGACTTCTATTATTTGTTGCAGATTGATAGGTGACTTTCTGTTACCACCATCAAATGTTCTCCCTCGCTCATACTGAGAATTATGTGCCACTATGAAACATATTGGAATAGAGTATCAAATAATAGATGCTTGTCCTAAAGATCATATTATTTATTATAAAGAACATGAAAATGCAACAAAATGCCTTGAATTCCATACGAGTAGATATCAAGATGATCAAATTTCTGCCCCATTTTCATCTACCCCATCTACATCTATACCCAATGTAGGAAATGAGTGCAACTTGTGCAAGACTCGAGAGGCAGCTAGTGCTGCCAAGATTGCTTCAATGTTGAAAGTAGAAATTATATTGTTGTGATGCCTTCTTTGTGTAGTTTGTGCACTACTTTGTTGGGACCATATGTGTAAATGTAGTTAACAGAGGGCTATTGTAGATACTAATTTTTTTTTAGAATTTCTAGTAGATACACATAAAAAACATGCACATAAATGTGACAAATGAGAAACATAAATGTAGATATCACAACATCTGAGAAACATAAATGTAGGCATCATGGTCACAATTTTTTAGAGACACATCATAATTGAATGGTATACCTAGACGATGTAAAACAACTATATATCACTCCTTTGGTTCCAAGTTTACACTGCAGTAAATAAACCCATAGATAAAAAAATAAATTTAGAGAGCGGAGAAGGGTTGTAATGACCAAAATAATATAGGGTCCCTATATTATTTCAGTCATTATTGCTCTCCTCATGTGCTCTCTAAATTTATTTTTTATCATATGGGTTTTGTTTACAGTAGTGTCAACTTGGAACTGGAGGAGTAGTGGTTGTGTTGCATTGTCTGGGTATAACACTCAATTATGTTGTGTTTCCAAAAAATTGTGACCATGATTCCTACATTTATGTTTCTCAGTTGTTGTGTCCCAGGACCCCTTATGACCCTTTACAACCCCTTATAGTCCCTAAGAATACATCTTAGAGGTCTTAAAATGTCGTAAAGGGTCATAAGAGGCTCCTAGGAGGGGTCAGATGAGCTTCCACCTTCACGTGGTTGGCCCTGTTAAGCAGAGAATGTTAAACTATTCTTGAAACAAAGAGAAGCTCAATAATTTAAGATCTCAATCCACGTACGACAAATATATATCGATCCATCTCAATGGCTACCAAATCAATAGATCTCTTCCAAGAACCCAGTCACAAAGAAACACCATAGACTGCACTGCAAACCCATTGTGAAGAGGCATCCAATGTCTCATAAGTTGCATCAAATGACCCACTTTCTATAATCTAAGTCTCTCAGCTCGGTTCACCAAGAAGAAGATTTATCCCAAGTCATCATGGACACCATAGTGATCTATGGATCTCCAATGTGCAAGTTTTACATGTCACTCTCTCAACATCACATCTAACTCATTCAAAACTGTGGCAAAAATGGTAGATGATTCCAATGATCCATCACAACCCGATCTCAACAAACAACGTAAAGAGTAGCTCAATTTTGTCTTCAAGCTGATCAATGCACAGTCTACTCAAACTCCAAGTCAAGTCACTACGACACTCCATAGGAACAAAGCACATCCAATTTAGACCAAAGAAGTCAAGAAGTTGCTTGAATCAAATCTGAATGTAATTAGGTCCTCATATATCCCATGAACACATCAGGAAGAATGCATCTCTTATCGCCGCACTAACTTCTTGTGCTGGAGCAGTCACTATCAGAAATCTTGATTTGGTAGGATCCATTCCAAATCCAAGTCTCTAGACTCGACTCAATAATCCACAAGCTGCTATTGAATCAACTGCAAAGTCATCCCCGAATGATCCATAAACAAATCATGAGCAAGAACCAGATCTGCAAGAACACCATTCTGAATTGATACCAACTTGATCGACAAATATATATATATATATATATATATAAATTCATTATCATCACAACTACGATGACCATAAAACATCGACAGTTATCTGTTGAAACAATCTGACATCCAAACATTGCATGTATAGCATCACTATCGGTAAAAAACTATAAACGACGGATATGCATCGTAAATTTCCGACGGGTCTCCTTCACATGTACAACATCACTATCATTGAAAACTACAAACGATGAATATCCATCATAAATTTTTGATAGATATCCATCTCATTAACAACATCTCCATCGACAAACAAACTACAAATGACGGTGACCCATCGGAAGATTCTGATGGGTCACCGTCATTTGTAGTTTGTTTGCAATGGATAGGCATCCCAATTGCAATGAACACAAATAGGTTTGATGACAGGTTTGCCTTGTTGGCACCTCCTTCTTGTGACATCCATTGTCATCATAATTACAATGCCCATTAAAGCCATCAATTTTTTTGACTGCAAAACTACGATGTCAGGTGGTGTCACTTTATCGATGGTATACAGTCGTAATTCCAATGGTTTTTATCAGAAAAAGGGCTCAAATGTACTAGTGAGACTTCAAAAATTATGGTTATTCATGCCTAATTTTTCTTCACTCTTAGGAAATTTCAAAATGGACAGTCTTACATTGAAAAACTATAATTAAAGGGTACAAAGGCATGCCACAAGAAGGCATAAATATGCCACGCGAATGAACATGCCTCTCCCGACCCAACACAATGATATACATAGGCAATCACCCAGGCTAAATAAACCATTTCATGGGAAAAAAATAAGAACATTCTGATAATAATTTGAGAGATTATAACATCAGCAGGGGCAATAGGGATATCAACCAACAACAGCTAGAATGTGGAATGCCGACTAAAGAAAGTGTCAAACTATGCATTCCAATGAATTCTAGACAACTTCGTGATGAAGAGGTAACAAGATACTAATAACATCTATTATGTTTCTATATATATTGGTTGTTCGACTTGATATGAAATTAAAATGGCCATTTAGGTGTAATTTTCAAATAAACAACAGTTCTTCCTTTCATTACAAAAATGGATAGTTTCCCTGGAAATGAAAATCATAGTGGGTTTAAATGTGACCTCTACCATGGTAATTAACATCCAAACACATGAAAACAATTGTTAAAGAATAACGCATACTATGTCAATAGTAGAAATAATAATTTTTTGAACATCTCAACTGTCAAACTGACTATACCTTTCAGCTGAGGACAATTGTACACCCATTAAATATTGCAAACAATAGTATGACATAAATAGAATTAACTACTCATGTTTCAAGAAAAATGCTAAAAACAAAACTATACTCTATTTCCATGTCTCTGCTTTTCTTTCAATTGATTCCCTTTAGATTGCATTTAACGTATATATTTTAACCTTCTTCAAGATAACTGCCATCAAGCATCGCTTTGCTAAAACCTCTGCACACCAACCCAAAAAATTATGAATCACCACACACACTAATTTATATATTTGTCACATTATCAATTTTAGCAAGACAACCTAATGAGAAAATGCTAAAGAAAACAAACCCTAAGCCCAAGCTCTCATTCTTCAATTTTCAAATTGACCATCAACAACCTTTTACATACATCAGAAAGCAATATATAGTCACTAGCTATCTTGGAATCCTTTGGAAAGGATGCAACAAGCCTCAAATAGCTAGGATAGAATTAGGGTTTTAACTACCTTGCCAACCAAATTCAATCAAAATTTACTGCAGGGTAGAAAACCAAGCAATCTTAGAGAAAAAAAAATCCAAGAATGATCTTCATTAATGACACTATCCCTGACTGGCATGAAAAAGACTTGAAACTCATCATGTTTACCCTCTGCAACTCTAGCTACAATGCAACTTAAATGGCTATTTCACCCACCACCATGATGCAGAAACCTTCCATAGTCAATCATACCTCAGACTATACTGTACTAGTGAGCGCAAAATCATATCATGCAGATTAGCTACCAAAACATTGAATTTTCAGTCCTATTATCACTGAGAAACCTTTAAAATATTCAAATTTTGGGTAGCAATGGTTAATCAGCAAGCTTAAAATGTAGCCATCGATTTATTTCCTTCTTGACAAATCGAGTGGCCCATGAAAATCAGCACAACAGTCACAAGGGCCCTTTGAGAAGTCATCACCACATCACCACCTCGGCAACCAATAAAAATCAAGCACGTCACACTAATGGAAACTTGGACCCACCGCTTACATTATTTTATGGCCTGATACCAAATTGACGGCTGTTGCAATGCTGTGAAGACTAATCTTCAAACACTTTTCCTTAGCAGCAATGCAACAACCATTAGATCTTCTGACAACTATCAGACCCTTAATTCCTACAGAGAACATAGTCCCACTGACAACTACCACATCTCCACCCTTCGGCCAATCAGGAATGAGCACCATTACAACATCTAACACGCGGACCCACCTGGACCCACTGCATGTTTTACAAGAAAATCTAACGGCTGTCGTGAAGCCACAATGATTAATATCTGGTCACTTTTTCTTTGCAGTATCACAACTACCGTAGATCTCGACCAAACTTTACCCTGCTTCCAAACTAGGACCACCAAACATTAACCGCTAGAAATAAAATTGACCGCTTGCCAGGTCACTAAAGGTTAAGGAACTAACCGCTAGGGTTGCACGAACATGCGACTGCAATAACCATCGAGTCACTGAATAAAAAGATCTTAGCCACAAAAATCAGGAGATCATGTGAACACCTAGTCACTCATTCATTGAATGTCAAGGGTTAACTTCCTTGGACTTGGTGATCACGCAACTATAGTCTAGAAGAACTAGGCCCACTTAGTCACAGTAGCGCACATAGGAAATGTTGATGTCAGAGACTAGCTGCGAAGAGGTGAAAGGTCAAAAATAACCAAGGTTTTCACTTAAAACAAAAGGTGAGAGAGAAATAGAAAACATTGAGGGTTTTTATGCTTAGACAAATTTTTTTTGAAACCACTCGACATGAATGTAAACTATTTCTGCAAACCATAAAACTTGAATATCTCCCTGCTTGTAACTTCTCTAGACATGCACTCTTAACTTGACCTTGGAAACACAATGAACTATCATATGTTAAGGGCACAAGCTATAAAAAATTGTATATCTTCTGCGCTAACTAAAACAAGCTTGCAAGCATGGCAAGGAAACTTCTTAGGACTTTGCGAAGAAATAGCCCATTCTCGTATGATTTTCACTATGAAAAAAAAATAGCCTAATAGTGGCTCTGTCTGGTGATGATAGGTAACTTGTGCCCATGTAAGAATTATAAATTTTGGGAGAGCAGACCACCTACTGGAAAACAACTAGAGAGAGCACCTAGACAAAAACCTACAAACTAAGGCAAGACCAGACAGAAAGAAACACATTAGTATATACAAGCCTAACTACTATTTATGGAAAGAAAGGTACTTCAACTGAAATATTTCTTCAAGAATTGTCCATGAACTAGCAACTCTTGAATATAACCATTGAGCTCCTTGACAATGTAGGAATCTGGTCCCCACCTTTCACGAATCAAATATGGTCCTAACCAGATTGGATCAAACTTTCCATGTTTTCCTTTATCTTCCAATCTAATATTCTAGATTAACACCAAGTCATCAAGTTCAAACCTCCTTTCTACAAATTTCTTGTCATACAAACACTTGACCTACAATTGAAACTTAGCATTCTTTGAAACTAATTCTCTTCTAGTTTCATCCAACCTGATTAAATCCTCAATTCTCAACTGCATTTCATCCTCTAGATCCTCATCATATATTTGAACAAACTTATAAATCTCTAGTAGGTTGTTCTAAGGCATCCTTGCATGTATTCCATACACCAAGTCAAATGGTGCACATCCAATTGCCTTTTTCACAGTTACTTTGTCAGCCCATACAGCTAATGGAAATTTTGAATTCCATGCCTTATTCTTTTCAAGAATCCTCTTGAGAATATTTATCAAGCTTTGCTTAGTTGATTTTGCCTATCCATTTCCTTGTGGATGATAAGGTGAGGAAAATGATATCTGGAATTGTAAACCTTTGCAGAATTTTTTGTATTTAGCAGACGTGAAGCACATTGCATTATCATTGACAATCCTTTCAGGACAACCAAATCTTGTAACAATATTATTCAATAGGAAATCAGTCACCACCTTGCTTGTTGCATTCCTTGTAGGAATAGCCTCTACCCATTTTGTAAAATAATCAATGGAAAATAAGATCCAAGAGTGTCCTCCACTAGACTTGTTTGGGAATTCACCTATAAAATCCATTCCCCATAGCTGGAAAGGGGCTTGCACTTCTACTGGCTTCAATGGTACATTTCCTAAAAACTCGAGCTTACTAGAAAATAGATAACAAGCATCACACTTTATTACCAATTGTTCTACATCCTTGAAGATTGTGGGCCACTAGAATCCTACTCTCAGAATCTTTTGAGTAGTAGTTTTTCCCATATAATGTTCACCACATATCCCCTCATGCATTTCTTTCAACAATTTGTCAGCTTGATTTTCATCAACACATTTCAAAAGTATGCAATCCAAATTCCTTTTATATAACTTGCATTTTATAATTACATACTTGATTGCCTGTAGTTTCAGTGTCATTTTCTTGCTATCATCCATTCCTGATGGACACTTCATATTTCTCAAATAATAGATAACATCTTGATACCAGATACAATCATCCATATCACATGTGTAATCAACTCCAACTTGATTTATCTGATTTGCATCAAGATTGGATTGAGCCATCTATTTTTCCAATCCTTGACCTCTAACCAACCTGATAATTTGGATATCAATGTTAAACTCTTGAATTCTATTAATCCATCTGCATCTTCTCCTAGACACTTCTTGCTGTGAAAAAATATCCTTTACTACAACATTTGGCACAAAAGCAAAAACAATTGCTCCCATCAAATAACACCTGAAAGCCTTTACTACTGTCACAAGTGCATATGCTTATTTCTCAGTGATATCATACCTTAATTCAGTAGCTTGCAAATATTTACTAAAGAATGCAATAGGCTGCTCAAAACCTTCCTTATTTTTTTGCAATAAAACTACAGCAATAGTATGAAAAGATGCGAAAGAGAAAATGTGCATTGGAATATCATAATCAGGTGCCTTAAGCATAGGGGTGTCTTTAATTTCTTGCTTGATATTCTTGAAAGCTTCATTAGGCTCACCTTCCCATATGATCTCAGGCCCCTTTTTTAACATTTTGGATATTGGCCTAGTAACTTTAGTAAAGTTTGTAACAAATCTTCTTAGGAAATTTACTTGGCCAAAGAAGGACTAGATTCCCTTCACATTTTTTGGCTTTTGAATCTTATCGATTGCCATCACTCTTTCTGGATCAATTCTTACTCCTTTCTTTCCAACTAGGTGGCCAAGCAACTTGCCTTCAGTCACACCAAATAGGAATTTCCTTGGGTTTAATGAAATGCCATACTCCAAGGCTCTTGCAAATATCTTCTCTAAATGATAACAATGATATTCTTCCCTTTTGGAATATGTAGTTAAGTCATCTTGATAAACAACAAGGAAAACATCTATAAAATCTACAAAGGCAACATCCATTGCCCTTTGAAAAGTAGCACTACCATTTGTGAGACAAAAAGGAATTCTCACATAAATATAAGTTTCCCAAGGTGTTGTGAAGGCTATCTTAAACTATTTTGATTCTTTTACAATTGTCTAATTGTAACTAGAAAAACCATCCATCATAGACATCAAATCAGAACCAATAACTCTTTGCAGCATAGCCTCCATATTAGGCATGCAGTAATTATCCTTTAGAGAAGATACATTTAGATTCCTAAAGTCCACAAATAATCTAATATCTCCATTCTTATTCCTAATGGGAACCAAATTTGACACCCAAGAGGAGTGCCTCACAAGCTTTATGATTCCAACATCTCTCAACTTCATTAATTCTTCTTGCATCTTGGGTGCTAAGGTAGGATTAATTGGCCTCTATTTTTTCCTAAAAGGATTAGCATCCTCCTTCAAAGGGATAATATGCCAAAACAAGTCTTCCCTATAAACCTTTAGGTCATCATATGACCATGCAAAACATTCCTAAATTTTCTTAACAATTCAATCAAAGACTTCCTTACCTTGTGAGACATCTCTCTTCCAATATAGACCTTCTTAGGTGCCTCTTGTGTACCAAGGTTAATTTCATCCAAATCCATTTGATCTCTTTTCTTAGTATCCATCTGAACTATGTCTTGACTATCACATACAGTTTCTAAAACAACAAGTCCATTAGGAACCTTATTAGTCTTAAGTTGTAGAACTTCATTACCAAGGATAACCTCTTTTCCTTCTGCAATCTCAACTAGGGATGAGAAATCTAGTTCCTAACCATGATATTGATCTTCACAATTCATAAATCTCAAAATATCCTGGTCATCTTCAAAGAGCTGCCAATTTTCAATATTATCTGGTATACCATGCCTAATCTGAATTTCAACCTTAGAGACACCAACAAATGTAATGTCACTAGGATTGATTGCTATATTGGCTAACAAATCAGCCATGTTATTGTTTCACCTATCCTTCCATACAATATTGAAAGCATAAAAATATTCAATCATGTCCCAAACAACATTTCTATATTGTTTCAATCTCTTGTTCTTGGAAGCATATACTGATCTTACTTGGGACACAACTAGCTCTAAATCACCTACAACCTTTACACTTTTAATTCCATGCTTGTGTGCCAACCTCAATCCTATTAGTAATGCCTCATATTTTGCTATGTTATTTGTACATGAGAAGATTAATGTGAAAGAGAACTTTTAAGTATTTCCATCAAGAGAAATGAGTAAAATACCTGCTCCTAAACCATCCTTGCAGTTTTCACCATCAAAGTACATCACTCATAAATCACCCTTCTCAGATTTAGCATTTACCTCAAAAGAGATAGGTGGCAATATAGGCTCCTTTTCAATCACAGTGACCTCTACCCTGAAAGCATTGATGTCAGTATCCACAAAACATGTAGTCTCATTGTCAATATTTCTTTCAATCATGTGGCATACTCTTGGCTCTCACTCAATCTTAATAAACTGATCATCAATCTTAAAAGTTGCATAGGACAAATCACATTGTAAACTTCCACCCATGGCAGCACTCCACTTACTAGATAATAACATCCCATAATGAGGAGGGATATCCACCACCAAGACACTCATTATCAAATCTTTCTCTAGATAGGCTACCAATCTATAGGGCATTACAATTATAGTCCCAATAATTGGGACTTCTCTTCTAATCCATTTCACAACATCTGCCTTGGACTATATCAACTTTAAGACCTAACTTTTCCATGATCTTGAAAGGCATAACAGTGTTAGAGGCACCTGAATCAATCATACAATTCCTTAATTTCATTCCATTCACAAGGATACTCAAGAAGAAGGGATCAATGTTTTCAAGGCTAGCATTGACAGAATTGTCCAAGTATATAGGTGGTATTTGAGACACCATTCTCTAAACTTCCAATTCTTTCATAACTTTAGCCTAGGGTTCATTCGCATTACAAGAAACATTTTTATCATGAACATTATCTACCCATGCTAAAGTTCTATCCTTATGCTCATGGATTCTTAATAAATCTGACAAAGGAACCTTGATAGTAATATGATACAATATTTTCATCATATCAATAGGGGTAGAAGAAGGAAATTCAACCTGCACTGCTTTAGTATCCTTTTGTTACTCAGATGCATTAGTTGTAATTGTCACCTTCATTTTTTTAGTTTTAGCCACTGTACTAACTGGCCTCTCTACTTCCTTTTGATTATCTTTATCATGAACAGTAGAGATCTTTTCAACTCCAACTCCCCTTGGTTCCCACTTTTTACCTCTTTCATTTTTGAAATTCACCAAGTTGTCATCTTTTGGTTTGCTTCCATTGGGTCCCTTGGGATTGGCATCCTTCATAAACATTCCTGCAGCTTTTCCATTGGTATCATTTGCTGTCATATTTCTAGTTTTCACTTGAGCTACCATTTCTGTAGTGATCCTAGTAATTTCTTCTTTTGAAGGTCTTCTTAAATTCATTGGCTTTGAGGAAAAATTCATGTTACGTCTTTTCATCAATGTCTTCATTGTCAGAAAATACCTCTCGATGGAACACAGCCTTATTTTGTCTCTTCAAGCACACATCAATTTCTTCACCAATATCAGAATCATCTTCATACCTCAAATATGAAGATGTCATATTACATCCAATATTATCATGCGTTTCTTTCTGATTAGGTTTATCAGAACCATCATCTTGGTATGCAACCATGGACTGTGCGACCACACAATGTTCTGCAGAATGAGGAGGCTGGCAAGAAACATACCATGGTGTGTCCTTGATGAAATTCACAGAAGCCTTTTGTAGAGGATTAGGGATAGATCTATCATTGTTTCCTTTTGCAGCAAGGACAATAGGTTTTCCATCCTTCCATTAGGTGTTATAAGGATAATTTTGTAGCCTATTCTGCCTATTGAAATTGTTGTTGAAATAAGGCTTATGACTAGTAGAAACCTTTTCATTTCTAACATTAGGTGTTTTTAAGTCCTTTAGTGCATTCAAAACCTTATCCAACTTGTCTTCCTCTTGCTTCTTACTTCCAATATTTCTCTCATTATCCCTTTTGTATTTTTTATCTCCAAACAACTTAGGGTCATCTCTTTTTCTACCCAATCTTCCTGATATTTTCATGTTGTTTTCAATATTGACAACAATCCTAAATGCATCTCTAAGAGTTCTTGGTTCTTTGTCTCTCAAAAAGTATCCCATTTTTCCATCAAAAGCATTGAAATATGTGGTTAAGAAGACATTATCATCTAACCTCATGACTTGAAACAATTTATGCATACCTTTCTGAAATCTCATGTTGAACTTAGTTGCAGACTCATTTTGATTTTTCCTTATGGTATTAAATTCATTCAACATAAAGCTAGCATTAGGCCTATCACCATATTGTTCCTTGAAGAATTTCTCAAAGGAATCCCATGTGTCAATACATCTGTCAGGAAGTCTTTTGAACCAATCTCTAGCATTTTCCACCAAAGATTGAACAAACAATTTCATGACCACATCCTCATGTTCAATATCATAGTCATTTAGCACATCAACAAACAACCTAAGGTTTTCTTCACAACTAATGGCATTATTACTAGAAAATTTAGGTATTTTGTCTCTTATGTTAGTTGGGAAAGCATTGGGGTAACCTGGTATTCCATCAAAGCTATCTTTTCTATACCCCTCTAATTGCATAGGCCTTCTTTGAAAACTTAAACTAGTGTTTCCACTAGAATTAACATTTACATTTACATTTCCATCTACTTGTGCACTTGACTATTGTTTAAGGTCAACACTTATCTTGGTAGATGAAGTAAGTAGTAGATTATGAGCAGTACCATTACTAGATAGAGCAACATTAGAAGTTGTAGATGGCATACCTATCTCAGTAGTAGATGATCTAGGGGTATTTGCAGATGAAGCCTTCAATAACTGAATCTTCCTTCTTTTTTCTACAATGGAGGCTTCAATTTCAGCCTTTTCCAATTCTTTTGCAAGATCATCATCTTCCTTCCTTTTCTTTTCCATCTCTACATCTTCATTTGAAATAGGTGGTGGGACTTTTGGTATTGCCATTGGCTCATTTATTTGAATCCCCTCCATCTTTAGTTTTCTCTTTTCACTAAAAATAGTAGTAGGTTTGGTAACTGCACATTCATTTGCATATTTAGGTAAAGAGGCATATCTTTGAACCTGTCTAATCATAGGGCCCTCTTTATCAAATTCATGGTCTTGCAGTAAGCATTCTCTTTCACTTCTCAAAGCATCAAGATTACCGAAGACATCATGCTGCAAAGTTTTAGGAGCAGAAGCAAGAACTTTGTTTCCCTCCTTTAGCTCATTAATATTTCTAAGTAGAGACTCTCTTTCTATTAATGCATTTATTTTTTTAGCCTCTCTTTCCTTTTGTAATCTTTTGTATATGGCATCCTGCTCTGTTATCTGTAATCTCAATGCACCTAAATCATTTGGGTCTATCATAGTGTCTTCAGAGCTTGATGACACATCCATATCAGTGAGATTTTGATATGGGAAATGGATCTACCTTGGTCCCATGGGTTTCCTTCTAAACATATCCTCATCAGGATCTAAATTTGGTCCAAAACCCATTTCTCATGCTTGCACATCCTGATCTGCGGGATGTGAATCTTTGTCTTGAAATAATTCCTCTAGGGTCATAAAAATTATCTCCAGAGTGGCCACTATCAGATTTAGAAATTTTATATTGTGAATCATCCTCATTTGAAGATGCATGTGGTGCTCTATTCCTAGCATTATTTTGTTCTCTTATAGGGGTACTAGTACATTCCCCATCTCTTCTAATCCAACTCTTCTAATCCAACTCTTCTTTTTTGATCTAGGCAATTGCTCCAGAGTAACCTTTGGATGTTTCTTGACAAAAGACCTAGTATTCCTTCTTTTGTCCATGGTTTGTAATTTATAAACACTAGTTCTTAACCTTTTGAGTTGCCACCCACTTTCAATGGGAATGTCCTAAGAAACAAAACTTGAGAAGCCTAAAGACAACACAAGTTGAAAATAGAGAAACACAAGAATCTGCAAAAATTTCTTTTATCTATAAACTCTCCCCAGCAAAGTCACCATTTTGTTGGTTCCTTTTCTTTCTACTTACATATTTACACTATGATTGACAAACTAATGTCACTGACTCTATCACCACTCCAAACTCTACAAGGAAAAGGGCCAATTAACAAGGATCAACAAGAATCCTCCTACACTTTGAGCCTAATTCTCAGGCGGGTGTACCCTTGACTCACTTCTTGAAAGGAGTCTCCAAAATATTACACATTCATAGCCTTTACAAACTAATTTAAGGATTTCATCATTTACATTTTTTTGATTGATGATGGGAAAATACCTCCTGACAATGGACCTATGTCTTCTCCTAGGGCACAGAGTCACAATACAACATGCATCAACTGAAAATATAACTTAAACACACCCAAATCTAGAATAAGTGCTTTGCCTATTATTCCTCTCACTCACACACCTGGACATCAAATTCTTATTTCACCCTAAATTCTTTGAAACTATCTTTAAGGATTTAATCCTGACATTGGCAAGAACTCAAAGACAATCTCACAATATACTTTGTATTCCATATACTAACTCACTTTGTGACATTCATATATAAGGATTCAAGATAGAAACAAGAAGACATACACAAGTCTGAAATTGGGATTCAAGTGTATTCTCATTAAAGTTTGCAGAATCAATACACTACAACATGAGAAAATGCTAAAGAAAACAAACCCTAAGCCCAAGCTCTCATTCTTCAATTTTCAAATTGATGATCAACAACCTTTTACATACATTAGAAAGCAATATATAGTCACTGGCTATCTTGGAATCCTTCAGAAAGGATGCAACAAGCTTCAGATAGCTAGGAAAAAATTAGGGTTTCAACTACCTTACCAACCAAATTCAATCAAAATTTACTACAGGGGAGAAAACCAAGCAATCTTAGAGCAAAAAAAATCCAAGAATGATCTTCATTAATGACACTATCCCTGACTGGCATGCAAAAGACTAGAAACTCATCATGTTTACCCTTTGAAACTCTAACTACAACACAACTTGAATGGATATTTCACCCACCACCATGGTGCACACACCTTCCATAGTCAATCATACCTTGGGCCATATTGTACCAGTGAGCGCAAAATCATATCATGCAAATCAGCTGCCAAAACATTGAATGTTTAGTCCTGTTGTCACTGAGAAACCCTTAAAATATTCAAATTTTAGGTAGCAATGGTTAATCGGCAAGCTTAAAATGCAGCCATCGATTTATTTCCTTCTCGAAAAATCAGGTGGCCCTTGAAAATCAGCACAACAGTCACAAGGGCCCTTTGAGAAGTCATCATCACATCACCACCTCGGAAACCAATAAAAATCAAGCACGTCACACTTATGGGAACTCGAACCCATCACTTACATTACTTTATGGCTTGATACCAAATTGACGGCTGTCGCAATGCCATGAAGACTAATCTTCAAACACTTTTCCTTAGCGGCAATGTGACAACCGTCAGATCCTTCGACATCTATCAAACCCTTAATTCCTATAGAGAACATATTCCCACTGACAACTTTCACATTGCCACCCTTTGGCCAATCAGGAATGAGCACCATTGCAACATCTAACATGCAGACCCACCTGGACCCACTGCATGTTTTACAAGAAAATCTAACGGCCATCATGAAGCCGCGATGATTAACATCTAGGAACTTTTTCTTTGCAGTATCACGACCACCATATATCTCGACCGAACTTTACCCTACTTCCAAACTGGGACCGTCAAACATTAACCACCAGAAAGAAAATTGACTGCCCACTAGGTCGCTAAAGGTTAAGGAACTAACCACCAGGGTTGCATGAACATGCGACTGCAATAATTGTCGAGTTGCTGAATAAAAAGAACTTAGCCACCAAAATCGAGAGATCACGCGAACACCCAATCGCTCATTCACTGAATGTCAAGAGTTAACTATTTGGGACTTGGTGATCTTGCAACTACAGTCTAGAAGAACAGGGCCCCACTCGATCAAAGCAACACACATAGGAAATGCTGATGTCAAAGACTAGCTACAAAGAGGTGAAAGGTCAAAAACAACCAGGGTTTTCACTTAAAACAAAAGGTGACAGAGAAACATAAAACATCGAGGGTTTTTATGCTTAGACAATTTTTTTTGAAATCACCCAACATGAATGTAAACTATTTTTGCAAACCATAAAACTTGAATATCTCCCTAGTTGTAACTTCTTTGGACATGCACTCTTTAACCGACCTTGGAAACACAATGAACTATCATATGCTAAGGGCACAAGCCATAAAAACTTGTATATCTCTTGTGCTAACTGAAACAAGCTTGCAGGCATGACAAGGCAACTTCTTAGGACTTTGTGAAGAAATAGGCCATTCTCTTATGATTTTCACTATGACAGAAAAATAGCCTAACAGCAGCTACGGAGGAAGTGTCTACTAGTAGGAGGAAACACAAGAATCCTCCATGCTCTTCCAAAACCCCTACTAGAAGAAGTGCAAGGCTTTCCACAAATATTAATAAGGATTTTGAGTCTCCTTTTCAAACTATTAATTTAGAATCCTCTAAATCTATTGAGAGATCCTCTTCTAAGCCAATGGTTCATGAAAATGTAGATAGTGACACTGTTTTCCATAATGATAATTTAGAAGCAGAAGTTAACCCTAATGTTGACTATTTCCTCATTAATAATGATGAAGATTCTAAAGAGGCAAAGGAGTTTGTTGATGACTCTATTAGGCAAGATATTCCTGATGATTCAGAACATTTACCTTCTAATGAGTTCCCTGAATTCAATAAGGATATTTTTGAGGAGGTGTTAGAACAAATTAATAAGGATGGGTTGGACACACTATCCAAAATAGTTGAATCTTGTCAAGGGGATAATGTAGTAAAAAGTCTTGTTGTGTAGAAAGGAAAATCCTCCACACAGTAAAACATAATAAAAACCCCTCATCTTGCACCAGGATGGACTAACATTTTCAATCAAGAACCCATGCCACCACCAAACCTATCTACACCCCTAGCTATAGGGTTGAGTTTGTATCAGCAATTGTTATGAGAAAGAGCATAATGGAGGCTAGAGAAAGAAAATTGAAATGAACCATTGATGAGAAATCTCATCAATTAGAGCAGAAATAAGATCACATTGAAGTATTCAAAAGAAGGGTTGATTAGATAACTGAATTAATTTCAGAGATTATGGCGTGCAGATCACCCTCACCGGTGTATGCTTTGTTTCTTAAGGAACAATTCATTAATTTCAATTGTCAAGGATTGTGGAAGGACTGAATCCCTATGTTGCAACACCCCATGAGTTATATGATATGTTTCAATCAGCTCCAATGTCCACAAAAAATTTATTTTGTGAGTTATATTTGCATAATTTTTTTGTACCAGATGAAAGGGACTAGAATTCACTCCTTTATGTGGGGTGCTAGCTCCTTTTCTTTCCACTTGCAGATTTACAATAGAAATGACAAAAAAAATTCACCGACTCCTAAAAAGCACTCCAAATCATATAAGAAAAAGGTGATAATTAACAAGGATCAAGAATATGATCCTCCTACACTTCAAGGCTTAAATTTCTCAGGTGGGTTTACTTATTGATTCACTTCTTGAAAGGAATTAGAAAACTTCTTTTGTATCATTTAACACAAAAATCTATGCATTAAAGACCTTTACATACTAACCAAAGGATATTATCATTTATATATTTGATTTGATGATGATGAAACTGTCTATCAAGATTAGACCAGTGTCTTAACCTAGGGAATAGAGTAAAAAACAATATATATCAACAGAAAACTTAAATCAGACACACCCAGAACCCAGAACAACTGATTTGTATATCATTCCTCTCACTCTCACAATCAGACATCAAATCCTTACAAGACATTGAGTTCTCTAAAATCATTTTTAAAATTTAATCCTACCTTTGGCAAGAACTCAAAAACCATCTCAAGACCTACTTTGTAAATCATATGTTAACCTACTTTGCAAAACTAACATATAAAACCCAAGATAAATTGCAAGAAGACATACACTCCTGTAAGATGGGATTCTAACATGTTTTCATTAAGATATTTAGTATCAATACATTACCAATGGTAGAATGCCAGAAAAGACCCTGGAAATACTATCTTTGTTCAGCTCTCCAATTCACCATCATCTACAAAAATGAAAAAGAAGAGAGATATAGGAGAAGAGAGCTAGTTCAAAAACAACTAACAACTGTCCATTCTCCAAGAAATATCTCAATCTCCTCATCAACTTTGATTCCCAAAATGATTCTTTGTGACCTCCTTCATGCCTATTGTCATTTTCACCAACTGATTGATCTCAATAAACAAGCCCATACTACTCTTTCCCACCACTTTGAATCTCAGAATAAGCATTGCCATCCGATTCCTCATCTCCTGCCATTTCTGAAAATATATAACATGTCCATGTTCGGATAAAAAATGAACCTCCAGGCATTAATTTTGTGAGCAGGGCCATCATTTAAATTTTTGGCTTTATTTCCTAAGTCTGGACTATACACCTTTGTTTTAATTTTTCAGTTTACTTTTAAACTTGTTATTTATGCCTTCTTCCTACACTTTTTAACTGAGAAGGCACCAGAATGTGACAAGTGTCATCAGTCAATTGGGTGCTCAGAAAAACCCTGGCCCTAACCTCTGGTTTGGAGATTGGGCGAAATTTTTGAAATTGGACTCAAAACATAGACTGAATTTTTGAGCTCCTATAGTGGCTCTGATTGGGGATGCATGCCCCTTGTGGGCATGCAGAGAATCTAGATTCTCAGGTACAACAGACCACCCAAAGAATATCAGCTTTCTTTTTACTTCCTCCTTTTCAAAACTTTAAACAAGGAACCCTCTTATTGAAAACAACAACACCACTACACAAGATATACATAAAATACATAAGCAACTTCAAAATGCCAAAGAAACTTCAACTTTTACCTCTGTCAAAAACTTGATTTCTTCTTTGAAACTCAACCGGCAATCTGAAACCACCACTAAACTCATGATGATAGAAAATATCATGGAACATAGGCTACATAATAACTTCAAATTTAAGATCACCTATGCCATCTCTCTTATGCGCCCCCCCACAAATTCACTATTCGGAACATGGGAATCATCAAAATCATCATGAATCAAAACATATGAAAGGGGACCAACAACTGATACCTTCTCTTCTTGGCTACAAACATTTGGCTCATTTGTAATGCACACTTGTGTATCAAAAGAAAAGAAAACATACTCACATTCATTCAGCTCAGCCAAGGAATCTGAAACATCCTCATGCATCAAACCAATCCGATTAATCAAATCTGACCTCTCTTGATAGATCACATTTTTATCCACACAAGGGTGATTCACACAATCCATACCATAAATTAGATTACCTTCATTATCTTCAATGCTTGGTGGTAGAAGACTTAGACTGTCATTATGTAATGCATTCTTATCAAGTGAACAAGATTCATCTTGCATTACCTTTCCTCCAACTAACTCCATTGGAGATGGAAGTTCAAACTCAGACATATTTAAAAAAATAGATTCTGAACACATTCTTTGAACAAGGGATTAGAGACAACATGGAATTGTTTCTCATAAACATTTAGACAAAGTGCCAGCTGGTTCATATCAATGTCTTCATCAAATAGCACATTAATAACTTCACAAGACATATCATCACATTCATTTTTGCATACATCTTCAGTGGAGAAAGAAAATTCAGAATCTAAATCAGAACATGATTCACCACTACTGCTGTCATCACATGAAAAATCAGTATTACAACCAATTAAATCATCTTCACAAGTACTAGAAAATGAACTCCACCATTTATCGTCAGTCTTTAAGACTTTATATTCAGTTTCATTACCATTAGAACACATAAAAAATTGAGAAGAAAGAACATCTACAACATGAGAGAACTCTTGTGATAAGACATTAGAAATAAATTCATTCTCTACCTTATCCATGCTTCTATGATCTTGTTGTTGCAATTGCAGCAGTAGTGACAAACGTTCCTCATCCATGGATTCATTACAATCATCATTTCTCTCAGCACTTATATCAACATTAGTTAGTGGGAATTCATTTTCATAGTTATCATCATTATACTTGTGCAAATAATACAAAGGGAAGGATGTATCTTCAACAATCCAGAAATGTTGATTACCTTCATTGCCTAAAAAAGATTCCAGCTCTTCATCAATTACATCCTCATTAGTGACATTCATTCCACTTTCGCATACAACATTATAATCAATGCAATTAGCAGGGGAATGAAAGCACTGACGTTGCTCACCTTTTTCTTGATCATTCACCTCATTCTGAAAATACAAACCAATAGCAGTATGTCTTCTTATAACTCCATATTTCATATTACATTCAATATCCATTGCAATCTCAAAAGCCTGATGTAGATTTTGTAGTTCCTTGTCTCTCAACAAGTAACCCATCTCACTATCAAACACAGCCAAGTAAATAACTAAAGACAATGCATCACGAGGTCTACATTTCTCAGGAATTTTTTTTAGTGTTGTCCCAAATCTGAAGTTTAAAGCATTCACTAACTCATCCTTTCCTATGTGAATGTCAATGAGATCTATTAACAAACTATACTCACAAATGAAATCTCTAAAAGTCTGAATGAATGCTGATTCAAAATCACTCCATGAACAAATAGAATACTGAGACAAAATTGAGAACCATTCCCTAGCATTTCCCACTAGTGATTGCACAAACAATCTCATAACTACATCCTCATGGTTGACCTCAAAATCCTCCATCAAATCCATGAATGCACTTAAATGTTTCTCTGCTGACTGTTCATTTCCCCCACTAAACTTAGGCAAATGTTTTCTGATTTTTGAGGTTATTACATTTGGTAGCTAGGAATGTCCTCAAAATTTAGAGGTGAATAGAACTTAAAACCTCTTCTATCTCCTGGCTAGGATACTCTATGAGACATGACAACATTCGAAGATACAAAAGGCTAGGAATATTCAGAGTACATTTCTACTTTCTTCTTTCAAGCAACCACAACCTTGCATATGAAAAACTCAAGCATATAGACTATGTAGATTTTATTCATGGTAAAACTGACATATCCCTTTGCAAATCATTTGCATACACCAAAAACACAATAGCTGAATCTACTCAAAATCTTGTATGCAAAACACACTAACTCTTCCCTTTCACTTAGTGCTTATAATCACTGAATAGGGAAACAATTCTTGCACATGATTTTCATGAAGAAACCTTATATGAAAATCAAATACCTAGGAATGTTGTGAGTGCTGTAAAACACTTGATCTGAAGCTTCCTCCAAGTCACCCTTCAAACTTCGGTAGATTCACCACCTCCTTGGAGAGGAAAAAATTGAAATAGTTGAGAACCTTTCTCAACCCTGAACATTCTTCAAAACCAGCAAACACAACACAACCATAACATAATATTGATTGTTTGTCAGGACTGCACATTCATTAATACTTTCATTACAATGCACTTATCAAACAGAGATACCAGAGCCGCCACTCACACTTGGTGAGGAAATATAACAATTTTTTAAAGAACAGACTCTATTCAATGGCCCTCAAACAAAGGCTTCTTATGGTTACTCCCCAGTAGAGTCACCATTTTGTTGGCTCCTTTTCTTTCCACTTGTAGATTTACAATAGAAATGACAAAAAAAAGTCACTGACTCCTAAAAACCACTCCAAATCATGCAAGAAAAAAGGGAACAATTAACAAGGATCAAGAATATGATCCTCCTACACTTCGAGGCTTAAATTGCTTAGGTGGGTTTACCTATTGATTCACTTCTTGAAAGGAATCAAAAAACTTCTTTTGTATTATTTAACACAAAAGCTATGCATTAAAGCCATTTACATACTAACCAAAGGATATTATCATTTATAGATTTGATTTAATGATGAAGAAACTGTCTGTCAAGATCAGACTAGTATCTTAACCTAGGGCATAGAGTCAAAAATTACATATATCAACAAAAAACTTAAATTAGACACACCCAGAACCCAGAACAACTGATTTGCATATCATTCCTCTCACTCTCACATTCAGACATCAAATCCTTACAAGACATTGAGTTCTCTAAAATCATTTTTAACATTTAATCCCACCTTTGGCAAGAACTCAAAAACAATCTCAAGACCTACTTTGTAAATCATATGTTAACCTGCTTTGCAAAACTAACATATAAAACCCAAGATCAATTGCAAGAAGACATACACTCTTGTAAGATGGGATTCCAACATGTTTTCACTAAGATATTTAGTATCAGTACATTACCAATGGCAGAATGCCAGAAAAGACCCTAGAAAGACTATCTATGTTTAGTTCTCCAATTCACCATCATCTACAAAAATGAAAAAGAAGAGAGATATAGGAGAAGACAGCCAGTTCAAAAACAAATGACAACTATCCATTCTCCAAGAAATATCTCAATATCCTCATCAAATCATAGTTGATTCTCAAAATGATTCTTTGTAACCTCCTTCATGCCTGCTGTCATTTTCACTAACTGATTGATCCTAAAAAACAAGCCCATACTACTCTTTCCCACCACTTCGAATATGAGAATAATCATTGCCATTAGATTCCTCATCTCCTACCATTTCTGAAAACATATAACATGTCCATGTTTGGATAAAAAAATGAACCTCCAGGCATTAATTTTGTGAGCAGGGCCATCATTTAAATTTTTGGCTTTATTTCCTAAGTTTGGACTATGCACCTTTGTTTTAATTTTTCATTTTACTTTTAAACCTATTCTTTATGCCTTTTTCCTACACTTTTTAACTAAGAAGGCACCAAAATGTGACAAGTGTCATCGACCAATTGGATGCTTGGACTAACCCTAGCCCTGACCTCTAGTTTGGAGATTAGGCGAATGCCTTCATTCTCTAGATCTCTAAATGAGCCTCTTAACCACAGTTTGATCTGGCGAGCTAGTGAATACACTCACTCTCTGAATCTTAGAATGAAATCCTTACCATGGTTAACTTCTAGCAATCATGGGACCACTACTCTCCTGATCACTGAATGGTTAGGCCTTAACCTCCAGGATCACGTGATCTGGCGACTGAGCATTCTCCGGGTCACTTGATTTTTCTACTAACTGCCAATTGATCTCACAAACACTCAACTGGATGCCACATGTCCACCTCATCTGCCACCTATCTACAAAATTTTCTTACCTATGGCTCGCTGACATGCTTCCTGAGGCAACCTCCACGTGCGCACATGCAGAGCCTCCCGCTCTTTACTTCATTCTATTTAGTGTGTGTTTGGGCATATAAACACCCCAAACCTCCTTTATTGGGTGAATGTGGGACTAATCTATGAAGGTTTTTTAAATGTTGCATTAAAATTTTGGTTTAGTGCCTAGCTGGAACGCACACCAAGGTGGGCCCACAATGAAGAGGCTACCACATGGCTCTGTCTTACTTCATTTACCTCTATCCTAGGCGCTGGTGCATTTAAACATTATATATGCATTGCCTCTGGTAAATGTGGGATAATGTCAACATACAACTTACTATTTTAACTGCCTCAATGTTTGGCCTATGCGCACCAATTCATTTCTCTTTGCTTACTCCTGTGGCATGCGTATCCTTATAGCCATGTCACCTCTCATTTATGCACTGCCCTTAAACAATATGTGAAGCCTCCTTTGATGTTTGGTATGCAATATTTTAATGTGTTGTCGTCCAAACTCCACGCATCCTTTGCACTTGGCAAGCACCTCCAAATTTTGGCACACGCATATCCTTTGCCTCTTTCTCATTCTACACACAATACAAACAAAATGCGCAACCAATTCTTCATTTCACATGATAAGGTGCGCAACCCCATTTTTATTGGCATGCACTAGCATTTGTTATGTTCCCCTTACAGCCTCAAGGACACACACCAGCCTTCCTAAAACATGTGCACACTACTCTTTTGCCAAGTGCGTAGCCTCCTTGTGCATTCACATCAGTCCAACATGATTGCAGGCAGCTTGTTTGTTTTTAGTCTACAAATTCCTTCACATTTGTCTATGCATACCTCACACACTTCCTATTCATTGCAACTTCTAGCATTCACGTGGGCATGCATCTTCAAACCTCACCACTTCACTTTAAAAAAAGTGCCTCCCTCTGGTTTCTCACTCTAATAGGCTGCCTCATGCGTTCCCTTTTTCTATTGCATGAAGCTTCCTTTACATATGCTTGGTGCACACATTGGCACACACCCAGCTATTTGTTCCATCATTTGGGGTGCATATTAAGGTGGCTTAGCTGGCATCCTTCCTCCATGCTTACACAAATCTCCACTATGCTTTGTTTTTGGCTTGGATTTTATTGTTTCATGCATGAGCTTCCACATTTAAATGATGGTCCTCCATATTTGACTGCCATACAACTCATATGAGCACCATCCAGTGTCATTGCATGTTGGCACATGCTCCCTTTATCTAGCAAGCGTCTTTGGTTGCATTAGTTTTCTATAAAATTGGTAGCCTCCCTTTCTAGCATGGTGCGCACACAACAACATGCCAAACTCATGTACTTCCTTGTTTAAACAAGTATACATCTTCCACTTTACAATGCACAGCCTTCCAAAACAATGGGTGCACTACATTTGGTTTGTGCCTCTTTGACTAGCACCACATGCATCTTCAACATGAGACTGGCAGCGTCATACAAACACGTGCACCTTATTTACTTTGTTTTGCTACCACTTTGCAATTTGATGTGCTATCACATTTATTTTAAAGTTTTAAAATATTATTCCCATCATACTAGCATGCATCTATTTAACTTATCTATTTGTTGAGTGTGTCGGTTGATTCAAAAACTTCACGCACATCTTCAAATTTCATTGCTTAGTATGTGCACTAGCACTCCCAACTGGCATGCACTCCTTGCTCTGGCCATTTCACAATAGATTGCAGCCTTCTCATCAAATAACCTCTACCTTCTATTTTATGTTCAATTCCTTTTATTTAATACCTTCTCTATTTATTGATTTCAAAAATAAATTACCAGGTATTTTCTTGTTTGCAGTCCACAAAACCCCATAGGTAGATCTATTTTTGACATTTTGTTCATTGTATCAAATGGATGGAGTTCAAAAATATTTTCCCTACTCTTCATCTCCCATAATGACCTAAGCTTGCTCCTGCAAGAACGACACATAGGAGCAGAAGGATGGAAACAAGATTAAATAATTCCTCTCCAAAGACAAATTCCCGAAGGATGGAATGAACGAACCCTGATAAGTAATGTAAAATAATAGATCTAAGAATGACAACTTATCCATATAAAAGAAGATATAATGAGCTTTTTCCTCCCCGTTAGAAGCATCTTCATACCTAAGATGTAATCATTTGATGAAAATGGAACCATGCTTCATCAAGAATTAAAGACCACAATTCATATCTTAGTGCCTTTGCAAAACCAACTAGTAACACTAACTGGCCTACCAGATTGGCCTCGAAAACTAACAAAAAGCCCTCACAAGAACACACCATCAGGAGCACAATTTTATTTCCATCTTTATAGTATGTCAATCAAAGGAGAACTGCTCAAAATATTTGAGCCCAGAGATGTGACTGAACAAACATGGCCACTTGAAAACTGATTCTGTTCACATTATCAAATTGCATAAATCGCCTCCAAAATAGGCTCTAAAAACTGATTAACTGGAATCTCCATGAACAAAAAACTTGGGCACTGATTCACCTCCCCACAAGGAGAATGAATCCACAAATAGCTCACCAAAAATATCAAGTGGTGAAAAACCAATAAACACCAAAGTCAACCTGTTAGAAAGATTCAGGGTTAAAACAATGAAATACGTAGAAATCTGATTTGGAATTGGCCTAGGAAAGTGGCTAAATGGATTGGAAGAGGCTTGAAAATCTTTGGGGAAGGTCACTTCTAGGTTTAAAATGTAGGGAAATATTCAATTATGTCTAACCATGAACATGGTGCAAACTACAAAGCCTCAAAGTAGACCACTTAGAAATCTAGACAAGGCATTCTCAGAGAAACTTAATCTGCAAAGGGAATTGCATTGGCAAATAGGTCAAATAGGCACATGAGGGGCTATAAATAGGTATGTATACTCTCTCTCATGCCTACAACATGATGAAATAATCAGCATATAATGAATATCAACCGAAAAAAAGATGCAAGCCACCAAAATAGGCTACTTAGTGAAAATTAGGAAACACACGTTATGCATATTTTTGGGAGCACCTTCAGATGACCACCTCTAAAACATGCTAGAACTGAAAACTAGGACCTCAAACCTATTACATATGTCAAGTGATAGGTGATGAACACCCTATCCAAGTGACTCATCATGAAGAACAACAGACCCTACATTCTATGCACTCAAACTAAGCATCTTTTTTAGCTCCAACATGGGGGATGTCTAATTGAGAGTAGTAATGTCTTGGATACAAAATGAGATAAGCAGGGAACATCAAGATTTACCTTATAGGAACAATGAGATGGAGATGCCCCTATTTATGAGACCTAAAGTTCAACATTCCAGACAAACTTTCCTTGATTGTCTTTTAGTCACAGTGAATCCAAGTGGAGCCAACAAAGTTTACCCAGTTAGAGAGTAAGCCTATGCAGATTGGGATCAACACTCATCAAATGATATTACAGCTGCAATCATTTCTTGTAGGTAGAGATGGATAAGAATGTCCCATGATCTAAAGGTTAGAGAACCCCAGTCTCCACAAAATATGGCTCTTGCTACTAGACAAACTCCATGGTACATCATGTTGGGCAGGAAAATGCTTAATTATTGGTTTCCATTAAGATTTCAACCACCTGTTCTCCTGCAGCCACTACTAGCAATGAATGAAAATGTTGAAGATCATGACATGGCTAGAGAAGTTCACAAATGGGAAAGACTCAAGGAGAACCATGGATACTTCAACTATATTGATTACGAGCCAGGGGAGAAGAATTCCAATGACTTAAGGCTGAGAGCCAGGATCCACAACTTTATGATTGCTAGAGACTAGCAATAGGGTAGTTGTGGGAGATGATGAACCTCTTAAATGACCATCTTTCTAAGTGCTTTTTATTCATTTTCATTAGTTTATTTGCAAAACAGATACATGGACTTATGGTTTTATGTGCATATTTTATGTGTAAAGACATAAAGTAGGAATATGGATGATAGAAGAACATGATATATTTGCTTGAACATATGGACAAAAAAGACATAATATAGTAATTATATGTGCTAATGAATGATCCTTTGCCTATGCTATATTTTTTGGTAGTTTCCTTCCTGTAGCCATATGCCTTGCAAGAGTATTAATCAGAACTTAACACTTTATTCCTAATATTAATGATGTGAATATGTATGTATCAAAGGTTGTGTGTGCATTAATCATTTTGCAGGTATCAATCATGGCGTATTTAAAGATCAACATAATGGTGTTGAAGAAGTTAAAGTCGGTCGTTGCTACATGTTGAAGAAGTCAAGTAAGTACTTGAGCAAGTTAAGGCGTTGCTGCAAGATCTTCCCATGAGGATCAAGCCAATATCATTTTCTGCTAAATGTAGCGCACAGATCTAGGACCCACAACACACTATATTCTGGGAGGACTTATTCTTAATGATTGTTATTTCTATTATAAGACATTATGTATCTGGGATGATCCTCATTAATGGAGTGATCTTGATGCAGGAGCATCTTGGGTGTAAGAGTAATCTTGCATCACCCAAAATATTTTTGGTTTCTTTTCAATAAGAGCTATTTTGTGTAGAGCTGCTATTTATGGAAACTTGCTATTTTTAGTAAGTTGTTCATACGATCTCAAAATGTTCTAATTTCACATGTGGAGGTTCATCTTAGTCATATCAGCATGCCAGTAAAGTTTCATTGCTAGATCACGTCTAGTTTGAAGATATTGCAAATTTTTGGTATTTGTAGCAGGGTACAGAAACTTTGAACTTAGTTTTGAAGGCTTTAGAGGCCCCAAATGAGGTCAAATTTTTGGCTGAATGAAGCTTTTTTAATTTAAGCATTGTAGAGCTCCTCCTGCCCTTTCCGAATTGGGGTCATAATAGTCAATCAGAGCAACTGGTGATGACTTATGGTCTGCAGAAGTCGGGCCACCTGAAGTGGCAGAAAATAATTTTTCTTCAAAATTTCTGTTCGGGTTTCAAAAGTTATTTTGAGCCGACTATGATGTAATAAAATGAAAAATAAAATAATTCTAAGTTTGGTCGGCCCTTAGGGCTAAATTTATGGAACCTTCTCGGGCGGTGGAAATTGCCTATATAAGGAAGGCCCGTAGTGTTGTCTTAGGCAGTGCAAGGCAGTTCGGGGCAGTTCTGGGTGGTAGATCTGGGTATTGATTCGAGCCCTTTTCCTACAAAATATTGTAAGGGAATGCCCATGTGGCTTTGCATATTGTAATTCTGAAAGTTTGTAATTCCACATTTGTGGAGATAATAAGAAGCCAATTTTCTATTCTTGCATATTGTTGTTGTTTCTCTATTTCTATTATGTGTTTGTGGTATTAGGTGCTCCCCTTAATACCACAAACACATAACAGAAATAGAGAAACAACAACAATATGCAAGAATAGAAAATTGGCTTCTTATTATCTCCACAAATGTGGAATTACAAACTTTCAAAATTACAATATGCAAAGCCACATGGGCATTCCCTTACAATATTCTATAGGACAAAGCCTCAAATCAATACCCAGATCTACCACCCAGAACTACCCCGAACTGCCTTGCACTACCTAAGACAACACTACGGGCCTTCCTTATATAGGCAATTTCCACCACCCGAGAAGGTTCTAGAAATTTAGCCCTAAGGGCCGACCAAACTTAGAATTATTTTATTTTTCATTTTATTACATCATAGTCAGCTCAAAATAACTTTTGAAACCAGAACAAAAATTTTGAAGAAAAATTATTTTCTGCCATTTCAGGTGGCCCGACTTCCGGAGACCATAAGTCAACCAGTTGCTCCGATTGACTATTATGACCCCAATTCAGAAAGGGCACGAGGAGCTCTACAATGCCTAGATTAAGAAAGCTTCATTTAGCTGAAAATTTGACCTCATCCGGGGCCTCTAAAGCCTTCAAAACTGAGTTCAAAGTTTCTATACCCTGCTGCCAATACCGAAAATCTGCAATATCTTCAAAACTAGACGTGATCTAGCAATGAAACTTTACTGGCATGCTGATATGACTAAGATGAACCTCCACATGTGAAATTAGAACATTTCAAGATCATATGAACAACTTACTAAAAATAGCAAGTTTCCATAAATAGCAGCTCTACACAAAATAGCCCTTATTGAAAAGAAACGAGAAATATTTTGGGTGATGCAAGATTGCTCTTACACCTAGGATGCTCCTGCATCAGATCTTAGATTTAGGGATTAGTTATAGTTTTCCTTTAAATAAGACAATTGTTGTAACTCTTTGGAGTTAGTAGATTTTATGAATAGAAGCTTTTGTAGCTGTCCTATTGTTTCATTCCAAGTGTACTTATTTTTCATGAATGAATAGAATGCACAGTTTGAGTTCAATCTTTTTATCTTGATTGTGTTTCTATTCACTCATCCAAGGGGGCCCACTTGGTGAGTGAATTACTTAGTTAGAGTAGGAATCATTTTCATGTTTACTTAGAAGTGAAATCGAACTATGTTGTTCCTGCAACCACTAGTAACAAAACTAGTAGACTGTTCCTACAACATAGGCAGTTAGAGTAATTCCTATATGTGATTACTTGTTTATCTAGAGTAATTCATTTACTTATTCTAGCATAGACTTCCTGAAGTTCAATGCATTTGAATTCCATAGATTAGTCATGAAGATCAAGAGAGTTTGAAGCATATACTTTGTAGATGCCATTCCAAGTTTTACGTCCCTAGTCGATAATTAAATGAGACCGAATGATCTAATTAGCAACCATTTAGGGTGTCCAATCCTAAAATAAGTAGTCCAATGCTATGGGCTTCCAATACAATTATTTAGCCAAGCAACATGGAAAAGATGATGTAGAGGCTACATGAATAAGATATGAATACTTCCAAAATTTTTGGATTGACCCTACATTGGTCACTTTAGTGGTGACTTGAGCTCTTTTTTTGGGGAGCATCCTGGTGTAGGTGCAGGAGCACCTAAGTGTTTTGTTTGGGAGCATAGTGCAGGTCCACCTAAGTAGTTTTGCTCCATGGATTGTACTGAGCTTAGCCAAGTTAGGGATGGATTATGTTTTTTTTCTTTGTGTGAGTAGACCTAGGTTAGCCTAACTAACCTAGTGGTTTTTTTCTTTTTGGCTTGAGGTGAACCTTGGGGTTCCTAGCACCCTTTTTGGGCCTAGTGTGCATTTTTGGGCTATAATAGCCAAATGTGTTAAATTTGGTGGAAAAGTGTTTTAAAGGGTCTAAATGATGATTTTATGTCAGTTGAAAATTATTTAAGGTCTTTGAATTGACCTAGCCATGATTGGGCAAGAAATGCACAAAATTGACAAAGTTGTCAATTTGTTGTCAAGTGATTTTTCAAAGTTGACAATCCGTTGTCATGCAACTTTGTCAAAACATGTCCAAGTGTGTTTAGGGCATTCTCAGGTTGTGTAACCTTCCCACCTATCTTGGTGAAGGTATAAAATTAAAATGGACACATTTCCTGAGGTTGGAAGTCATTAGCAAGGAAATAAATAATAGATTTTGCTCTGTTTTATGTGTTTTAGTGTGACAGAGAGGTGTTTTTCTTTTGAATCAAGGGTTCATGGATTGAATCTATCTCTAAAGCATTGGATTCATGTAACTTGTTCTATTTTATTTAATTTGTGTCAATTTTGAAGTTCTAGTGTTTTGTTTTAGGTTAGTTTTTAAATTGTTTTGTAAGTGCACTAATCACTGGCTTGTTTAGGACTGAATTGTGGAAAAATGACTCCCACATGATTTCCTACCATGGGATATTCATAGAATTTTTGGAAATGATGGGGGAGCCTATGTACAATGCACATATGGTAGGAGAAGGTTTGAAAATTCTAGAAGCTAGCAATGCAACCAAGCCCTAGGCAAGCCCAGTGAACCCAACTAGGAGGTTGCAGAGATAAAAGAATGTATTTGTGTAGGGGTATGTATTGAATAGGTGGCTCCCAGGAATTGAAGAGAGTCTTTGAACATATTCAAGGAATTTTGAAAAGATTTATTCCATGACCAATCCATTTGGTATCCAAACCAAGACAAGAAAGGTTGACTAGTCTTTAAGACTACATTAGCCCTAAAAGCCTCAAATTCTAGGAATCCTCTATACGAATAGAATGGGAATGGGAAACCTCCAAAATTTTAACAAAATTCCAAAAGGGTACTAGAATTGCTAATTTTTTCCTAGGATTTTTTAGAAGCATTTCCCAAGAAAGGGATAAAAATGGTCAGATAGACCTACAAGAAGCCAATTAGGCCTAATAGGCTTAGAAGCCAAAATCTTGAAAGCGAAGATAAAGAGTTTGATACCTTTCTCAAATTGGATCAAGTTGGCATTATTTAAATTGAGAGGAAGTATTTGGACCCCTGCAAACATTTGGAATGATTTGTGTAGAGTGGAGTCACTTTTATGTGTTCTTAGGAGACTTGGGTGAAGAGTACAAAACCTTGGTGAGTAATCTAGTGAAGCACTTAGGATGTTACCTTGTAGAGTAGCAGTGAAGTAGTCTTGAACCTCAGTGAAGGAGGGCTTGGAGGAATCTTGGAGAAAATATAGATTCTTGGAGGGTTTTGGGAATAAGGTTCCTAACCTAGCAAAGTGAAACCAAGCTAGTCTTTTCCCATCAGTCAGCTTAATGAAAAAGGATACTGACTTGAGTTTAAAGGAGGAATGTGCAGGATCATTAGAAGTTCTAGTGATGAGATTTCTATTGGAAGGAAAACTAGAGGTAAATTGTTACAATTGAACAATACAATTAATAGTTATTTGGTTTCTAATATTGAAGATAGTTTGTTATGGCATAAAAGGTTCTTCCATGTAAACTTTGATAGCTTAGTGAATGTAAGAAAGACTAATGTAGTAAAAAGAATGTCACAACTTGTGAAACTAGATAATTTGATGTGTAAAGAATAGATCTTGGTAAGTTAACTAGTACATTTTTCAAAAGAAAATCATATTCATTAGAGAATATACTTGATTTAGTGCATACTAATTTGTGTGGTCCTATATGAGATAAAGGAGAATGGTGATAGATATTTTATCCTATTTATTGATGATTATTTAAGAATGATGTGGGTTACATTTCTCAAGGAGAAATCATATGCATTGAGTTAGTTCATGGCTTTTAGAGAACTAGTGGAGAAGGAATCAAGAAGATTTTTGAAGTGCTTAAGATTGGATAGAGAAGGTGATTTCACATCGAATGAGTTCTTGAAGTATTGCGAAGACAATTGTATAAAAAGATATATGTCTTCTCTAAGAACTCCACAACAAAATGGTGTAGCAAAGAGGAAGAACATAACATTTTTACTTTTTGATAACAAAATATCTTTTTATTGTATAGTCCCTCTATGTTTGTTGATAACATTATTATTTGATATTTAATGCTAACTTTGTATCTATTTATTTCAACTCTTTTTTTTAATACTTTCAATTTGTGGATGGAATCCCTCGAGAAGAGTTCAAATAGCAGTTCCCACCCCTTTAGTGGTACCAAATAAATGACTGTTGGAATTAGGATTTTGAGCATAAAGATTCCACTGACCTATAAAAAGTGGTTCCAACCCTTGTGGATGTGGTACTACATCTAAAAAACTATCCCACCTTATGTGCTCCCCTCTTGATTCAGGAATAGTGACATGAACTAAATGCCTCGTCTAAGCCAAAGAACTTGCTCTTCATTGTTGATGTTGCAAGGACTATGTTGATACAAGGAGATCTATCAAAGATATACTGGAGAGAACCAATCACTACTATTGTTTATACTCTGAACTAGGTCCAAGTGAAGAAGGTAACCTACAAAACACCCTATGAGTTATGGTATGGTCATTCTCCAAGTGTAAAGTATTTCAAAAAATTTGGGAGCAAATATCATATAAAAAGAGATTACTTTTCTAGAAAATTTGATCCCAAAAGTGATGAAGGCATTTTTTGGGGTTGTTCAACTAAGATAAAGGCTTACAAATGTTTTAATAAAAGGACTAATAAAATGATTAAGTGTTAATGTGAAGATTGATGAATTTCCTAAGAAATCTAAGGAAATAAGAAAAAAGGAGATAGAAGATGATCAGAGAATAGAGTTTATTGAATTGGAAGAGCCTAGACCAATAGAGAAGAACAATGAGGAAGAAGTAGTGCAATCAGAAAAAGAAGAATTTTCTAGGTCTGAACCAGTAATCCCAAGGTATGTGAAAAGGAATCTGATCAAATAATTGGTGATAAGAATGCAAGTGTGTTGTCGAGAAGTAAGGTTAGAGAAAGCACATGTCAGATATCACAATTTGAGCCCAAAACAATAAAGGAAGAAATTAAAAATGATGATTGGGTGAGAGAAATGCATGAATAATTGGATCATATTGAGAAGAATGAAACTTGGACTCTTGTGCCAAGGTCTAAAGACAAAAATGTGATAAGTACAAAATGGGTTTTCTGAAATAAATTAAATGAGGATGGTGAAGTGAACAGAAACAAAGCAAGACTTGTGTGTAAGGGTTATGCACAAGAAGAAGGTTTGGATTATGGTGAGAAATTTTCTTCTATACCAAGGTTGGAAGTTGTCAAGATACTACTTGCTTATGTTGCATTCAACAAATTCAAAGTCTATCAAATGGATGTGAAATCAGCGTTCTTGAATGGAATTCTAGAAGAAGATGTCTACATTGAGAAACCAAATGGATTTGTATTAACTAAGGACACAAACATGGTATGCAAACTCCAAAAAGAACTATATGGTCTAAAGCAAGCCCTTGGAGCATGGTATGAAAGATTTTTAATTTTTTGTATTTTTAAAGATTTTTTTTGTATTTTTTAATATTTTGATTTCTTTTTGGATTTTTAAAGATTTTTTAATTTTTTTAATATTTTTAAAGATTTTTTAATTTTGGGGGTTTTAAAGATTTTGGAATTTTTGTATTTTTAATGATTTTTATTTTATTTTATTTGGATTTTTAAGGATTTTGAATTTTTTTTGAATTTTTAAAGATTTTCTATTTTTTTTGTATTTTTTAACTTGATCACTACTTCTCAAGCAAGATCACCTTTGTTTTCTCCTTATGTCTAGCAAGGTGTAAGGCATTAAATTTGGATGAGTAAGCGAATTTGGCTAGATTGAACATGAAAATGATGGAGGAAGCGTGTATAATGTGACCCTCAAGGCCCATCTCATTTAAGATTACCCAAGCTAAGGAAAAATGATACATCAATGTAAGCAATAAATTGGTTTAAGATAGCATATAGGGTAATGACATGATGCAATGAAAGGCATGTGTTGTCCAAAGGAATGGACATGTCAAGAAGCTTTTGAGAACCTTTTTTAATATTTTTATGTCCTTCATTTTGGTCAAGACCAAGGGTTCAATTTGGATAGGATATGTATAGGATAGCACAATTAGGATAAGGGGTGATCGAAGCTATGAGAGAATAGTTTGAGATTATGGAAATGATGGTTAAGGGTAGTGAGGATTTATTAGGGATAAGAAAGATCTTTATAGGGTAGCATGGATGCAACAAGTGAATATGTTGCTGGAAAGGATAACAAATGTCAAGATACATGATGCTCATGGATATGTTCAACCTTGTCAAGATTAAAGGTGCAAGAGGGAATGCATATGCAAATAGGATAAATGGTAGGACATGAAATATAGAGGATATGATGGATAACATGACTGATATATCATGGATGGAGCTTGTCCCCAAGTGTAGAGTGAAAGAAAGTGTACTATGCATGATGCATGTTTGCCAATTTTTCATCATGGTACTTGCCCAAGGTGCCACAAGAAGTGGTTTTCACCATAGGATAGATTTATTTCTCTTTACTTTTGAATTTTTTTTTGTTCTTTTTTTTCTCTTTTTGATTTTTTTCTTTTTGTTTTCTCCCAAGGTGCTTGTTTACCAGATTTTCACCAAGGCACTTTTTCTCTTTTTCAATTTTTTTTATATTTGATTTTTAGAGTGACTCAAGCCTCTTGCTCTTTGGATAATGCTCCTTTTAAGGATATTCTATGATGAGACAAGGCTTCCAAAAGGTATGCTCAAAGATGTTGATAGCATGATGGTAGGGGAATGATATGGACAATAAGGTATATGGTGGTTGAGGATTTATGAAATCAATTGGATAATAGGATTGGAATAATACTTGATGGGAGTATAAGAAGCATGTATAGGTGTGGATTGGTTAAGGGGTATGAATGGATAGAAAGTAGCTGTTGGATAATGGATATGATATTGAAATAATTGTGTAGGGGTAGGTGGAAATGGTGGCAAGATCAATATTGACACACACCTTCAAGGATAGTAGAATAATGGAGGAGAAATGGATTGGCCATCTTGAGGCTTTGATGGAGGGAAGAATGTGGATATTGGGACACAAGGACCCAAAATGGATGAAGGATATGATGGAAGATGTTTGGAAGAAGATGGAGTGAAATCATTTGGAAGCTTAGATGCCAACTTTGATTTCTCTTTTGTGTGAAAGTCTTGTAATAGAGACTTGGGAATCCACATAGTCCTTTATTTTATTTTTCTTTTGGTTGCTTTAGAATGCACCTCTTCAATGAGGGATTTAGGAACCCACATTTTCTTTGATTTTTCTTTTTTCTTGATGGACCTTTATGGTTTCTTGAGAATTTATTTTTGCTTTACATTCATATGTCGATTAGATTGGACATGGTGATATTCATAAATAAGTGGATTTTTGTATTTTTGATTTCTTTGTTTGACATCCAAATTGCTTCCAAAGGTTTTAGGAATTATGGATGAATAGGGCTGATATGGATGTTTTATATGGATGGGTTCTTGGAGGTTTCTTGATGTGTTTCTTTTTTTCTCTCAATATGGGATGGGATAAGTGAATGATGAGATAGGAGTGATAGGCATGGTGGATGGAGGGATATAATGACCCAATATGGATGGAAGATATGAAGGTTTCAACTTTGGGATATAGGGACCAAGGATGGATTTATAGGATGATGAAGGTAGTTTCTTATGTTCAAGAAGAGGGAGATAAGGTGTGAAAGGGATATCAACATACTTAGAGTGAGTTGTATTATCAAGGTTTGCATCTTTAAGATTAATATTTATACCAATAGGATCACGAGTAGCTTAGATAGGAGAAATTGAATCTTGAGGGGATTTATTGTCATGGAAAAGATAGGAGGAATGGTGGATTTTTGAGGTAGACATGGGGGATCATGACATGGAAAAGGATCATTGTATGGTGTAAAAAACATACTTTTCTCTTGGTTTTCAATAGGCTCATTGGAAATGGTGGACGAGATATCTTGATCTTTCTTATGAAATGGGTAAGGTATGGGAGGTAGAGGGACACATTGCTCTTGAGGTGGAATGGTATCATCTTGGAAGAAGTGAAAGGGTATGAAGGGATCATCCTGAAAATCTATGTATATGGTATATTGTTCAAATATTGGATAGGAATTAATAGTATATTGATCTTTATCTTTACTAATACTTTTTTATTTGCACTTTGGATTACCCTCTTGACATGGATCCACTTATATGAACAAGTTAGGTGTTTGGATATTCATGAGGGGTTATTGAAGTTTTAATGGATGGTCATTTGGAATAGTTAGGATAGGTGTTGAAGCACATGAAAGGTTGGGATATATGATCTTTCAAACATGAAAGAGACTTGCAACAAGATCTAAAGTAGCTTGGATTTCTTTTAGAGGTAGCCCTTGAGGGTAGACATAGTCAAAATAGAAAGTATCATCATTAGGCTCTTGGTTTAATGGAGGTATTTTTGCTAGTTGTGTAACTTTAGGAAATGGAGGAACATTGGAGAAAGTTGAAGTGACATGTAGGTCATTACTAGACATAAGTTTATAATTTGGATCTTGCTTGAGAGTAGTATCTTCTTCTTCATTAGAAAGCTCATTAACATTTTGTACTTTGATTATGTCATAATCAATAAGATCTTAGATTTTGTGTTTCAATTCCATGCAATCTAAAGTTTTATTCTCATTATGTCAATGATATGCACAATAGTTTCTCAAAAATACCATTTTACATGAAGTGTCTTGAGGCAATGTGATGTGATTGTGTTCAAGAAGTTCTTCCAAAGTTGATTCAAAAGATTACCCAAAGGATTAAATTCTCCATCCAATGGACATTTATATTCACTTGTATTTTCCAAAGAGATGTGGGTTTCAAGATCATGAGACCTTGATTCATTGCTTTCATTTGGTTGTTGTTCAATTTCTTATGATGATGGTTTTTGAGTAGGACCAATTCCTCTTGATTTTATTCTTTTGATTGATATATAATACTCTCAATTGAATATAATGTAACTTCATCTTCATTTACTTGATCAAATATTAGATTATCATAAAGTTGTAGAATAACCTCTTGATCAAAGATTGGACTGTCATAAAGTTTAGGAACAACATTGATGGACTGTTCATATGTCTCAAGCATATTGATCACATTGTTATGAGAAGATGTATAATTTACCTTAGAGGATTACCCTTTGTCATATTTTGGAAATATTTATGTAAAATGTGTACGATTGTTATTGGTTTTGTGTACATCAATAATGATAAACTCATTGTCAATCAAGTCTTGCACACCATGTTTTAGTTTGAAGTGGTTATTAGTCTTGTGACCTTTGTTATGGTGATACTCATAAAAACAATCATTATTCCACCATTTAGGCTTCACTTGTGGTTCATATGGTCTTGACTCAGGTAAAGTGATTATTTTGTTTGCAAGGAGAGTCTTCAAAGATGACTCAAGGGGTTCACCTAATGGGATGAATTTCATTCTTGGTGAATTGGTTTGAGGTATGTATGATTGTTCAAATCTATTATTACCTTGATCATTGTTGTTGTTTAAATGTGTTTTTTTTCAAGAGTTTACATTATTAGCTTGATTATTAGAACCACTAGTAAGATTGAATGCTTTGGGTTTGATGTTGTTATCTTCCACCATTGCATCATTCACTAGGTTCTTATTAGCATTCTTTAACCAAAAATTAGATTTTTCATTGTTGTTATTGGTTGATGAGTTGTTGTTAAAAGTCAAATTGTTTAAAAACCCCTTTTTTCTTTGTATAGCTTTAGTTCACCCTTATTTACTAAAACATCTTCACACTAATACATTTGGGCCTCTTTTTTGACGATCATTTCTGACGGAGGGGCAATTTTTTTTAAATTGGTGATTGTTTTCGTAAGTGTCCTCGATAAAGTCAAAATTCCAACTTCTATTTAGTAGACCATTAGAATTATGACATTTGCGGGCTATATAAAAAAAAAGTGAAAAAAAAATCATTTTGATGTTAAAGTCTTCACGGCCAGAGCTTCATGTCCTACTCACATTTTGAGTTAGAGCGATCTCATGACTTGCATATCTGTCCCTAGCACTCACTCCATTTCCATTCACTCCATTGTTGTAGTGGGAGTATTTATTAAAGTCCTTGGAGAATACATTGCCTTCTGCAAATTGTGTGTTGCACGCACCAAATTTCTATTAGCGGTTGTAGTACCATGTCTAAGGCTGATCTTTATACTTTTTTTACATGCCCTAAAACATGCCAACATAATTTGGTATGGAAATAAATTATGTTGGCATGTTTTAGGGCTCCCCTTATTCATTGATCCTTTAAAATCTTCATATGATTTTTAATATGTGCTAAACAATATGGGTGGCCAAAATAGTGACTTTTACAAGAATGTGTTTTTTTATTAATCAAAGAATAGTGATCTTTTGAATAAACATCAGAATGGTGATTTTTAAAATCACCATTAGCTTTCTTGTTCTTGCATTCTTTCTCAAATTCTTTAAAAGGGCTATAAGGTCTCTTGTATTCCATACTAGAAACAAATTATCTGCAAGGGCTACAAGGGTAGACATTTGAACCAAAAACACTAACCTCTTCCTCAACATAAGGTCTCATGTATTCCATACCAAAAATAATTTTCTTTTTCAATTCTGCTTCTTCTCACTGTTCATGAAGTTTTCCATAAAAACCTTCCATGATTAATTCACACTCTACACTATCACTATCTGAACTCACACTTTCACAAACATATTTTCCATTCCCGGAATAACTTTTCATATGTGCACTTTTCATACGTTTGAAAAGCTTGGATCTTCCTACAAAAATTATTTGATTTAGGAAAATGATGATGTTTTTATAACTAATTTTTTGATTGAATAACAAGTAGATCAGTTGCTAAAAGATATTATCAATCAAGATTTATGGTCCTCAGTACATTGAAATCCAAATTCCAAAAATAAAATGGTTTATAATCAAAACCTAAGTCAATATCAACAATGCCTTATTTTGAATATTTGCATATTGAAGGGCTTATGACTCATGAGTATAAATATCAACACTTCAATTTGTTTCTACTCAATAGAACTTACAAATAGAAAAGTACAACATGTTGCATCATTATAGAGAGACAATCTCACAATATATTACGCCCTAATGATAACAAAACATATTAGAAAAAGCTCATTATAAATGAAGCCATAAAATAGGTTTTATGATTCCATAAGAAGTGCAACTATGCTAGAGAATAATGCACAGAGCATGGGCTAGAAAATATTATATGGATTTACAAGGAGAGATTTGTCCATTTAACACATGATAAATTACCCATGTGTTATATGTCCAATGGTCAACTGTGGTAGATTCCTCATGTGACATTTGTTTCCTTTCAAAATGTAGTCATCTATACGGTTATGTGTATGTAATATGGGATTAAAAAATATATGCCCAACATGTAGGAAGTTGTGAAATAGATTACTCCATTTGTATAAGAGGCATCAAAGTGGGGTTTAAATTGTTCTATATGAGCCAGGAAGTTAATTAAGAAGAATTAAGTGTTATAATTCAAATAAAAAAGATCAATTAAAAAAAAGTGAAACAAGAGACTCTTTGTGAGTGGTTTTTTTGGATTGTGTGAGCATTTTTTTGCATCAATGTTTCTATGATCCATCATCGGGATGTTAGAGAGAAATCCTAATGATGGATCATGGGGTGTGATCTGAAATGTTGATGCAAAAAAATGCTTACACAATCAAATCTAGAAATAACACTCAAATCACTTATGGATTGTGGAAATCTACTCACTTTGAAAGAGACTTGTTTTCAAATGATAATTATTTATTAATTATAACATGGGAAAGATGAATAAATCTCAACTTCATGGAATACTAGAGATAAAATAAATTAGACAAGGCCCAATATTAACCCAAAAAAGTCATTCATTCTTGTAATTAAGGAAGCCAAAAAAAAACAACATAATTTGTGTCCATTAACCATCCCTTTTAGGTAAAAGGGTTGTTACAATTCAGATGTGAAATGAAAATCATATATCTACTTTTAGTCATTGTCAAAGATTGAATGTTTTGCTTCAACATGCCATCAAACAATTTGGTTACAACAATGTAGGAGCTATACAAGATAGATCAGTCTAAGACTCTTTAAGGGGAATTTTGATGTAATTCTGAGAGCTATCCTTATTTGAGTAAAAGGATCATCTTCTTTCTAAAATTCTATAAGGATCCATCAAACAAGGCCACCATATTTGTACACTCAATGTCCTAGGCATGCATTAATTTTTTAAAATTCTGTTATGTATTGTGATATTTAATATTTATTTTTCTAAGTTTATTTCTTCTAAGTTACCATTTCACAATTAGGAGCATTATATATCATGACCTATGGTTGCTAAAATCTATAAACACTGCATATCTAGTATATGAAAATCTACCCTCTAATCATTCATTGCATGAAAAAAGTTTAACCTTCCTGGTTTCCTAATCTCATCATAACAAGAATCTCCCCAACCAAACTAGTTACTACTTATTAACTTAAATAATTGTCTACAATGGTGGCTGCACCTCAAGAAACATCACATGCAGAGAGGTAGTTGCTACATTTTGGCACATTGCACTTGAGTAGTCCTTCCTCCAATAAGACCTGCAAATGGCTATGGATGGATGGAAGTTGCAAAACAATGTCAGTACATGTCAACTATGAAACCCAATCAATCCTATCAATGTCATTCTCTATTTTTTTTAATGCATTATGAAACATTTGTGTACATGCTCAGACCCTAAAATCTTGCAAGCCTATATATGGATTTTGCATCAATCATAACCTACACAATTAAACAATAATGGATGTTGTCCCCCAATTGAGATTCCTCAAATAGGAATGCAACATCCTTGTGCTCTCCAATACAGTCAAAAACCTTGAGGAATAATGGACATGATAAAGATGTAATGATAACATTGAAGAGAAGTCTATAACTAATGTATCTACCTATTCATAGAAAATGACCAAACTATCCTTACCAATCTTCTTCATTTTGTATGTAATCTTGTTTCACACTTTCTTATCCACAAGCTTTTCCTCAACATATTTCACATGGAAAGTTATAGGGATTCCATGTAATTGCATTATATCATACCATCTCCTTAATGCTTATGATATGAAGAGGAGAGTCAAAATAGTATAGAAATCAATGCAACTGTAAGAAGTGAATTTGGAAAATGCATCATTTACATCAGACATAAATACCACTGATGTCTTGGTAAGTTACAATACATACAAATAGGATAGTTTTTTGTTGGTTCAAATATCACTATTACTTAAGAGTACAATTTGAGTCCACTCAATAAGGAAAGTGTCTCAAATTTATTCCATTAAGAGATTTATAAGCTCAACTCTCACTACTAATTATAGAAAAAAACTGAATTCACTAGATAATGACAGTATTTCTTGCATCATAAACAAAAAACACAAATAACAATACTATTTTGGTAAGTTACTGTAAATTCATTTAAGATAAAACCTCACCAATTCTTATAGTACAAGCTGGGTCCAATTGATAATGACTTTGTTTCTTCCAGATAGAAGGGAACATGTGCAAATATAGAATGGTTAAGTTGTTGAATAACTTTTTTAACAATAAGAAAAATGGTGAAACAATAAATACCCTTGTAATCTTCCACCAAGGGGATAGGTCAACCTAATGATGGTAGTGTTTCCTCCATAGAAGATTGTATATGTTCCAATATGAAGGAAGGTAGAGTTGTTTGCAAACCTACTTTAAGCCTCTAAGTTTGATGCAGAGGGGTATGCCTCAACCTGGCCCAATATACTAATCAATAGGATAACCTTTCAATCAGCATGTGAGATACAACTTCCCATATCAAAGATCCATCCAAGGACCCACTTCCTAGGTCATTCACATGCACCTAGTGCCTCCAACTTGCCAAATCTCATAGAAAGGATTATCCACATGTCCTATCATCTTAGAATGTCATAACATATCCCATTGCACATTTTCTACTAGATATCCAAGTTTGTTCAATAGACTTGCTTCACAACTCCAATCCAAGAGCCCTATTCCTTGTAGCCCTGTCAACTTGATTATTTACCCTTAACTCCACACTTTTCCAAGAAACTAGGAAAAATATTCACTTTTATGGATACCCTTTTCATTGCTACATAACATACCTCAAACTCAAGGTAAACTACTCTGGAACAACACACAAATCCCTTACCCTTGCAGCAACCAAATAGGCCTAATAAGCCCCCAATAACAAAGAAACTCATAAAATAAGTTTCTCCCTTGACTCAAAACCATGAAAAAGTCGTAGATCATGGTTAAAAACAACAAATTTCAATTTTTTAGGGTATCAACTCTTATCTATACTTCTTGGCATCAAACCCTCACTCTTAGGGTCATTAGGCTAGGGCTTTGTCAAAAAGGCTCTTCCAACCCTCTCTAGATCCATCCAATGGACCTAAAACCTTCACATGGATCTATCTAGGAAAGATCCATCCCAAAACATACCCCTCCTTTAGAGAATATGCTCACACTAACATTGGTGTTGTTCAATGCACCCCCAATTAGCAGTTTGCCTCCATCTTGTGCTCTCTCCTCCACAATCTTGCACATCCATGCACTCAAACCAATATAGAAACATATTGTAAAGGGATATAATCCTCCCAAAAACCACATGGATCATAGAAAGTGGGAGAGTCTAGGGATTCATGAAGACTTCAAAATAATAAATTGTTGATTGCACCCACACTGTTCAGGAATAGTCACAACAAATTGAATTCTTTTCCTTTAAAACTCGATGAAATAGTAAACTACTAGCATAGAAATGAAATTTTTTTTTAAAAAAATCATTTTACTTCATTCCTTAATCAGTATCACTCTTTTTCAACCATTTAAAAGCATAGAATCAAGGACTGTACCCTGTGGCTAGAACACTGACAGTTGCAAGAAATATTTGTTTATTGCTTCAAAAACCTTTACATTAGTTTTTTCTTGTCACACACCTCTCCATACTACCATCCCTCATGTGGATATTCCTCAAATAAATCCCTCAACACTCTCTAAAACTTTACAACTACCAACAACTACCCTCCAAACTAACTGCAATTAGTTTAAAATTGACTGTTACATTTTGTTTAATGTTGTCAAGTTGCCAACATAGTTGTGAACTTGACAACTTATTATCCTTATGCATTTATATTATTAAAAACACCTTCTAAAGGCCTTTTAGGATCAAATCCTAACATTTAGACCTTAGTACCCTCTTAAACCCTCACATGAGCCTTTATAGGCCTTATTTTGCCTATTAGGCAACTTTACACTCTTGTGGCACTTTTAGTGCATTACACAACATTTAGTGACTCTAATGGCCAAATTACATCCATTAGTGACCTTGAATGTCTTAATCAACAATATTTACTCTTGGATCATCAAGTAACCCCAAAGAGTACCTACCTAGCCTCAAGTGCCAAAATGGCTTACATTCATGATCTTATTACAACACTTAACAAAAAATTGTTAAATGACCAATCTTGGTCTTATTACAATGCAAATGACCCTTCATGGTAATTTCTTCAACTCCCCTAGGATCCATGAGTGACCCTAGTGCACCCTCCTTTCCTTGGTGCTCTATGCCAAAGTTCAATGAGAATTTGAAACAATCCCCTTGTGGACTTCCACAAGTGGGGTATGAAAAATTGTTGTCTCACCTTCTAGACCTAAAGCACTATATTTATCCCCTCAATTTTATATTTTATACATTACAACTAATGAGATGATGCCACTACAAATCTGAATATGGAAGAGAGTATAGTTGTTTGTATTAGATATTTCAAAAGAGAAATGAGTCAATTTTACACACAAAATAATATCTTCTCTATTGTAATTCAATCAAATGAAGTACTAAACATAATTTCTTAACTAACTTTTCAGTTTCTATATATAATTAGGTCTAAGAAGATTTGTGTACTTCGACATCATTTTGCTTAGTTTGTGAAGGTTATAGACCACAGTTTCCATAGCTTGATTTTTTTCCTATGAAGAAGGATCATGTTAGATAATCTAAGTGAAGAACAAAATGGGGAGACAATCACTAGATTGTTGTCTAACTTCACAAGAAAAGGTGATGGAAAATGTTATTATCCCCACAAACTTTTTAAGGGCTTAAACACTAGAAGGCTACTAATCAAAAAACATAAGAGACATTATAGGGAGAATGGTCACATTGAAGGGGGGTTTGATTATCATTCATTGGCAAGTTTTTCATTATATTTTTTTAACAATTAATATACATATGAAATACACTTGATGATGAAATCATTATCATGGTTTATTTGTGTTCATGATTTTTATATAGGTTGACCTCCCTAGAGTAGTATGTGATATGGACCATTGAGGTATGAATATGGAGAATATGGTTTTGGAAGTGGAGGATCATGGAGGTGCGAATATTGAAGCCGAAGATTATGATCTCATGGAAGATGACGATCATGCGCAAGATAACATAATTGAAGATGATGGTACTAATACATTGATCCATGACACACTTGGTACTGGCATAGCTAATGATGATGATCAGGATGACATTGATGGTATCCATGATATACCTCTACTTGAGAAGGTAGACATGACCCTTTATGAAGACTCCCAAACAACTCTTCTCTCTGTTGTATTGTTGTTGGTGAACTTGAAGGTTATGAATGATTTATCCAAAATAACAATGTCATGTATGCTAAGGTATGTCATATATGTCATTATAGTCAATAAAGGGTGAAACATGTACCATAAAAATTGTTAATATTAACAACTTACATTTTTTTTTGTAGATTAATAGGTGATTTTTTGTTACCACCATTGAATATTCTCCCTCACTCATATCGAGAACTATGTTCCACTATGAAAGAAACTGGAATGGAGTATCAAACAATAGATGCTTGTCCTAATGATCATATTATTTATCATGAAGACCATGAATTTGCAATAGTTTTTCCTGAATGTCATGCGAGTAGATATCGACTAGATCAAATAACAAAAAAGGTACCTCGCAAGGTTCTTCGTTACATCCCCATTATTCCATATTTTCAAAGATTATTCAGGTGTAGTAGCTTGGCACAATTTATAGATTACCATGCATGCAATAGGAGTCGAGATGACATTATTTGAATGCTTACAGATGGTTTGAAATTTATGGACATAGAGGAAAAGTGGTCGGACTTTAAAGAAGAACCTCAAAATCTCAAGATTTCATTGGCAACGTGTCATGCCCAAAAGATTAGGGCAAAACACACACAACAATTTTTTTTAAAGCACATTAAATCAACTAGGTTACACACAAAGGAACACTCCACATGAAATGAAATACAAAAACCAACACATATTAACTCACAAGAGGTATCATGGCATGTGTTGGCTTGCCAACATTCGGTGTTCATCAAACTACATTAGTCAAAATGAAACCCTAACAAGGTCTCTAAGAAACCCTAACCGGGTTTAAAATATAAGTTAATAAGAGGAGTAACCCAAGGTGAAAATTCAAACCTAGAAAATATTGAAAAGTCAATGGTTGAGCCAACATACCCAAAAGGGTTCAATTAAAAACAAAGTTCAATTCAATTGAATCGTAACCCTAATGGTTCCTAACGGAAACCAGGTTACCAACTAGGGTCAAAACACAAAATATCAATAAAGAGATGAGATGATAAAATATGGTCAAGATAATAACCCTAAGTGAAAACTAGGGTTAACAAATTATTTCTGATTAAAATATAATATTATTCAAATATTTTAAATTAAATTAATATAATTTTAAATTAAGATATAAAGTCTCAAAGTTCATTAATCAATTATATTAATCACTAAAAAGGGATTGAAAATCATTTAAAATTATAAATATTAAATAATTCATTATTGCTAGGGAGAAATAATTTACCTAGGTCCCACCTAGGACATTTAAATTTATCTCCCCAATAATCCAATTAATTTTAAAATAATAAAATCTCTAAAATAGTAAATATTAAAATAATCCCCCAAATCCAAAATAATACATTAATAAACATCAATAATAATTAAATATCATATTTTAAAAATGGAAATATCAAATCTCAAGAAATAATATTAAATATATTAAAAAGGTTCGTTAATTAATTTTCCAACCTTATTAAATTTGAAAATAAATCAAATCAGTCATCTAATGACCAAATATTTTAAAATTGCAATAAAATAAATAAAGGAATCTTTTAAAATCTCAAGACAAAATAAAATAATATTTTAAAATCAAAATTTCAAAAAGGGATTGAGAAAAGCCAACTATTATTAATTACTAATAACTAGTAATTAAAAATGATAACCCAAAAATAAAAGAAAATCTAAAATAAAATTAAAAATTAAAAATTAAAATTGGCTCCAAAAGCCAATCCTAACCGTAATTTTTGAAATTATGGTTTGGCCCTAAAATAAAACTTGGCCCAAACCCTAATTTCTTCATTTGGTGTTTGCAGGTTTGGCCTTGGAGCACAGATGAAGAAAATAGACAAGAATGTATACACACAAGTATACAAGTATGTATATACACCCACAAGCATGTATATACACACATATATACTTGTGTATATATGCCAAAGAACTCAACTATGGAGGGAAATATTTAGATTACATGGGATCACCATATCCATCCAAAAGTCTTCCTCATGCAAATATACAACAAGGTATAAAATAGATTAGATTTAATATCTTATTAAATTTAGACTATAGTTTTCTATTTTAGATTCTATTGAAAATATTTGTTATTACTATGCCATAATCATTTTATAATAAACAGTTTTATATCACTATACGAAATAGAGTTATTCTCTGTTTTAAAATCTTTGTTAGAGTTAAATCTATGTTTGTACATAGAGTTATATCTTTGTTGTTTCCTTTTCTATTAGTCATTGATAATTATTAATTTTCTTTCTGTTAATATTTGTTGTAGATATAAAATATTAATGTATAGTTTAAAAATGATATAGTTTGTTTTTATTTTGTTTATGCCATTTACGAATATGGCAATGTTTATTTTTATTTTTTAAAATACAATGTGCTTACATTTTTATTTTATATATAAATAATATAAATTAGTGGGTTGTCGGTCGTCGTGCACAATCTGGCTCTTGTACTGCATAGACTAATGGTGGGGGCTGAACCACCACACCCCCTAATTGGATGCAGGGGCTTTTGCCTTCCGCACCCATTAGTGGGTCGTGGGGGCTCCCCAGTCCACCGCCCCCAAAGGGGGAGTGGCAAGGTTGTGCCACCACACCCATTAATGGGTTACGGTGGGCACATGCCCACCTCCATGTTGCAAGGCTTTGACCTCCAAAATTGTGATAAGTTTCCTGTTTATTATTATTTTTGTTTTAAATTAATTTCATTTTTGTTAAACTTTATAAGATATATATATATATATATATATATATATATATATATCTATGTATGTATGTATGTATGTATGTATGTATGTATGTATGTATGTATGTATGTATGTATATACATATATTAATATATTAAATATATATATTAATACGTATATACATATATATATTTTCTAACAAAAGAGAAATATGAGAGTTTATGAATATCCATCAATTATATATACATTATATACACTATATATGTGTATATATGACTTGTATATATATCAATATATATTTTTCAATATATATAAATATATATTTTTGTATATATAAATACATGAAAATATATACATGTATATTTATATACACAAGAATGTATATACCTCCTTGAGGTAGAATTGAGAAAAAAATGTAAAATAAAATCTATATTTTTCTAAAGTACCGAAATAGAATTACTTTCCCAAGGGTTTTATGCATCTATGTATATATACCTAAGTATATATACATAGGTGTATATACAATACATTTCTTTTGAACTAACTTAATCATGAAAATGAATTCTTTTCTAACAAGGCTATAGGAAAAGTAGAAGGCTACATGCTTTTTTTTCTTTTATTCAAATAAATGCTAGCAATAGACTTTGCATAAATAGGAAAGATTTGTAAACTTGAAAATAATCTAATTCTTCTCTTTTTCTTGCACGGGGAATTACAAACCACCAACTAACTTTATTTCATTCAAACATTAGGAATGCATTTCTTTACATTTTCTTTCCGTACAATACATAGAAATTGTAGGAGAACATTATGCATTTAAATACAAATTTTTACAAGCATAACACATGCTAATAGGCATTTACATGGCCTTTTGTACAAATTTCAACACAAGGCATTTTAGCCCTTTTTCATTACAAAAACCACTTGTAGGAAAATTCATAAATTTTCATTTTCTTCATAAAAACTAGCAAGCTTATTCAATTGAAAATCTACAAACATAAGATACAAGACCATGGAGGCTCACCTCCCAACCTAGGCCATTACATGGCCACCCACGAGCTTGGGGAAACAAAGATGGATGTGGGTAACAAAAAAGCTTCATCTCATATACACCATGAAAAAAAACAAGTACATAAACACATAAAATTCCCTTCCTGAGGATTTTTACACAATGGGTCACCTTGGACCCATAAAAGGGGTGAAGGTGGAAAATACCCAAGTAGGAGAAGCCATACAAATGTGAAACCATGCCTTCAACAAGGCCCAAATACCATAACCAATGCCTTCATAAGGCCATAACCAAAAGTACCATTCCTTCCATTTCCATACACAAATAACAACCCTTATGACCCCCAAATGTGAATACAACAAAAATGGAAACATGGAGCCCACACATCCATGTCTCATCCCCTTCCTCCATGAGGAAGAACTCTACACTAAATGGGAATTCCCAACTAAATCCATTCACCCATTAAGATCTCTTGCCTCCCAAGGATGAGTTTAGCCTTGAACACCCTAATAAAACAAAAACACCAAGAACAAAACCAGAAATACATTGAAACAAGAAGCCATGAAAGGAAATAAAAAAGCTTCACAAAACCATAACAATAACACACCAAAGAATTCTGCATTTTTCAAGAAAGTAAAAGTAAAGAGTCTTCCATGATAAGGCAACCAACCTTACTCCAAGCTATGGCAATGAGGGTTTGAGAAGATCTCCCTTTCCTATAATCCTTCCTTGCTAAGTCCACAAAAACATGCTAAGTCCACTAGAAGTCTCCAAAATTGGAGAGTGGGAAATCAACCTACCAAATTCCTCTCCAACCCACTAAAATGGAAAACTCTACCTAACCTCTAAGATGATTGGGCACACTATCCAAGGGTTCTCTCTCCAACAAGAGGGAAATTAAAAATTGCAAAGAGAGGAAGACATGGCACACTTCCCAAATTTGTCACCTTCCAAAAAGGCATTTTAGACGAAGCAAAAATGGCCTAAAAACATCCTATTGGTCAAAATTTGACCCCCAATCCAATGTAAACCTATGGGGTTATCTCATTTTAACCCTAACTAACCCCTAGGGCTACCTTTAACCTCTCAAAAGTCCACTAAGAGTTGACTCGTGAAAATTTGAAATAAGAGGGAATCCCAAGGCTCAAAAACCAAGATACCTAACCTTAGGATTCTACAAGGTGACTCAAAGGTGGAAGACAACTAATAAAAAAAGCACTTGGCCATTCCAACTCACAACACATCTGTCAATTGACACCACATAAAGTTACAACACATCACTACACACATGGCATGCCAAGTAGACATTAAATTAAAATAAAAATAAACATAATTTAAATAATACATTCAAACATTACTTTACAATATTATACATAATAATAATATTGGGATGGAGCATGCGAGAGCAGGAGCAGGAGCGGGAGGCTTTTTGAATTCAGGAGCAGGCGGGAAAATAGGTATGCAGGCACTGGGTGTCTCAGAGGATGCCTGTATCGATGGAGTTCAGGAGGATCAGGACATGGAAGACTTAGCTAACAAGGATGGGGCCCCACATGATAAATAGAAAGATCCTAGAAAAGGGGATGCAGGGGTGGAAGGGATTTCTAGAGTTCTTCCCCAACTAGTCTTAGGCATGGGAGCCTAGTCATGTGATAAGGAAGGGAATGCCTTGAACCATCGGTGGTCAACACTATCTGGGGTTAAGCCCACAGACAAGTATTCTTTCCCAATAATAAAGGACCTATCTAATAAGGAAACTTGATGAAATGGTTGACCACCATATTTGTGTAATACCCCAAAATTGGCATCTTGTGATCCTAACAAATTTTGGTGCATTTAGTCCTATTTGTTCAAATTTCTACATCATCAAAGTCCTATTGTACTAGGCAATTTTTTCTCCTAATTGACTTTACTCAACTAAGTGTCAAATGAAAAAAACCTCAAATTTGCATTGATCGCATACTATATTTAATTCCTAAATATCAAAATTTATTAGCTACATAAACCCTATGATCAATTAATTTAATTACAAAGTCCTAGTGCTTTAATTAAATTAATTCCACCCCTTTTAGCTAAAACACATCAAAAGAAATTAAATAATGTTTAGTTATTTAAATGGATATCCCCATTCAGATTTAATTATTCAAATAAGTGGAAAAGCCACCCATGAGGCCATATTTCATTTATTTAATTAAATATTCTATCCAATTTGTTTCACCTCCCCCCAAGGAGTCGAAGAGTCAACTGTTTCTTTGAAAGAAACTCTTAAATCTCCACTCGGGTTCTTCTATAATAGAACCCTCTCATTCCTCATTTGAGGAGGCAATTTTTAGAGTATCAAATCGCTGGTGAATTATTGTCTCACTTTTTACATTCTCAAGTTATAATCATCTTGCATATTAGAGTAATTTCCATTGTTAGATTAATGATGCATTTCATTCTTAATTTAGTTTGCTTACAATTTTTTTTAGATTAATGTTCATTTCCTTACAATATTTTTAGATTAATCTTGCACTATCATTCTAGCTTAATTTCAATTGTAATCATTTTCTAGCATTAAATCATCCATTTTAGAGCTTGGTCTATGGTTGTTGGACTCTCAATTCTGAGAGTTACTCAAAACCCCACCTAAATAGGAGGCAGCAGGTTGATTCAAACAAGTGTGTGAAATGAGTAATTCCATATTCATTTTTGTATGTGGCTATTGAGCAATGAATATGTTGAAGTCTATGGTTGAATAAGAGGTCCACATTCAGTTATAAACATTTTGGCACCCACCGTGGGGCAGAAAATTCATTTCTGGCCTCATTCTCAGATTTTTTTTGTCAAAATTTCATACTCTATCCGTAGAGTCATACGTCCCTAGTATAGAATCTTGTGTGAAGATTCCCACTGTGTCATGTGAATTTTTTCTAGCTCTATCATTTACTCATGCAAAAAAGGTGTTTTCTCATGCGGGATTGTGCATTCTCTCGTGCGAAACCTAACATCAAAGTTTTAAAATTTTTAGTTTATGTACTTTCATGTTGCTATTTTCTAACATTTAATATTTGTTATGGTTTTTATTATCTCTGTTTTACTAATACAACATAACAGTGGGTTGCAAGACATTTGATGAAGACTTCAAAACATGCATACTTACTGACGGTTTGCTTGCAGGACGTTTGATGAAGCTATCTTAAATTTTTTTTTTTTGTTTACTGCTTTATTCACATAGTTTAAATAGGGCCTTGTGAAGATTTCTTAAGGATCTTGATAGTAGGATAGGGTAATAGGCTCTTCATTACATGGAAGTGATGTCCATGGATAAATCCGAGAACCAAATTTTGCTAGCATGATAGATACTTGGGGAAGAAATGAAAGGTAACAAATCTTTAGCACGTCCATTTGTTAGGGGATTATTCTCTTCTCTCTTTGGGAGAACTAGAAACCCAAAATATTGTGGATTGGTTGAAGAAGAGTTATCTTGGTGATAGACATGTCTGGTGTATTTGGGTAAGGTGAAGAGGTAGAGGATTATTCTCTTCTCTGTTTGAGAGTACCAGAAAATCCAACCCTTCAATCCAAGCCAAGTCTGTGTCACCTTTAGAGGACCTACCGGAAGTTGAACCTCTAGGAATGACCCAAGTGAGTACACACCTTTTTCCAGTGATTCCACCTCAGCATAATAAAGTAGCTTTGTTAAGTCTAAAGAATCCAAAGTCATGTTAACTTCTTTCTCTTGATTCATGACTATCATCTTGAGAAAGCTCTGTCTGTTGTACTGAGTAGTGCCACTCCTAGCCCTACTTGAGGGGGTGTACAATTTTTAGGTGTTAGTGTGGCTGAGAGGCACTAGCCTTGTATCGAAGACATCGAAGGTTAGTGTGAACGAAAGCCTATTAAAGACTCTCTTAGTTAGTTTCCTACCCGGTTCACCTCTGAAAGGAGACATAATCTTTACACAGGGAGGGGGAAGAATCTCTCCACTAGATTCTCACCATAGGCATGCACCTGGACATTTAAAGGTGGTATATGACACTGGCCCCTACTTCAAGGGTAACCTTTGAACATATATTATTGAGTCTTTGGAAACAACAAAAACATGGGCGTCCTCTAGGGGTGACACGACTGTGTGAGGTGAACATATGCACATAAGTTATGAGGCATGGATTTTATCTTCTCTACCATTTTTTTTTGTAGGGATAACTAAGTATTTTTTTTTAGTCTTAAATTGTCCAACATCATCAAACTTGTCAAGACTCCCATGATTCTTCTGAGTTTCTTTGTCCTCGGTGGAATTGTTTTTTAGTACTGATTGCTTCACTATTGCTTGTTAAGTCCCAAAATCTATGCATGTTAACGAGTGATTGAAACATTCAAACTGAGATTTTTTGATTCAAACTATCCCAAATCTATCATAAAATTGGAAATTCTACCAAAGAATAGTTCACGCTGTCTCGAAATCTGATTCTATCTTGAAAACTGTGTCAAACTGTCAAACTTTGGTCTTTTCCCATGTGAGATTTTAGTTTCCTATACATTTCCTCATGTGAGACAACACATCTTCATGCGTAGTTTAGTATTTCCTCACATGAGACAATACTTCTTCATGCGAGAATGTACCCTAATTTTCAAAACAATGAGCTATTTCCCGTCAGTTGGTCAATTTTTTGCCTGATCTGGTTTTTGTCTGGGGTCTGTCTGCCTATCCTCCTATTGTGCACTACCTAAAATTAGATGTCTCGGGCTAAGAACTAAATGATTACTACTTAAACACACATTTTCTCTCTATTATCTATCCTTTTCTACTATGCTCTTGTACCTTGCGATGTGATAGTCACATCTTGGCTATTCTAGCCTTACTCTCAATGATTCATGCCGGGCATCTCACTTTTATCACTTTTTTTCTATCCCAGAGATAGACATTTGAGCATAATCCTAAGTCCTCTCTGGTCACTCAATCTTTGTATGTGATTGTTACAACTAGAAGTGGCAATGTATTCCCCTTATGTGGTACTGGACAAGGTAGAGTTACACCTCGCAACCAAGGAATGGGTCATTCTGAACCTGTCACACAATCTGAGTGCTATGGGGGATCCTCACATTCTTCCTTGATGTGTGCATTAAAAGAGAGCCCATCTCAATCCTTATCTCCTACCAGTCAACCTAGCGTCAGATGTTTGTTCTGCATAGAAATTAGTCTGAATTAGAATCCAGTGTTCCAGGAGTGTTATAATTCATTGTTTCAAAGTCAGCCTAACTTATTGTTTCAACAATAGCATAACCCATTGTTCCAAGACCAGAAAAACTCTGAAGGGTTGCCATCTAAAACTGACCCTATTGATGTAGCAAAGGTTACCTTAGCCACGACCTCTCGGCATACTACACAAACTTGTACTAAGTTTTTGCACGTTGCACACTCACACACTAAAAAGATGGAACAACAATGCCAATACCAAGAGGGTGAATACAACAAAAGTCATGATCAATCTCAAAATGACAAGCATCATGATCAATCTCAAAATGACCAACATCTATATCAATCCCCAAGCATTTTTGAAATTCTTGGTAATGACGATGAGGAGATAACTCAAAATGACATAGATGCCACAAAATCCAATAAAAGTCTTCTCAAGATGATGGAAATCCTCCTTATAGAAGAGAAGGAGAAATACTTTCTCAAATTGGCCAAACAAGGGGCCAAGTTACCTCTAGATTACAAAGTAGAGACACTTGTGGTCAAAGAAAAAGAAACCCAGACCACTAAACTGCAAAGGTTAGTTTGAGACATGCAATACCAAATTAGTCAACTTGCGAAGGATAAGGATAAATCAGCACAATAGTTCACACTGGAAAACATCTGTCCTTTCCCATTCGATAAAAGTCTTCGCATGCCTCATTTTCCCAAAGGAGTAGAGCTTCCCAAATATGACAAATACTTGGGTACTACTAATCCCCAAGATCACTTAAGATATTTTTGTGCTCTATCTATGGAGTTTATACATGATAAGACTTACCTCATGCATCTCTTTCTACGTAGCTTGGGTGGATGTGCTATGGAGTGGTTCTCTCGACTACCCACTGGCATCAAGTCTTTTGAATAAATTGCCAATTTGTTCCTCTAGCACTATTCAAACAATATCTAGCATCCAATTAATATCTGAGACCTTTGAAATCTGAAACAATGAAAAGGGGAACCTTTCTTGTCATTTCTCCATTGATGGAGACAACTCTGTACAAAATAGCCTCGCAAACTACCTGAGTCTGAAAAGCTCGATATCTTTTTAGACAATCTTGTCCCTGATTTTGGGTATCAAGTACAGCTGCAAGGCCCCCTAACTTTCAATAATATGATTAAACAACCTGTGAGAATAGAAGCATTCATGGTTAAGAAAGGAGAGCTAACTTTGCACAAGGATAACAAGCAGGGGTCTTCCTCCTTAAACAAGGACAAAGCTAAGTTTGTCAACAAAAACTAGGATGTTGTGAATGATGGAGTATTTTGATAATGTGACCCCAAAATCTTTGAAGACTATTTTCAACCTTACCTCTAGTATGCAGGTGGCCAAATCCACTAAAAAGGCTATGAGAGATACTCAACCACCTTCAAGAGTTTCCAAAAACAAACCTTGGGCCCCACTACCCAAACGTGAGTTCACTTCCCTAGGAGAACCCCTTGACATGGTTTACAAGACTCTCATGCAAAATCAAATACTCGCTTCTTTGTAAAATTTGCATCCTTATGATCTGCAACCACAACCTGCATGGTGGAATGAAACCACATACTATGATTACCATCAAAACAAGGGTCCTCAAACTTCCAGCTACATTCAACTTCGACATAAGATCCAATATTTTATCGAAAATGGTGATATTTTTGTGAGTGGTCATAACAAGAACTTAGATCATCAGGCATTCAAAGACCCTTTTCCTCCTCATGAGAAGGGTGAATCTTCTAAGACCAAGAATGCCAACACTAAAGTTAACTACACATACAGTGCCAATGACAATGTCATTAATATGGTTGAACCTGTTGAGATCAAATAATGTGATGTGATCACCATCAAGGGAAGCAAGGATTCTCCTAGGCCTAAGACTCCATGTGTCTTGTAAGGCCCTATGTCTCATTCTTCCAAACCAAAATAATCTCAGGCTTGTGCGAATGTTGTTACCCGATCTCGTGCGAAGATCGTTCTTAAGGGTCCCAAGCCCTCTACATCCACACCAAAACAACCTATGGGTGAAGCTATTGTTGGCCCCACCAAAAAGAAATCAAAATTGGTCCCCACACCTAGCACTGCTAATTACAACATCCTAGACTAGTTACAATGTACCAACTCTCAAATCACTATCATTGAGCTGTTGAAGATCTCACCTACTCATAGGCAGATTCTTGATGAAGCCCTCACTGAGGAAAATGTCCCAAAAGATTTGGATCTTGACCGGTTTCAATCCATGGTGGGTCACTTGACCTCACCCCATTATCTCTCTTTCTTTGAGGAAGATGAACATTCACTGAGCCATCCGCACAATGCCCCTCTACATATTGAAGTCATGATATGCCCAAAGTGCATCCGCCATGTCCTCATTGATAATGATGTTTTCCTCAATATTTGTTCACCTAACCTGCTCACCCAATTAGGCTACGATGAAGATTGCATAGATGCCTGCAATAAAATCACCATCAAGGCATATGATGAAGAGGAACAAAAATCCAAAGGTCTAATTGTGCTGCCAATCCGAGTTGGACCTATTTAGAGGGATGTCATCTGTCAAGTTCTAGACATTCCCCTTGCATACAACATACTGTTGGGAAGACCATGGATTCATGAAATGCATGTAGTTCCATCCACATATCATCAATGTATCAAGTTCTCATTCCACAGAGCAAAAGTAATAGTACCTACCAATATGGGCTATTCTTGCAATACGCTCACACAATCTGCTAACAGCTTTGTCCCAACCAATAAAGAGTCTACTGAATTTTCGATGCCAAACTCAAAGAAATGGAATAGACTCTAAAGCTCAAAGATATAGGCATGGGGGGTATCAGATTGAACTTGTGTTTTCATTAGCAGCTCTACCTCCATCTCCATGTTCCTACAAGAGATCCTTTGAGAGAAATAATTCCTCTGACATTTCTCCTCAAATAGTCTATGATGGAGCCTTTGTATGGGCCACAACACCACTAGAAGATGAGGATGAGGACAGGGCTATTATAGCTTGGGTTTATAAAGGAAAGGACACATTTGAAACAATCACTCCAACTCATGACTTAGAACAAGAACCATACAGTGAAGCCTTCAAAATCATGAAGCATTTTGGTTACAAAGAGAGTGGCCCTATAGGGGTGAATGACAATGGCTTACTTGAACCAATTGAAGCCACAGGTCATCGAACCAAGGACACCACAAGTATAGGCTTCAAGAAAATCTTGTTTCATTTAGGGATTAACAAATTCATACCAGAACTAGAATTCCAACTGAAACCTAAAGACACTACCAGAGTTGCAAATCTAGAGGATATCTTTCCCTATCCCATTCCTCCAGATCTCGCTGCATTCTTTGCAGAACCAGATGACTTTGTACCACATGTCAGTATGATAGAGACTGATAGTGATTCTCATGACACTGCCTCAGTTACTCCACTAACATATGAGTGGTTGATAGAAATGTAAACTACTAATCCTAATTATGTGGGTGAAATGTACATGCCACCATTCTTTCAAGAGTAGTTCAAGAAAGAATAAAACCAGCAAAACATTAATACTACAAGAGATGAAAATGAGTCAGATGGTATAGCTATTATTGATGGAATTCCTATATCAAGCATCACTGACTCGCATGAGTATGAGTTTGATTCCTTGTCTGATGGAACTTTTGATAAAGATATAGATGTTGTTCTTGTATATGAAAACCTTCTCAAAGTAGGTGAAGGGTTTAGTGTTAGGACAACTGAGTGCGATTCCACTAACATTAACATACCCTCTACTTCCAATGTGGGGTCTTGAAGGGACTCAAACACACCTCTAGATGAGATTGCTTTAGGTCTCAACTTGCTTGTTCATGCTTTCGATGACTATACTGTGAACGCACTCGAACCCACCACTTCTCTTTCACTCCACCATCCTGAACTCATCAACTGGAACTCTCCCTCCCCATCTAGAAAAGTCCTTACATTCTAGAATGACTATACTCTTGCCTAACACCTTAACGTTTTCTAACCTGTAATGCTTTCCACCAGTGAAGATAGTATCAACATGACTGAAGCTAATATCAATTATCTCATTCACAAAATTAAAAGAAAAAAGAATAGGCACTCTGATGGTGAAAGCCACATTGTGGTAGTGTCAGAGCCAAAAAAAGTAAAAATAAAAGATGTATCCGAGGGTGAAAACCTCTCTAAGGCATGCGAGGATGGGATACTTGATACACTTCCAAGTCATTTTCAAGAAAGATCATCAATGCTAATTGAACCAACCCAACCAATGAACTTGGGCATGGAAGCTACACCTCAGATTATTCATTTTGCACAGTCACTATCTATAGAAGAGTAAGAAGAATTCACCAGTTTCTTTTGAAGCAAGAAAATCAATTTTGCATGGACTTATTCTGATATTCTTGTATTGGATCCCAATCTGATCATGCATCACTTGTCTATTGCACCAGGTGTCAAGCCTATTAAACAAAAGATTCATAAGATGCATCCACATGTGGCACTCTTAGTCAAGGCGGAGTTAGAAAAACTTCTCAAAGCTGGTTTCATTAGAGCCATTGACTATGTGGAATGGATTTCCAATATTTTTCCAATTTCTAAGCATGATAAGTCTATCAGAGTCTGCACATATTTTTGAGATTTGAACAAAGCTTGTCCCAAGGATGACTTCCTATTACCCAATATTGACATGATTGTGGACATGACTACGGGTTATGAAATGTATTCACTAATGGATGGTTTCTCTGGTTACAACCAAATAAAAATTGCACCAAAAGACCAAGAAAAGATAACCTTCACTTGTGCTTGGGGAACTTTCTATTAGAATGTCACGCCCTTTGGACTTAAAAATGCTGGAGCTACATATTAGAGGGTTGTCACCACTATTTTTCATGACATGATGCACAAAATGATGGAAGACTATGTGGATGACACTTTGGCTAAGAGCATGGAATGGAAGGCACATCTTATAGATCTAGGTCCTATACTAGATTGAATGGAACAATTTAGTCTAAGGCTCAAACCAAAAAAGTGTGCATTTGGTGTTACTTCTAGCAAGCTATTGGGTTACATCATTTCTGTGAAGGGCATAGAAGTCGATCCAAAAAAAGTTCAAGCCATCATGGAGATGCCTCTGTCATGCAACATCATTCAGATGCGAGGGCTCCAAGGCCAGTTATAGTCCATTAGGTGCTTCATTGCACAACTAGCCGATAAGTCATGACACTTCACCAAAAATTTACATAAAGGTGTGACTTATGAGTGGAACAAAGACTGTGACAAAGGGTTCACACAAATCAAAAAATACCTTGCAAATCCACCAATACTAATGCATCCCATTCATGGGAAGCTGCTCATCCTTTACATCTTAGCTATAAATACATGTTTGGGTGCCCTGTTGTCTCAAGAACATAAAAATAACAAGGAATGAGCCATTTATTACATCAGTAGAACACTAGTTTCATATGAAGAAAATTACTCCATCATAGAGAAGGCTTGCCTAACAGTGGTGTTTGCTTCACAAAAATTGCGGCTCTACATGCTTTCTCACACCACATGTCACATTGCTAAGATTGATCCTTTAAAGTATTTACTCAGCAAAGCTGCCCTCACAGGTAGATTGGCAAAATGGGTCATGATACTCAGTGATTTTGACATTGAGTATGTAGAGAGAAAGGCCATAAAAGGACAAGAAATTGTAGATCAATTGGTAGAAGCTCCTCTTAGGGATCATTAACCACTAAACATTGAGTTTCCAAATGAGTCCATAATGCTTCTTACACATCAAACATGGAATATGTTCTGCGATGGATCATTCACCCATAGGGGTCAAGTGTCAGGATATTGTTCATCACACCACAAAGATATTATTTACCTAAAGCATACAAGATGTTGTTTCCATGCACAAACAACATCATTGAATATGAAGCTCTGATCAATGGCATGAAGATAGATGTTGAATGGTGTGTGGATGAACTTAAAGTCTTTGGAGAATCACAATTGGTCATCAGTCAGGTCAGTGATGTCTATCAGACAAAGGATGAAAAGTTGGTGCCTTATAAATAGATGGTTGATGATCTAAGAAAGTGCTTTGCACATATCACTTTCTAGTAGATTCCAAGAGCAGATAACAAAGTAGATGATGCAATGGCTACTCTTGCCTCTATGCTACAGATGCCTATAAATGAATTCTGACATAAATTCCTAGTGGAAACATTACGCTACCCATCCTACAATACCCCTAAATCTAGGATGATCTATTCAGTCATTGGACATGACTCATCCCACTAACATCATATCTACTCCTACCTCCATGACCAGATTGTTCTGGACACTTACACCTAAAATGAGAAACATCACCTAATCCACAGTGCTTCATGCTATCTCATTGTAGCTAACGACTTGTATAGGTGAGGTCTAGATGGTACCCTCCTTAGGTGTTTATAACCCGATGAGTCTAAACATGCATTAGCTGAGGTGCATGAAGTCATATGTGGTTCTCATTTGAGTGGCTTGACATTGGCTCGCAAGCTTATTAGAGCTTGTTACTATTGGCTAGATATGGAAAATGAAGCTACACAATATGCCAAATCTTGCAAATAGTATCAGCTACATGGGAATCTGATTCACGCTCCTGCCAAGGAGCTCATTCCCTTCATCAGTTTCTAGCCGTTTCAGCAATGGGCCTTTGATTTTTGTGGGTTAGAGTCATCCATATTCCTCTAAAGGACACAAGTTCATTATCACTGCTACAGATTATTTTACTAAATGGGTTGAGGCAGTCCCTTTGACTATAGCCGATGGTAAAACTATAGCCAGGTTCATACTGAATTACATCATCTGTAGGTATGGTGTACCCTCATCAATAATCACTGACAACGGGGGGCAGTTCAAGAACAAGGATCTGAAGGAGTTATGCACTAATTTCAAAATCATTCAGCACTGGTCTTCCATCTATTAGCCTCAGGGTAATGGGTAGGCAGAAGCATCTAACAAGATGATTCTCAAGATCCTACATCACACAGTCCACAAATTTGGATGAGATTGGCACCTCTAGATTAATTTGACTCTATGGGCTTACTGCACAAGTATAAGAACACTAAAAGGGCCTACACCCTTTGCTTTGGTTTACGGAGTGGATGTTGTGCTACCAATCGAGGTTGAGATTCCTACTTTGCGAGTCTCTCTGAAGGGCCTCATTACTGATGATGACATTAGAATATCTCGGCTACAAGAGATAGAACTACTGGATGAAATTTGGCAAGTGGCATTTGATCACCTTTGAGCATATTAGAAGAGAATTTCCAAGAACTAAAAAAAGAAGGTCAAACCAAGGGAATTCCAAGTGGGTGATCTCGTCCTAAGAGAGAACCCCAAGAACCAACAACAGCAAATCCAAAAATGAAAGTTTGAACCAAATTGGCTTGGTCCGTATATTATCACTACAGTGTTTGGGTCTGGTGCCTATCAACTCTCTACTACTGAAGGAGAACAACTCAAAGAGCCAATCAATTCTCTACATCTGAAATGATTCTACAGCTAAGACATCTTCAGAATGCTCCATGTACATACATATTTTCTGAAAAAATCCTAAAAATTGGAAAAAGTCCTGAAAAAATGATCTTAGTGAAAACTTGGTAAATAGATGCTTTGATGCATCTATTATCCTAGTGAAAACCTGGCGAACAAGTGCCTTGATAATAACAAAAAAATCAAAAAAGAAAAAATACAAAAAAATCAAAAATACAAAAATACAAAAAAAGCAAAAAATAAAAAAATAAAAAAAAAATAAAAAAAAGAAAAAAAGAAAAAAATACCAAAAAATAAAATAAATAAAAATAAATAAAAATTTAAAATTTAAAAATTTAAAAAAATGAAAATACAAAAAAAATTGAAAAAGAAAAAAATGTGCCATTAATGAAAACCTGGCATACAGGCGTCATGGTAGCAAAAATAGAATCTCTGCCAAGATGGTGAAAACTTAGTAAACAGATGCCTCTTGTTCCACAAAGCTATACCTATTTCAGCACCGCTTGGCCCTGTACAGCTACTCCTTGCTTTCCTACTTTGGTTTGTTTTCTCGTTTCCTGCCTTAGTTTGCTAGCTCATGCACTCGCTCTTAGTTACCTTCAAGAATTTGCTCGACTCTACATGGATTGAAATTGGTCACACTTGGGGCACCTTCCTAGTCTAGGGGGCATTGTCCTATTATTTTTGGAGGAACTTCCTTGCATCAGTCACTAGTGGTTCTCAGTGCACCTACATGTTGATGCTTAGCTCTCAAATCTCTCTCCTCGAAGATCTTCCCTGTATCATTCACCAGTGGTTCTCACTATCTTCCTACTGATACTTCATTTAGCACTCTGATTTCTCCTTGAGATGATTTCTCACATCAGTCACCAGTGATCTCACTGCGTCCGCCTACTATCGTCATCCTGTTGAGACTTCTCGCGCTATATACTTCCAATCCAACATCAACCCGCTTCAACTCAAACTAAAACTAGATTTGTAGTGTTCTATGAGATTTGCTGAGCTTTTCTTTTGTGTGCTCGTTCTTTTGTTTATCATTCCTCGTCGAGAGACTCCACGATGTCTAGCTTGACTGAGAGAAGCGAAGAGTGCGGACATGATCTTTTCTTTGTTTTTGTTTGCTAGTTTAGTTCCAATGATCCAAAGGATCTGTATAAGAGGGGTGTCCACTATGAGAGCCTTCATCTTATGTTGGATGGCCATGTATACCTTGACTCCTTTTATATGGAAACTTTGGTGAGGTTGGTTCTTCTCCTTGTCTATTTGAGTGTCTTCTTTCTGTTATAAGTGAAATTACAAACGCTCATCCTATGAAGTGAATGTAAGGGTCACTATGAGAATTCTTATAAATACTCATTAATCACTTATCAAAAGGAGGAACTCTCGTGTGTCTAGCATGTTTGTATGCAAGGAACATTCAGGTCATTCTAGCAACTATGCTTTTATGCTTATGTTAACTTGCTAAATCAAAACGAATAGGTGTTCAGGTCATTCTAGCTTCTTATGCCTTAATGCTTACACCCCATTCCGACAAAGCTAAGACTAATGTCATATTTTCATGATTGCAATGCTAGTGAGGGTTGTATGGCATCCTACGATCATCTGATACTAAAAACTTTGTGATGATAATTATCTAACGGGTCCAACAACCAAGTCCTAGGGATTGCATCTAGCTTAGGCTTGCATTTTCATTCTAGGCTTGCACAACGACAGCGTTTGATGCTCACTTCATGGTTTTATTCACTGAGGGTTCTCATCTTACATCCTGGGTTCATCTTGGCTGCACAAGTGTCTAATCCTCCCTCTCAATCTTCACAACATTCTTTTTGGTTAGTACCTATCATGTATTGCAATATCCTGCAAGAGATGATTAGTACCATATAGATTACATTTCCATTGCATTCACAAAGTGTATTACCATAAACTCACATGCATACATTCTACATCTACATATTCATATACATGTGCATTTATCATAAGCATAAAACAAATCATACATTGAATTTATCTATCCTTGCATTTCACATTGCATACATATATACCAATAAAACATGTTCACATACATTTGCATATTCATAAAGGAACCATGTACATCTCATATCTAATCCATACATTCATCATATAGGAAAAATCTCATAAAACATAACCATCCAAAGCAATAAATGGCACGGATAATGATACCAAAAGATGAGCTCATATATATATATATATATATATATATATATATATATATATATATATATATATATATATATATATATATATATATATATATATATATATATATATATATATATATATATATATATATATATCGATCAATGGAGTGTCTATACAAAAAATGGTGCTACTTGAGCACAGTCTATCAAAAATGGGCTACAATACATCATGATATATATCATAATCTAGCCCTGGCCATCACCACCTAGAGGTGGAGGAGGTGGCATATCTCCTTATGGAGGAGGTCCCTATGGAACTAATGGTCCTCCGACATACTATGAAAATTGTGGAACCTAGTCTGCTAGCTCTAGAACCACACCAATATAAGCCACATAATAATAAGCTTCTTGGGCAACCTCATATCATGTCGCTATCTATGCTCTCACCAGGTCATCTCGCAGCCCTCGAATCTTTCTATCCCTCTCTACAATCCGAGTATCCCGAACAAAGACCTGTATGTCTTGATCCATGAGCTCTCATTGAGCCTATCAATGCCTGTCCCAAGTCCTCCACAACAAATCCCACAGTTGTGTGGTCTCATCTCCAAGGGGTGGTCCCTATGCAGCCTAATCCTGCATGACGATATCCTCAACCTGTGCCTCCTTGTCAGGAGGTTTTTGCTGTGATGAATCACTTGTCCTCTATCTAGTGTACCTCTCTTGGGCCTCGCTGCTACCTGCACCAACATTTGTACCCATGAGCCTCAGAGGAATGGGAGTCTACCTGGTCCTCCACTTAGACACCTACTATTGTGCTACCTACTGTTGTGCTGCCTACTATTGTTGTGGTCTCTACTGCTATGCCACCTGGTGCTATAGTGGTAGCTACACAACTTGTTGTGCCTACTGACCCATGCCAACTGGATCTATAAACTGGGGATAGGGGTGTGCTAACAAATGATCCTTGTACACCGATGTCATCCCTACATCATCCATGCCCACCATATAATCCCATCAACTTGGTAGTACTCATGCCTCTATCATGCACCTATCCTGATCCAATCTCGCTCACTAGCCCTTCTTCACCTCATCGGTGAAGCGAGTGTATGTGCAATACTCCTGTGAAATGTCTTGTGGCCTCCCAAACTACCTCAAGACCTATGATAGATGAAATCTCTCAATGATACTAATAGTATGTTTGGTTACAGGATGTGAACAAAACATGTGAGGAAGCTCATGTCGGGTGTCATCCTAGACCTTGGTACCTACCCCAGCTGCCATGTCACTACCACCATGTCATCTAGCTACAACCTCCACTGCTCTATCTTACCCAGTGTTGGCTAAGTCATAGGGCCTCTGTACATGTATATGTAGGGCTTCAAAGGCTACCTAGTATCATGAAAAAATGGCCTACACATGGAAAGATGCTCCTAGACCCATATCTGTAGTACAAACACCCCTGCTGCCATGCTCCATGTATCTCAATACACAATCTTGCACATCTCATGATACATCTATGCCAGCATGCACTGGCCCCATCCAAATCTCATAGTTGTCTGATCCAATATCCTCTATAACATGCATCCCCAGTCACACTCCAGTTTGTGCTATTCTCTGTCTAGCATTAGATAGTAGCCTAGAAATGTTGCTAAAACAACCACTAACCTATGCCTTGCACCATACTGATTAACCAAGTTGTCCCATGCGATGGCCCAACCCATCACTAGATCATCCTTGAATATGGACCATAGTGCCAAAGTGTCCACTCTTAGCTGCACATCATACTCCACATGTGGGCCATGGAAGGGTACTCTCAAGATCCTATAGATATCCTCAGGGGTCACTATCATCTCCCCTTGCAGAAAATGAAAAGTGTTTGTCTCTGAGTGGAAACACTCGACCAATGCACCTAGTAGTCCATGATTTACCCAGATGTTGGGTATATCATGCAGATAAGCCAATCCTAGTTTATCGATATGCGCACCCTCTACATCATCCAAACATCGAACTAGCTCCCCAATGATTGGGTGGTGAGATCAAAACACGATGTCTAGGAGGTCAACCTGCAATGCAAGTGATGACACTCGATCAGTATCTCAATCATGATGGTTCTCCAAGTAAAAATAGAAATTGAAACTATATGTCTATCCTAAGCATGCCTCTCAAACACCCTACTCAACAAATCTTACGCAATTTTGGGCACAAACTTTGATTTTCTGCAGCAGTTTCATGCGTGAGAAAGTAGGAACCTCGCATGAGATTTCGCGGTCACACAAGATTTTATTCTAGCTTGTGTGAGAGATCTTCCTTGTAGAGGATTTCTCACATGGCTTCGACGGCCTCCTCACGCGAGCTTCCAGAGGGACCCTATGCGAGGAAGCCCTCTTTTGGCATTTTCTCATGCGGGACCTCTCCCAAGCCCACGCAAGGAAACTATTTCCTCGAGTGAGATTTTGTGGGGAAAGTCTTCAATACCATAAATCTAGCCTAAATCTACTCAAAAGTGATAAAAATTGAAATGCAAGTTGAATTTTTGACTACTCATAGGTGTGTCATACTCTACCAACCGGCTGTGTCGTCGGGAGCACTTGAATTGGTGCAATCTCACTGGCACGCTCTCCATTTCGCTCAGAGCTCTCAAAATTGCTAAAGACAAAAGTGAATAATGAATTGAAAATGACGCTTCTGGGTCTTATATAGGTTTTGACCTAATTTTCAAAAGTTCTCCATTTTGCATGAAAACTTCACTCTTGGCTAAATTAGTCATTCTAAATCCATTTTCGAGATCGAAATCAAAATTTGACAACTCTATATGGCTCAAAATTATGTTTTGAATTTTTTAGGACCGACACAATCAGACACTTGTGCAGTCGACCTTCTGATGTCATTTTCTTACCGGAATCACATTTGTATCATCACTTTCTTGACTTCTTCATCTTTTTCATCAAAAGTCAATTATGGTTGACCATGGTCAAATTTGGTCAACAGGACCTCCAGATCGCTCCATATCGCTTCTGCATCTTCTTGATTCTTCTGTAATTTGTCCTAAGTTCTAGATCTCTGATTTTATCTCTATCTACAACCTATTGCTGTCAATCATCTTTATGATGTGTCATCTTTCGATTTCGCTCCTGAGGAGGTAGGATGATTGCATCATCAAATCTTGTCAAATCAGTCTTAAATCAATCCAATCTAAATCAAAAGTCCTCATTGCTCAGGGAATCTCATCACTAGGGGCATCTTTGTGCCTCATATCTTGTCATCTTGTCATCTATCTATTAGGTATCTGAGCAATCTAACTCAAATCCTTGAGGATCAAGCTTTGTTCTGGAGATGGTTCACAAAATCTCATTAGGTATTGGGGTAATCTAACCCTAATTCTTGAAAGTCAAGCTTCATTCTAGAGATGGCTATTGAAAGCTCTTTCTGACCGATATCTGGGTGACCTAACCTAGGTCTCAGAGGACTAAGCTTTGTTCTGGAGATAGTCCTAAAAATCTGCATCAATTATCATTTAATCTCATTAAGTATTGGGGCAATCTAACCCTGAATCCTAAAGATTGAGCCTCATTCTAGGGACTGTCTTACTGCAAGTGGTAATTCGACCGATGTCTTCATAATCTAACTTAGGCTTCAGAGAATCAGGATTCATTCTGGAGATGGTTCTACAACTCGATCTAATCGGTGTCTTGGCAATCTAACGCCAACTTCCAAGGATTAAGCATCATTCTGGAGATAATCCTAAAAACCTCATCAATTGTCACATCAGACTATTCTTTGAATCAATGTGCTTCTCACACATCAATTCAAAGAGGGGCAAACTGTAATACCCCAAAATTGGCATCTTGCGATCCTAACCAATTTTGGCACATTTAGTCCTATTTCTTCAAATTTCAAATCATTAAAGTCCTATTGTACTAGGAAATTCTATCTCCTAATTGACTTTACTTGATTAAGTGTCAAATGCAGAAAACCTCAAATTTGCATTGATCACATACTATATTTAATTCCTAAATATCAATATTTATTAGCTAAATAAACCCTATAATCAATTAATTTAATTACAAAGTCCTAGTGCTTTAATTAAATTAAGTCTACCCCTTTTAGCTAAAACACATCAAAAGGAATTAAATAATGTTTAGTTATTTAAATGGATATCCTCATTCGAATTTAATTATTCAAATAAGTGGAAAAGTGATGCAATCAAGGATGGAGGATCTAATTAAGGATTGTCCAAACTTGCAGCCAACACCAACACAATGGAATAACACAGCATCAAACAAGATTTGAAAGAAAATAGATGTCTTTATTCATCAACTAACTGATTACATGCAATGTGTTGGGCTATAAGGCCTTCCCGGTTACAGCCAATTACAATGCAAGAAATAGTTCTACAAGATCACATAGGATCAACTAGCTCAACCACCAGCTCTATTGTTACAAACTATCTGATTTGCAAGATCATGCAAGATCTTTTCCACAACTTCACCAACTCTAGCTAGCCCAGGTCTGCAACACAATAGGACACTGGTAGGCACTCTAAGAAGAATCTAAACTTGTACCCGTAGGTCACCAAGCAATCTTCTGCTACCTAAGCTCGCAAGCTACTAACTCTGCTAGACCTAATCTAACTTTAGATCTCTGCTTCTCAACAACTCATGCTTTCACAGATCCACTACCATCTCCTACCCTAAACAACTACCCACACATCCTCTTAAATACAAATCTTTGGCCACAAGTCAGCTTTGCAAACAATTAAATCCCAAAAGCCATTCGGCTTCCAAAAGATACAAATATTAAATGCCAATACAATCAGCTCACAAATAACTTCACAAATATTTAATTCACCAAGTCGGCCTCTAGATCCACATAGAAGAATACAACATGCCACATCTAGGTCCCCACATGTCCAATGGTCAATCCATAACTTAAGGAACGTGACCCAAATCAAATGCACTCGTCGGCCAAGCCAAATCTCCAAGAACAATCGTCGATAAGCCAAACTACGAAGTGCCAGGAAATAGACCAAGAAAACATACCAACCAAGCTCCTCAAGCATTATCGAGCACCAGAAATGTCAAGCCTCCTTCAATGACTAAGCTCCCTTTAGCGACTGAGTCCTCTAGCGACTAAGCAATGATCATAAACACCAAGACCCCATCGGTAACCGAGCACCAAGCAACACAACACCAAGTCACCAAGTGACCATCATCCACCAAGATCCACCAGAACTTACAACTAAGAATCACCACCATGGCTGAGAAATGCCAGTCTTCTACTGAGATCACCAGCCAAATAACCGAACTCCACTAGATAGTCACCAAGCCTACCAGAATCTTTAGGAATCGAGCAATAAGCTAGGATGCCACTGCATCAAATAGCCACCCATGAGGCCATATTTCATTTATTTAATTAAATAATCTCTCCAATTTGTTTCACCTCCCCCCAAGGAGATGAAGAGTCAATCGTTTCTTTGCAAGAAACTCTTCAATCTCCACCCGGGCTCTTCTATAACAGAACCCTCACATTCCTCATTTGAGGAGGCAATTTTTAGAGTATCAAATCACTGGCGAATTATTATCTCACTTTTTATATTCTCAAGTTATAATCATCTTGCATATTAGAGTAATTTCCATTCTTAGATTAATGATGCATTTCATTCTTAATTTAGTTTGCTTACAATGTTTTTTAGATTAATGCTCATTTTCTTACAAGCTTTTTAGATTAATCTTGCACTAACATTCTAGCTTAATTTCAATTGCAATCATTTTCTAGCATTAAATCCTCCATTTTAGAGCTTTTTCTATGGTTGTTGGAATCTCAATTCTGAGAGTTACTCAAAACCCCACCTAAATAGGAGGCAATAGGTCGATTCAAATAGGCGTGTGAAATGAGTAATTCCAAATTCATTTTCGTATGTGGTTTTTTTGAAATGACTATGTTGAAGTCTATGGCTGGATAAGAGGTCCACATTCAGTTATAAACAATTTCTACCATGGCTCTCACTTTGGTTGGTAAATTTGTTGGGTCAAGGCCTAATATTGACATAGTAAGGGCTTTTGCTTAGAAATGATGGGACCTAAAGGGTCAGGTTCAATTACTACTATGGCGAAAGGCTTTCTGTCTTTTGAGTTCTCTTGCCAGGAGGATTTGGCTAAAATATTATGTGCTGGTACATGGACTATAGGTAAATCCTCTTTGGTGCTACAAAAATGGTCTCCTAATTTGAATCTTAATGATTCTTTCTTTGTTCAATCCCTTGTGTGGGTAAGATTACCATAACTTCCTTTAGAATTCTGGTATGAAGATGTCTTTCATGGAATAGCCAAATAGAGAAATGTTATCGATAGACCGACTGATAGTAGCTAGGTGGCACCTTACTTATGATAGGATTTGCATAGGTTTGGAAGAGGGAAAAGATATTCCAGAGATTATAGAGATTCACTCAAAACTAGGCAAAAGAGTGTAGAAACTAGATTATGAAAGCGTGCCCTTTGCCTATTTCCACTGTAAGAAAGTTGAAAACTATGCCAAATTGTGCCTTGTGCTCTTCACATTGGAGAAAGACATGAAAGCCAGTAAGGTGCTAAGGAAATCTGGTAACACCAAGGATCAGGCTCCGGTAGGCTCAACAATGGAGAAAAACTTGAAGTCCCAAGAGGGAACATAGGCTAACATCCAAAGAGTTTGGAAGAAAAAGGATACAAATGAGGTGAGTCCAGAAATGAATAAGAACCAAGAGGGAATGGTAGAAAATAATAGTAATGGTTTTGGGGAGATCATCCAACTTCAGAACAAAATTTTGGTGGATAGGGAGGATTTTCTTCCCCTAAATAAGACTGATAAGGTTTTGGAAGTAAACACCCTTCAAGACATCTCAAGAGAGGAAAATGCTATGGAAGAGCTGATATTAGATGAAGGAGGGGACTCTTGCTATGGGATGGCCCTTCTATGCTTTGTTTTGGATTCCCTTGAACCTTCTTTGGAAGATGGGATATCTAGAACTAAGCAATACATACAAATGGGTGTTTCCTCATAGGATTCAAACCATAATCATAGGACAGAATGTGCACCTTCTGGGAAGATTTTAAAGATGGAAGAACTGCTAAAATCAGCTTCCCTGGGGCAATTTGCAAGAATTTAAGAAATCTTTGTGAAATATAAAGAAGGGGAGGAGGGAGAATGGACTAAAGTTTAGAAGAAGAAGAAATCGAATAGCAGGGATCCTTCCCCGGTCTCTCTAGTAGAAACTAGGAGAATAAATAAAGATGATGTAAGGGCTAAATCAAAAACTCCAAGGAGAAATAAATCTAGCCAAGTTAGGAAAGAAGAAGCCAGCAAGAATATAATGGATGGAACCCAAAAGACCATCCTGGAAGCTTGTACCTCCAAGAAGAAATGAAAATCCTCTCTTGGAATATTTGTGGGCTAAATGGCTCATGTAAGAAGGATGTCATTAGGAATATGATTAGGGATTATAGATTGGATATTATGTTAATATAGGAAACTAAGATGAAGAAGGATAAGCTTGAAGGCATTAGATTCTGTAAATCTATGGATATGACTACTTCTAGCTTGAAGGAGCTTCAAGAGGTCTGATGATTATGTGGAACTCCTCTCACTTGAAGGCTGAAGTCATCCATGAAGAAGGTAATATGCTTGATGAAGGGTGCTCCCCTTAATACCACAAACACATAACAGAAACAGAGAAACCACAACAATATGCAAGAACAAAAAATTAACTTCTTATTATCTCCACAAATGTGGAATTACAAACTTTTAGAATTACAATATGCAAAGCCACATGGGCATTCCCTTACAATATTCTGTAGGACAAAGCCTCGAATCAATACCCAGATCTACTACCCAGAACTATTCTGAACTGCCTAAGACAATAATACAGCCTTCCTTATATAGGCAATTTTTCCACCGCCTGGGAAGGTTCCAGAATTTTTAGCCAATAAGGTCGACCAAACTTAGAATTATTTTATTTTACATTTTATTACATCATAGTCGGCTCAAGATAACCTTTGAAACCCGAACAGAAATTTTGAAGAAAATTATTTTCCGCCATTTCAGGTGGCCCAACTTCCGAAGACCATAAGTCATCACCAGTTGACCCGATCGGCTATTATAACCCCATTTCGGAAATGCCATGAAGCGCTCTACAGGCTTGACTGGCGCAAGCACCCGTCACCCAAATTTTTGACCTCATCCAGGGCCTCTAAAGCCTTCAAAACTGAGTTCAAAGTTTCTGTACCCTACTACCAATACCGAAAATCTTCAATATCTTCCAATATACACTTGATCTGGCAATGAAACTTTACTGGCAGACTTATATGACCAAAATGAACCTCCAAGAAAGAAATCAGATCATTCTGAGCACATACAAAAATTACCAAAAATAGTAACTTTCCATAAATAACAGCTCTGCACAAAATAACCCTTATTGAATATAAAAACATAAATATTTTTGGGTGATGCAAGATTGCTCTTACACCCAGGATGCTCCTGCATCAGACACCCGGGGTAATTTGAGAAGTGACCTTGTCACGACTCAGGTGTGTAGAGGAAAACCAAGACGGTTAACCTCCTCCTTTGTTAGCCATGATGAATCTTCAACAGGTCATCCTTTCCACTTGACCAGATATTCTTCATATGTCCTGTTCCTTGTGCTTCTGCCAACACGACTATCCAGTATATCTTCAATCTCCTTAGTGTCTGAACTAGTTGCTGGAATACTCCACTGTGCTACTGTGATCTCATCTTCAACACCTCCTTCATGATACTCTGTCAGATCTGAAATGTTAAACACTGGTGAAATATTTAGCTCAGTAGGCAATTCTACCTCATATGCATTTCCTGAATCATGTTTCTTCAATATCCTGCATGGTCCAAACTTCTTCATTTTCAGCTTGTTATATGTACCAACTGGAAACCGCTCCTTTCGCAAATGAACCATGACTTCATCACCGACCTGAAATTTTTTATACCTCCTTTTCTCATCTACCTTAGCCTTATACTGTGTGTTCATCTTGGTAATATGCTTCCTCACCTCCCCATGGATGTTCTTCAAGTGTTCTGCAAAATCCTCAGCTTCAGCACTACTTATTTCTCCTTTATCTATCTTTCTCAATTCAGATGCATTTCTTGGACTACTTCCATATACAATCTGGAATGGTGATTTACCAATGCTCCTGTTGACAGAATTATTGTATGCAAATTCTGCCTGTGGTAAAATCAAATCCCATCCCGTTGGCTTATCTCCAACCAAACATCTCAGCAAATTTTCCAAACTCCTATTCACCACCTCTGTCTGTCCATCAGTCTGTGGATGATGTGATGAACTGAACTTCAAATCTGTCTTCAACTTCTTCCACAATGTACGCCAGAAATATCCAACAAACTTAGTGTCCCGATCTGAAACTATGGTCTTTGGCAAACCATGAAGTCTCACTACTTCTCTGAAAAACAATTCTGCTATATGAATAGCATCATTAGTCTTCTTGCAGGGAATGAAATGTGCCATCTTTGAAAATCTATCAACCACCACAAAAATTGAATCATGTCCCCGCTGTGTTCTTGGTAAACCAAGAACGAAGTCCATACTGATATCCTCCCAAAGCTTCTCTGGTATAGGTAATGGCTGATACAACCCTGTATTCTGCTTCACTCCTTTCGCCATCTGACATACTCTGCAACTCTGTACAAACTTCTTCACATCTTGCTGCAACTGCGGCCAATAATAATTATCACTAACCAAACCAACAGTTTTATCACAACCAAAATGTCCAGCCAATCCTCCACTATGCTTCTCCTTGATGAGATTCTCCCTCATAGAACTTCATGGAATGCACAACTGACTCCCTCTGAATAGCATATCATCCTGGATGATGAAATCCAACCATTTCGTCCTGTCTAGAGTAACAGGTTCTGTACAAGCTTTCCAAGCTTCACCAAAATCAGGATCCTCTGGATACAAATTCTTGAGTTCCTTGAACCCAACCACTTCAATCTGCATTTCTGTCAGCAATAGTTGCCTTCTGCTAAGAGCATCTACAACCCTATTAGACTTTCCACTCCTATGTTTCAAAACAAATGTATAACTCTGCAAAAACTCAACCCATTTCAAATGCCTTTGATTCAATTTTCTTTGACTATTCAAATATTGCAAAGCTTGATGATCGGTATACAACACAAACTCCTTAGGAAGTAGATAATGTCTCCACTTCTTTAATGCCTGAACTATAGCATAAAATTCCTAATCATAAATAGAATACTTCCTCTTGGCATCATTTAACTTCTCACTGAAATACGCAACAGGTTTACCTTCTTGGCTCATAATAGCTCCTATTGCAGTACCACTAGCATCACAATCTACTTGAAACACCTTATTAAAATCTGGAAGTGCTAAAATAGGTTGTTCTGTAACTTTTTGTTTCAACAATTGAAAACTCTTTTCTGCCCCATTAGTCCACTTAAACTCTTTTCTATCCCCTCTCATTGTTTCAGTCAAGGAACCACAAATACTGCTAAAATTTTTGATAAATTTTCTGTAAAAGCTAGCCAAACCATGAAAAGATCTTACCTCAGTAGCACTCCTTGGAGTAGGCCATTCAAGGATAGCCTGTACCTTCTCTGGGTCCATTTTTAGACCTTCTGCTGAAACTATAAATTCCAAATACACTAACTCTTTCTTCACAAAACTGCACTTCTTCAAATTAATCAACAATTTCTCTTCTCTCAACTTCTCAAATACCATACGAATATGCATCATATGCTCATCCAATGTCTTACTAAAGATCAAAATATCATCTAGGTAAACAATGACAAACTTACCCAAAAATTCTTTCAGAACCTCGTTCATGAGCCGCATGAAAGTGCTCGGTGCATTGGTTAGCCCAAAAGGCATGACTAACCACTCATATAGTCCTTCCTTTGTCTTGAAGGCAGTCTTCCATTCATCTCCTTCTCTGACCCGAATCTGATGATATCCACTTTTCAGATATATCTTTGAAAAATACACAGCTCCACTCAAACAGTCCATAATATCATCCATTCATGGCAATGGAAACCTGTACTTGATTGTGATCTTGTTTATTGCCCTAGAATCTGTACACATCCTCCATTCTCCATTCTTCTTTGGTGCTAATACTGCTGGTACAGTACAGGGACTTAGACTCTCACGGATCAATCCTTTCTGTAACAACTTATGTACTTGTTTGTTCAACTCTTCACTTTCTGCAGGTGTCATTCTGTGTGCTGCCTTGTTCGGAAAACTCGCTCCTGGGATCAAGTCCATCTGATGACTGATCTTCCTGATTGGTGGTAATCCATCAGGCACGTTATCAGATACAATATCCTGAAACTCATTCAACAAATCTGCAACTTCTACAGGAACATCTTCTACTTTCTCTTTACCAGCTTTTGGAATTAAAGCAAAACATACATGCTCATGCCTCATACCATCTAGGAAATTTCTTCCATCAACAAAAGTTATCCTTGCATTACCACATACCTTTTCTTCAGTCTCCTTCAATGGTTTTAGCTTATGCCACACTCTATCCTTTGTCAGGGAATAGGTATTCGCACGACCATCATGTACAGCACATCTGTCAAATTGCCACGGTCTACCCAACAACATATGACATGCATCCATAGATATGATATCACACAATACCGCATCTTGGTATCCGCCAATCTTGAACTTCACCAGGCATTGTTCATTGACCATGACCTTGTGGTCATCCTGTACCCAGGCAATCCGATATGGATGTGGGTGTTTCTGTCTCTTGAGCTTCAACTTTGTCACCATCTCTTCTGACACCAAATTGTCAGTGCTTCCACTATCGATAATCACATCACAACATTTACCTTCACACTTGCACCTGGTGCGAAACAAGCTCCTCCTTTGCTCAGGTTCATTCTCACCACTCAACAGGACTCTTCTGTTAATCAATGTTTCTCCTCTTTCAGCATCTTCAAAATTTGATGATCTGGCATCTTCATCTACATGTGCAACTCTGGCCTGGCCTTCATTTCTCCTGTCTGTTCTGCCTTGGCGCTGAGGACATTCAAATGCCCTATGACCTTCTTCTCCATAGTGAAAACATGTTCCACGGAAGCCACCTCTTCCAGATCCTTGTCCTCTTCCTCTTCCTCTCTGATCTCTATTATTCTGATCCTGGAAGTGATTGGAATTATTTCCTCGCTGATTCTGACTGCTACTGGCCTCATCCTTCTTTTTCAGATCTTCATTTCGGCCACCGTATGACCATCCACCAGATTGTCCACCGCGACCTCTTCCATTTTGTCTGCTCTCAAACTTCTTGTTCAGCTTTTCCTCTACTTTTAGGGCAAACTGGTATGCCTCTTCAATACTGTTCATTCGAACCAGATTCAGCTCCTCCTGAATGCTTGGCCTTAACCCATTAAGGTATCGGGCAACTTTCTCCTTATCAGCTTCTGCATGGCCTGTTCTGATGAGAAGTCGATAGAACTCCTCTGTATACTCCTGAACAGATCTTCCTGCTTGCTTCAAACTCTGCATTTTCTTCAGTAGGTCAAGCTCATAATCAACGGGAATGAACTGTCGCTTCAATTTATCCACCATCCGATCCCATCTTGTGATTTTATCTTTCCCTCTTCTATTTCAGTCCAACTGAATTTCTTGCCACCAGATCTTCGCATGACCTTTCAATCTGGCCTTCACAAATTTGACCCTATCAGAATCATCAACATCTTCGTACTCAAAATATTCCTCACATTCATTGATCCAATCAATCAATTCCTCTGGGTTAAGATTTCTAGAAAATGTAGGAACTTCAATCTTAGGTCTTTTTCCAATCTTGGAAATGGCTCGAAAAAGTCTTTCTTCCTCCTGGTTCACAATTTCAACTTCTCCTTCTTGATATTCTTCTTCGACTTCATCCTCGCTTTCGTCTCTGACATTAAGATTCATTCCTCTATGAATCTCTTCTTGCAATGCTCACACTTGTCTCTGCAGCTCTCTAACCTCAGGTGTCACAGCACCAGGTCTTCCGCCACGTTCTCTTCGTGGAGGCATTTTCACGATGCGCGTTGAAACCCTAACCACGGTCCTGGTGCAAACTGCCTCACAGTCGGCGATCTGTTTACACACTCAAGAACTCCTGCTCTGATACCACTTGATGAAGGGTGCTCCCCTTAATACCACAAACACATAACAGAAATAGAGAAACCACAACAATATGCAAGAACAGAAAATTGGCTTCTTATTATCTCCACAAATGTGGAATTACAAACTTTTAGAATTACAATATGCAAAGCCACATGGGCATTCCCTTACAATATTCTATAGGACAAAGCCTCGAATCAATACCCAGATCTACTACCCAGAACTATTCTGAACTGCCTAAGACAATAATACAGCCTTCCTTATATAGGCAATTTTTCCACCGCCTGGGAAGGTTCCAGAATTTTTAGCCAATAAGGCCGACCAAACTTAGAATTATTTTATTTTATATTTTATTACATCATAGTCGGCTCAAGATAACCTTTGAAACCCGAACAAAAATTTTGAAGAAAATTATTTTCTGCCATTTCGGGTGGCCCAACTTCCGAAGACCATAAGTCATCACCAGTTGACCCGATCGGCTATTATAACCCCATTTCGGAAATGCCATGAAGCGCTCTACAGGCTTGACTCACGCAAGCACCCGTCACCCAAATTTTCAACCTCATCCGGGGCCTCTAAAGCCTTCAAAATTGAGTTCAAAGTTTCTGTACCCTGCTGCCAATACCGAAAATCTTCAATATCTTCCAATATACACTTGATCTGGCAATGAAACTTTACTGGCAGACTTGTATGACCAAAATGAACCTCCAAGAAAGAAATCAGATCATTCTGAGCACATACAAAAATTACAAAAAATAGTAACTTTCCATAAATAGCAGCTCTGCACAAAATAACCCTTATTGAATATAAAAACATAAATATTTTTGGGTGATGCAAGATTGCTCTTACACCCAGGATGCTCCTGCATCAATGCTCCTCATAAATTTTACTAGTATTAAGGATAATGAAAGCTAGATTATTATGAATATTTATGCTCCTAACTTTAAAAAAGGTAGAAGATCTTACTGGGAAAAACTCAAAGGCATTGGCTCTTTATGTAGCCTCTCTAAGGGGATAATCATGGGGGACTTTAACACTCCCCTGAAAGAAGGGGAAAAATAGGGAGGTGTCTCTCATGACTTGGAAAGCAGGCAAGATCTCATGGAATTCATCAATAACCAAGCCCTCTTAGATGTGGACCTTCAAGGTGCAAGTTTTACTTGGTCCAACAGGAGAATTGGGTGGGAGTTCATCCAAGTCCGTCTAGACTATGCTTTGATCAATGTTGATTGGCTGAATTTTTACAACTATAATCTATCTTCTTTGGTGAGGATTGGTTCGGATCACTCTCCCCTCTCTCTATCTCTAGATTTTCTTGCCAAGAAAAGGAATTTCCCCTTCAGATTCAAGAAGATATGGACCACCCATCCTAACCTGATAAATAAAATTAAGGAATGGTGGAATATAGATGTTAAAGGTTTGGCTATGTTCAGGGTGGCTAAAAAACTTAGAAATATCAAGGTGAATGTCAAACAGTGGAACAAGGATGAGTTTGGTAATATCTTTTCCTCTAAAGATAAGGCTATCTCGGATCTTAACCTTGTTCATGAGGAAATCTAGAGAGAAGGGTATGATGAGAATAGGTTGCTTAAAGAGAAATCTTTGATGTCTGAATACCACAATATAATAGGGAATGAGGAAATTTTTTGGAAGTAGAGATCCATATCCATTTGGTTAAGGGAAGGGGACCAAAACACTAGGTTCTTTCACTTGTCTATGATGAAACACAAGGCTACTAACAAAATTAGTAGTATAAAGAGGGGGGACCATCTCTTGCAGGAGGATAAGGATATTGCTAATGAATCTATTGTTTTTTTCTCCTCCTTTCCAAAGATCATGAGCTTTCATAGGAGGATTAGGATACCCTCCTGAGAAACATTCCCAAAATCATATCTGAAGATCAAAACAAATTTTTATGTGCTATTCCAAATATGGAAGAAGTTAAAAAAGCCTTGAACTCTCTCCCTGGCGACAAAGCCCACTACAACATTTGGGGTCAAATTTTGACACCAATTTATGATGACACTACCATTTGTGTGTGTGTTTTTGTGTTTTTTTTGCAAGTTCCCCCAATGGTGTTGTAATAGCGATGGTGACATCATAATTTTGACACCCGCATGATTATAAACAAAAAAAAAGAAAAAGAAAGGCTCATTTTTAATTTTTGTGATCGAGTTGTGTGTGTGAAGAGGGCATCATGTACGAAGAGGGCACTAGATTTTTGCGTGCTCAAAAAGGGCACTGGAATTTTGCATGTGTGAAGAGGGCACCATGCGTGAAGAGGGCACTGTACTTTTACATGCTCAAACTAGGCCCTAACTCTACATGGATTCGAGGTAGGCATTCAAGTTTCACTCCTCGTCTTCTCTGCATTCTTTTATGTTTATGTTTATTTTCTATAGATTTAAATGGCATTGTATTTCATTGGTTTTATGCCATGTCTTTTTTATGACCCATGAGCTTTGAAGCTAGGGTGTCCATTTATTACTTGTTTTCTCACTTCTTGGGGCCTGTGAGTTTTGATATGGGCATACATGATGTAAATTTGGTCACTATTTTTCCTTCTCCATGTACAACCCATGAGCATTAGGGTACCATGAAAGGAATATAATAGAACCTCCCTAGAATGATTTCCCCTTAATTTTTCACATGCATAATCGTGCTGTCTACAAGATATTAAATTTTATGTAAGATTTAATTGTATTCAATTAAACTATAAAACTACAATGTCACACAACATTTAAATGATTCTTTTTAATGAAAAACCAAGTTGTTCCCACTACTATATTATGATTGTAGGTGAAAAGAAATAAAGAAAAGGGTAGTAAAATAATAGATACCGACTCATTCCAATTTGACACCACTTTGACAACCAATATATGTGTAAGTGGTATGAGGAGAAAGCCATTGTCAAAATATTTGATGACTGACAAATATAGACTATAATTTAGCTAATTTGCAACTCATAATTTATTACAGGTGAGCTACATGGGTTATATAACTAGACATTATCAAACTTACATGTTTCTAATAGTATTTTGTGGCAGCAAACCAAAGAGATTTACTCATTTTTAGGTGTAAACTTGATTGAAACATTGTTTACACAAATCATTTTATCTTTTGGTGTTGGAAAACCCTCTCCCTTGAACACATGACACATGTGGCCACCACAAGCTGCTAGCACATCTTATTTCAACACAACGCCCATCTAGATCAGGATGTTAAAAGTTTCAAAGTAAGCATAATAAATGGAATGAAATGTGAATGAAAGTAGTCATATGTATACTTTAAAACATGATTTTAAGCATTTGAAGACAATATAAATCCAAAAAATGATCATGGGTGGAGGTAATACATACAGTGCGCTTGATGGCGCTGAGAAGATCTTCAAAGAAAGTTGGCCAACCACCACCTGAATCAAATTTATTTAAATATTTATGTAATGGTGTGCCACAACTAGCACATTTTCATGTTCCCTCTCCCCAAAAAATTGTACTCTCCAATACCTTAGAAACTAGGGTATACATTCCAAGAGAAATCTGGAAAATAACATTTTTTGAATCTAGAAATTAACCTACTCACTTTATCTAAGATGAAAATCTACCCAACTATAAAAATATCTTCTTTGTCTATGGGTGTGTTTTGTCTCCTATGCACAAAATCATGTGCCACTATATGGTCTTCAACAAGTACAACCAGTATCTCTCATTCATTTATCTTTCACTAATCTCCTCTATAATTGAACCTCACCCCACTTGATTACTTCAACATGGATGTTTGAGAGAAGAACATAACTTGCAACATATTTAGGATTCAGCTCAAAAGAAGAGTTTCCACAAATGATCTTATATTGGTATGAGATAGATAGAAACCAAGAAAACATGTCCGCACACCAGCCACATGTTTGATTGGCATTTCTATGGTAAGGTTTGGAGTTTCTTCAAGATAGTTAAAATGGCCAGGAAGGTCAGCTATGCAAAAATAATGTTCATTTGTAGGCACAATGGAATAATAGTCGGCCATTCCATCTAAGTACTTAGATCCCTCACCCGCTAAAACTAGCATGGTTTCATGAGAATAAAACACAAGAGAAACTTATATGATTAGGGTATGCTCCACAGTGTGTCATTAGTTCACACAAGTTAAGAACATGTTTTCAAAAGCCAGTTTGTACATATTAAACAATGATGATGTTCCATGAGATGACATTATTTGAGGCATTTTTTAAACACTTCACATGTCATGTCTATGGTTTCTGCATCTTGTATACATTTCTACTCAATTGTTTGAAAATTTAACATCTGATAAGCATCCACATTCATTCATTCTTTGATGGAAATCCATACTCTTTTCCAAAGCGCTCATTCAATACAGGCTGGAATGATTCATGTACTACTTCATGCCCTATGTTAATATTTAATATGTTTAACTTCTATCTATGAATATAATTTATAAGACATTAGTACAAATGTATAAGGATTGTTGAACATAACCATGATGTATGATAGGGAGGTGGATAACGGATAGGTCTCTCTGATCATTTAATTATTGCTTGAGGACAAGCAATTTTAGGGAGGGTAGGACTGTAATATCTCCTCTCTGAAATAGTATTTTTCAAGTAAATATAAAATATTTAATCCTTTATATAAATTGTCTCAAAATACTTTAATATCTAAGTATTTAATAATAATAAATAATTATTAATTATTAATTGTTAATATTAATTCTTCCTACGGTACCTTATCCAGTAGTCGGATAGCTTGATTTGTGTCTGGAACTCATTACTATCATATGCAGCAATCATAAGACAATGGAGATAAGAATATCATTCTTGTGAGGATCAAGTATTTGGAAAAATGCAGTCTACAACAATTACGTGGCAACAATAATGCAACCAACACTAAATATTCATCAGTGAAATCAACTTATACCTCACGTAAGTCACCAAGTGTGAGACAACAATAAAATATAATTCTCAAACAATTATGCTAATCGATGGTGAGATATCTGTGATGATTTGGAAAGGAAGATTTGATAATAATTGGTGAGAAAATCTATATCTATATCATTTATACTAATGTTTACTAATCTTAATTGCAATAGACACAATGTTGGTAACAAACAAATACTTATTATTAACTATAGCTATTAGGATTGAACTGATGCATTTATTAATGTGATGTCTCATCAAATATGAAGGGGTGAACCTCTCTCCATCTTCAGAAGATATAAGAGGCCATTTAGATATATTTGGTGCTCATCATAAGGAAGAGAATAGAAAGGATAAATTATATTTCTAGCTGGCAAACATCATGTGACAACAAATTAGAATGTTGTAACTTATCTATGAATCAATACTGATCTACATCTACAAGATAGTATATTTGAATTCTATTAGAAATAAATAGCCAGTATATATCTGGCTATATATATTATGTATCTATGTTATTAAAGAAGTTGAAATAGAAAATAGATCTACATGAATTACAAGCATGGTAAGTAGACTAGAAAGATCCAAGGTTACAAACTAACAAGGGTCATTACAAAAAATTGAATCTATAATTGCTAATTCAACCATTCTCAACACACTAAATCAGATTCCATTCAAAAGAAAGAATGAAATTATATTAATATAATGGAAGCTCCCTCAAATAGAATATCTTGATCAACAAATATTGATGAGATTTCAGAGGAAGAGAACAAGAAACCTTAACTCCTTTTAGGATATTTTGGTAGAGCATATTTTAAAAATTTCTTCCCAAAACATCAACCCTCTCCCATGAGAGAAGATACCTCTAATCAAGACTTATTCTTACAGAATATTTTCATAAATTGAAATAGATAGGGGTGGTGGTTAACAACAAATAAGAGAAGTTTATAAATTTAAGAGGTTTAGGCACTATTCCCCCAAACCCTCAAGTGTTTCAAATGACTTAAAATTGCAAAGACTCTTCACAAAGTTCCTAAGTGATATATCTAGTATCCTTGGGTAGTGTTTACTTGGATTCAAAGGTTTTCAATGGTATCAGGTAACTCCCACACTCCCATTCTCCAAATCTCTTCAAACTTTCCTAGAGGCCTAATGATCCAGTTTAGTAGCCCTGCAGTGACCTTTTCAACATTCAAACTTCACACTTTTCCAAAGAAACAAAGGAATAAACCACATATCCAGATACCCTTTATTTAGTACTTCAACATATCAAAGGATTGCATAAGGTTTTTTTGGAAACATACCAAGTTGTCTGACTATACCCCTGTAAATGGGCTTGAAAAATGGTGAATTTACAAAGAAACTAGTAGTTTTATGCATCCCCAAGACCCAAACTCGAGTGTCTATTTATGTTTTCAAATGAACAAATCCAAGAGGAATTAACCCCAAAATCCTTGTAGCATTAAAAACCCCAAAATGACATCCCCAAACCCTTGTTTCTAGGGCTTCTTAAATGTCACACCTCCACTAACTTTCAGACATGAAAGATAGTTGTTTCACCAATAATTTGAAAATCTAAGATGATTCAAATCGTAATATATATCCCTTATTCAACTACTTTATTTACTGCAATACTTGTGCCACCAAATTCAATACAATTTCTTCATTCACTAACTGTGATCACTTTCTTCTTCCAATTTTATGCAAGTGAATGATATGATAAAATGTTAGTAAAGAAACATTTCATGGATTATAGGCCTTTGAATCCATGGAATGATCAATGGTTACAAAGAAAACTCAAACTGTCAAATGAAATGTATGGTAACAATGCCTATTGTGAAGTGAACGGAGACCCAGTCATGGAAATCAACTTTCAAAACATCTAAGGTGTTTGATAATACCTTCCAAGACCCCTTGGTTGTTTTGTAGGCTTGTTCCAATCAAAGATCACATGAAACATTGTATAAACAATATCAAAATGGAAAAGACATAGTCCTCCTTCACATTCACAGTCACTGTTACTTGAACCAACGTATGGAATAGTAAAATAAATTATCCTCAGAGCATTCAATAGGAGTTAATGAATGTATGAGGTTCTTCTCTAGTTCATCTTATCTTAAGATCCCAACAATGACTAATAACACTACCAAGAACATAAAGATTGCAGAAAAAACTTATATTTTATTCATTCTCTATTCTCAATATGTACCTTCCAGGCTTCTTTCCGTATAATGGAATCCTTGGTGTATTTCAAAATATCATTTTAACTACCTCAACCACATTTTTGGTGGTTATATGGATTAAAATACTAAAAAAATCCCTTAAATGGGATTTCCCTCTAAATGAACTCCTAGCCATTATTATTCAAATTTTTGAATTAAAAACCTTACAAAATATGCAACTTTTATTGAATACTAACTTTAATCAACTAACTTTTAATGCCTTAGCCCTATTTAATGACCTGATGCCTTAATCTAGACTTTTAGAATTTCATTTGACTCTAGGACACTACTGGTCCACATACAAACATATTTTGATCTTCTTAAAGACATTTTGACATATGGTAAGTCCCGATTACATGGGTTTCATTATAGGCTTAAACACTTGCCAATTTATTGGCCTTGAGCTATGATTGTCTAATCTAATCCTCTGAACCTCCTTGAACCCTTGGTAGGTCCACTTGGTCTTCATGGCCTGATTGTTTATCCTTGGTGCCCTTGCACCATTCTCCCCTCCATGCAAAGAACTCTTGCCCCAAGAGTTGGATTTATTGTGTTCATTGTGTGTTCCTATGAAAGTAAGATGTTGAGGGATGGGATAATCTCTTAGAGTGACCTACCTTGGTCTTCCACACCCTACATTCATACACAAGAAATTAAAATAAAAACTGATTGGTACTTGACTGTCTTTTCTCATGATAGTACCACTGTTGCTTAACTGTTTGCATTGTTAATCTCTAGACAGACTATATTTGTATTTGCTCTACCACCAACTTACCCCCAACTATTTTCCCTCCAATAGGACACTTGACTATCCCAATGATCACACACTTTGGTGCCAACATTCCACATTCCTTGAGACTGTCTTGCCCTACCTCAACTTCCAACCTATCTTCTTGCTTCCAACCAGTATTCACTTGGTTACTCTAACCCTACACTAAGACATCTTTTCCATACAGAAAAAGGTGTAATGCATCCAAAAATAATAATTAAATGAAAAAATATGACTCATTATTAGGAAAAAAATGTCAAACAAAGCTTAAAGCACAAGAAGATTCGTGAAAATGTAAAAATGTCTAAACTCTAGAGTGTCAGTTGTATTGCCCTACATACATTGGGACAAAAATAAAATTTCCCCCATCTATTTCAATTTATGTACACCTACTTATATTTAGGGGTGTACACCTACTTAGTATCATTTCTTGTACCTATTAAGAGTTAAGTAAGTTATTCAATTGATGTTTCTTTTGAAAATAGAATGAATATGAATTTGGGAAGAAGTGAGCCTGCCTCGCAAAAGACATTCACGATCATTGCTGCCACTGAGAGGAAATGGATTTTCTCTTGCTGTGGTTTTCATTTGTGGATTGAGAAATGGTCAAATACAGTGGACTTTTTGGTTTCAATTAATTGATGGATTAGTCACTTGAATTATTTTTAAAATGCCTAAAATAGATGTCATCCCATGAAACATAATGATTGCCAAATTTTTAAAAACAAAAAATATTTCATAAAATTGCTTTAGAAATTTTCTACCAAATTCAATGGCTTGTGTAAAGCCAGATTCCTCAACCTCTACCTATCTCTTCACTACCAAGGCAGATGGATTGTTTTGAAAGGTATATGAAAAATGTAGAATTACAGATTACACATGTGAACTATTTTATAACGGACTTGGGGAAGACATGATTTTAGGATGTTCCTTGATGGTTTTTTTACAAAGTCTTTCCAAATTCTCTAGCAAATGACATTGATGGAAAAAATACAAGTGGCTTTCTTAAAAAAAAATATTGATAGAAAATCCACAAGACATGGCACTATGTAGGTATAAAGATATTTATCCATGTATATTTGATATTTTATTATAATCAATGAAAAATAGGTAGAGCTTCCACAAATCCATTGAATGATGACAATTAGGAAAGGGTATGATTGAAACAATAGGCCAAAAATAAAGGTAAAACCAACCATTTAGAAAGGACTGCCACATAGAGATCAAACATGCTCATAGACAAAAAAAACAAAAAGATATTAAAGAGAATAGTAGACAAACTTTTGTACAAAATCTGGCCAAACAATTATATAAGTCCATACATTAACATACTAATGACCTTAAACTCGTAACATGCAAGTCAAAAGAAACCTTGCTAATATAAAAGTTATTTAACAATATATATATATATATATCTGTGTGTGTGTGTGTGTGTGTGCAAAACAAACATGGTATAGAAAGACTCCTTCTAGACTAGATTAGAACCAAACACAAAGTGTAGCATTCAAGATCCAAATAGAAATAGTTCACATATGGGTCTGATAAAAGCACATACATCCTAGATTTCCCTAAATTTAACCATTATGAGGGGAATTAGCTATAATTGGTACAATTCAAGTTTGAAAAGATTATTTACATCGTATTTGTCATATTGTTGAAGGTTTTTGGATTGATTGTTCATGGTTTCTATGGTATCTACACATGGAACAAACAAGTCAGTAAAAAACATGGTATTTTCTTTCCTTTCTGCAACATTCTTTTGAGTGCACGTCTTGTAGCATGGTTTTTCTTTCAGAAGTGTATGGCTTGACTCTACACATGCATAATTGTAGATGAGGATCAGTAATATGATGCCATTCATTGCTTAGATCTTTTTGATCTAACCCCTATCTCTCTTTTCTTTGCAAGTTCTGGATCACACAGGAGCACACTGGATTCATACCTAGGTCAAAAATTCATCACTTCTGGCAATGTATGGCCCTTATTATTTGTGTTCATCCTCTTATGTATGCCTATACTCTTGCATATTCTTCTGAAAGTTGGCTATGCTCATGGCTTGTGTGACCCCAGATGATTTTATCTTTCAGTTCCTTTCCTTGTATAGTATATACAAATTATTTGGCATATATATACATGAAAAATATGGTAACAAGAACCATTACTAAGGATTGAACATAAGTCTAAAAGTCCCCAAACCTATTGTTCTATGTGTCCTATTTATTGCCTTCATAATTTTGGTTCAACCCCGATAGGATACCAAGGCCTAGAGGCCAAGGAAAGTACCCAAGAGAACTTGAAAGAAAGATGAATGAAACCATTTTCCTTATGTGGGTAAACCCATATAAGTTTTCTTACGCCCACATGATTATAAACCAAAAAAAATAAAAATAAAGGCTCATTTCTAATTTTTATGATTGAGTTGTGTGCATGAAGAGGGCACTAGACTTTTGTGTTAGTGAAGTGGGTCCTAACTCTACACTAATTTGAGGAAGGCATTCAATTTTCACTCCTCATCTTCTTTGCATTCTTTGATGTTTATGTGTATTTGTTGTAGATTCAAATGGCATTGTATTTCACTGGTTTTATGCTATGTCTTTTTTATGACCCGTGAGATTTTAAGCTAGGGCATCCATTTATTACTTGTTTGCTCACTGCTTGGGGCCCATGAGTTTTGATATGGGCATACATGATGTAAATTTGGTCACTATTTTTCCTTCTCCATGTACAACCCATGAGTTATAGACTAGGGCATCATGTTGGATGTATTTACTCATATGTTGTCTTCACTGCTTCAACACCATGCTATACATTTGTTCACTATTACACCCAGCTTCTTGAATGATTACAAATCCCATGAACGAGCTAGGGCATCATTTGATGTGTGTTTAATTGGATTTTATGGTTATATTTCTTACTTCTTTTAGAGTCCGTGATCCTCATATGGCATAATTGATTTGTTGGTTTTTTTATGCTTGTTGTTTTCTCACTGATTATGTAGCCTATGATCTTGATCCTTTGAAGGCTCGTAGCTTCATTACTTCATTAGATCTATACCTTTGTTAATTTCACTAGCATCATGTACCTTTCTTACTTATCCTTTAAAATGCAGATTCAAATATACTCCATGCCATAGCATTAATGTATAGATGATGTAGATTTGTGTACCTCTTTGTTTTGATGCTTTTCTCCTTTGATTTGATGATGATGTATGCCCCTTCCATTGCTTACTCATTTCTTACTCATGAATGCTCATGACTTCCTTGTGATGATGGGCATGGTGTGTGACTATTGCAGGTGCATAATTTGGAAATGATGTCACAAAAACATGAGATGAAATAACAACATCTGGTGTTGTTGTTTCATTTCTTGAATGATGTAGTCACAATAGTGACTCACCAGGTGTTCATAGAGACATAAATGCAATGATGCCCTAGCTCTCAAAGCTCACAGGTCATCAAGAATTCCAAATGAAAAGATGTTGATGGGCATGGTGGGTTACTTCTATGGATGCATCATTTTGAAATGATGCCATAGCAACACCAGATGGAACAACAACATCTAGTGTTGTTGTTTCACTATTTGGATGATGCAATCACAATAGTGATTCACCAGGTGTTCATAGAGACATAAATGCAGCCACTTACTTTTTCTTTCAGTGTTGATCTCCTTTATGTTCTTCCATGCTTTTTTTCTTTTCTATTATGATAAACCTGATGGGTTAAATGTAGGGCTTCATTTGGATTCTAGCACCTATACAATGCACATGGTCCTGAGTACATTTTCCTAAGTGCACATGTTCTGTAGCATAGTTCCTTTTAGAAGTGTATAGCTTGAATATGCACATGCATAATTGTAAATGAGGATGATTAATAGGATGATAGACATTACTTAGATCCTTTGGATCTAACCCCATCTTTTCCTTCCTTCCAGGTTCTGGATCATACAGGAGCATACAAGATTGAACCCTAGGTCAACACTTCATTATTTCAGGCAATGTCTGGTACCTTCATTATTTATGTTCATCCACTTATGTATATTTTCATTCATTCATATTCTTCTAAAAATTGGTTGTACTCATATTCTTCTTGTATTTGAGTCTTCCAACTATGATCAATTTAATGCTATAAATCTTGACATAGAATTGGATATCAACATTGTCATATATCCATTCCAAATGATATAACTCCATTTGAATAAATAGACATGCCAACCATTTGACAAAATGTCCACATGAAATCTAGAGCAATACATTATCTTTATAGTGAATTCATGATTTATAATTCATTTGTAGCAGCTCAATGTGTTTGAACTCAAGAATACCCCTTACTTGGTTTCCTACAAAGAGTTTGGCAAAATCTATCAGAAAATTAAAAGTTTGGTCAAACTAAGTGTATACATGAAGGATGAAACATGTAGGAAGCTATGAGAAGCTATGAGAAGGTGATGTGAAGATAATGAAAGGAGGCATCTCTAACAAGAATTTCCCTTTTGAGAGTATATGATTACAATGTGGGGGAGTCGAAGAAAACATATGTATAGTTATAAAGCCTAAAGTTAAATTTACAAAGTAACATATCATTTATAAAACCTATTGTAACATGTCATTTTTTGTTTGACATTTTTTGTCACAACTAAAGAGTTCTCATGGTGCAGGAGCACCTAGGCTAGCCTCCTAGGCCTTTGTAATTTTGGCTTGTATCTGACCTTTACCAAGTTAGAAGTGTGTTTAAATTGGACCTTAGAAGGTTTTGAAAGTGTGTGTCTAGTTAGATTAGTAATTAATACTATCCAATCTAGCTTAGTTAGTTTGCTTTCATAGTTAGTCCTTAGGGATAATCCTAAAACTTGGGAAGTGAATCCTAGATGTGTCTTAACCTTGAGAAATGTATGGGAGATGCCTAAAATGGACTTAAAGAGGTTAGTTCTTTGAGCTAAGTGGGATAGAGGTCCTAGAAAATAGGTTGCCTTATAATTGTAAAAGATGCTAAAAACTTGTCATGACAACATGAGCAATTTTTGCAAATGTTGCATGTAGTTTGACATCTTTGGATTCCCCTCATTCTAGGAGTGGGAAATCAATGTAAAGGCCTAAAATCATGGAGTAGGAATCTTAAGATACCTTGTGGTTCATTTTCCAAAGTAGAAGTTAGTTGATGTAAGATTTTGAGTGGTAGTGAAGCTCTGCAATTTTGGTTTTGAAGGATACCCAAGCATTCTTGTGTGACAGTGCATACATATGGATTGAAGTATTAGTTTTAGTGTTGGATCTATGTTGTTAGGATAGTTTTAAGACTTTTTCTTTCTTTAAGAAAGTATATTAAAGTTATTCTAGTAGCATCAATAAATTGTTTAGTGTTTAGGGAGTCTCCTAGTCTAGTCCAGACCTATTTGTGCTTTTATGGCTCCCCCATGAAATCTAACCATGGAACCTTCCTAAAGTTAGATGAATTCTTTAGGGGAGCCAATGTATAGTAGTAATCTAGAGGTAGGAGTCTTGAAGAATCAAGCTTATATTTTTATAGTCATGCCCTAGGCAAGACTAATGTGCCCAGTTAGAGGTGTGACAATGAGAAAATGGGTGATTACATACATGAGATGGTATGTGAAGATATCATTTCATGTTAGAAGGATTGAGCACTAATCAATCTATTTGGGTGAGTTCCAAACAAGAAACCAAGATAGTCCTAGAAATTAGGCCTATTATCCCTATTAGCCCTACTTTCTAGGAAGCTTGTGTACGGATGCCCTAGGAACCTAAAACCTCCAAAATCTCTTATAATTCAGAAAAGGGTACTCGAATGTGGAATTTTTTTTGTAATTCATTTGAAAAGATTAGACAGGAAATTTAGAAAAGACCCTGTCAAGGGCTACAAGGAAACTAGATGTAATTAGGCCTCCTTAAGGTTAGTTCTTGGACCCGATAGAAAAGAGCTTGAAGATCCATCAAAATGGATCCAAATGGGAACATAATGGATTTTTTAAAGGCATTTGGTACCCCTTCAATCATTTTGATAGCTTGTGTCAGAATGACACTTGGAGTCTTCTAAGTGTAGGAAAGCATTGAAACAAAACTTTAAGGTGAATGTTCTTCAAGGTTAAACAAAAAATGATTAACTCTTAGAGAAGATTTTGGCAAGTTTTTAGGCTGATCATCTAAGACCATTAAGATCCTAGAGGAGAGTAGGATCCTTGGAAGGAGACAAGAAAGTTCTTCCTAGCATTTGTGTGAGCACACCAAGAACAAGATACACCATATTGGTATCAAAGCTTGTTTTGATCAGGCTTCTGTTTAATGTTGCAACCTATTGAATCAGTAGGAGAGAATACATCATTTGAGTTAGTGGAAGATAATACAATGGTGACTAATGCTGAGTTAGCAAAGAAGGTGGAAGACCGAGAAGAGGATAATAGAATACTCTGGGATAGATTGAATCAATTAGAGCTAAAGGTGGATGAAGTAGATGTAAAGGCTAAAGAAGCTAATGATAAGATAGATGGAAAAAAAAAAGGAGATCCTTTTGGAGGATGATGTCCCTAAACTAGACCCCTGAAGAACCATTCTTAAAAGCATTTAAAGCCTTGAGTGGAAAATCATTAGAAGGCATTCCTATCTTCAATTGGAAGATGGAACTAGAGATAGTCCTAGATTGGATAGAAGGACTAGAGAACCACTTTGAGTGTGATGGAATCATAGAGTCTCAAAAGGTTAAAGTATCCAAGGCTAGATTAAGAGGCCCTGCACTCACTTGGTGGAATTTTCTACAAGATGAGAGGGAGAAAGAAGGTAAGAATCCAATTTCTACATGGAAGGAAATGGTAGTCAAAATTAGGGATGCATATGTGCCAGAGGATTATGAAATCCAACTCCATAAGAAGAGGGCAAAGTCTTAGGCAAAAAGACTTGGATGTGAACTCATATACGGAGGAGTTCCAAAAACTTTGCATGATATCTCAAGTTGCAGAGGATGAAAAAGTAAAGGTGGCAAGATACCTCAATGGACTCAAGTGGAACATCCAAGATGAGATGAGTCTTATGACTCCTGAAACCATTCAAAAATGTCATCAACTTGTTGTCAAGGTAGAGGAGAAGTTAAGAAAGAAGCAAGACTCTAGTACCTCAAGAAGTTAGAGGAAGAGATAGTAGAGGGAAAAGAAGTGGATATGGTGGAAGGAGTTCAAAGTCAAGGAATCAAGGAGAAATCAAATTTACTAAACAACAAGAGGGAAGCTCTAGTAGAGCTAGTAGAGGAAGAAGCTCTAATTTTAGAGGAAGAAGTGGTGGACAATGAAGAGGCAACTATTTTGCCAACATGAATTGTTACCATTGTAATCAAATGGGACACCTTGTCTATAGGTGTCTAGAGAAGGGTAGTACTTCTCAAGGAGGTGACAAGAGAATTAATTTTTTTCAAGAAGAGACAAATGTTGGAGTCAAACCCCCTGAGGTACCACTAGCATTAGAGGAAGGTGAGAACCTCATGATGAGGAGAACATTGATCAAAGAGCCAGTTAAAGAGGAGCCAAGTCAAAGGAGGTCTCTATTTAGAATAAAATGTAAGATGATGGGAAAGGTGTGTAGAGTAATCATTGACTCAAGGTCTACTGAAAACATTGTGTCAGAGGAAGCAGTCAACAAGTTAAAAATGACAAGGATACCCCACACTAGTCCTTACAAGGTCACATGGCTGAATAAAGGATAGTGTGTCTTAGTTAATGAGCAAGCTTGGGTTGAGTTCTCAGTTGGGAGGTATAAAGACAAGGTACTATGTGATTTTTTACCTATGGATGCATGTCACTTTCTCCTAGGTAGACCATGGAAATTTGACCGCCAAGCTATGCATGATGGAGTGAAGAATGCATATACTATTAAGAAGGATAATGTGACATTTAAAATTTAGTCACTGTTAGAGGATATAGAGATGAAGATAGTGGATCCTAATATACTCATGGTTGGTGAGAAAGAGTTCTTCGAAGCCTTGGAAGAAGGAGAAGGATTTGGTTTTGCACTAGTGTTAAGGCCAAGAGAGGTAAGTGATGACAAGGTAGCCAAGAAGCCAGAGTTACCTAAGGAGATACAAGGTATGTTGCAGACTTATGAAGGCATTGTAAGTGATGGAAAACCATCAGCATTACCCCCTAAAAGATCTATAAGTCATAGGATAGACTTCATACCATGAGCTACCCTTCCCAATAAGGAAGCCTATAAGATGACCCCTCAACAAAATGAGGAAATTGCTAGACAAATCCAAGAGCTTTTAAGTCAAGGTCTTATTAGAAAGAGCATTAGCCCATGTGTCGTACCCATTGTCCTAGCACCTAAAAAGAGAGGAACTTGGAGGCTTTGTATTGATTCAAGGGCCATAAATAGGATAACCATTACATATAGGTTCCCTATCCCTAGGATTGAATACCTAATGGATTGTCTAGGTGAAGCCAAGTACTTTACCAAGATAGACTTATAGAGTGGTTATCACCAAATTAGGATACATGAGGGAGATGACTAGAAAATAGCCTTCAAAACTAATGAAGGTTTGTATGAATGGCTTGTCATGCCATTTGGATTGTCTAACACCCCTTCCACATTCATGAGGTTCTTGAATGAAGTTCTTAAGGACTACATTGGAAAATTTGTAGTGGTATATCTTGATGATATACTGATTTATACCAAGACAAGGGATGGGCATCTCCAACACCTACAGACTATTATCAAGAGGCTGCATGATGAAAGGTTGATGATAAATTTGGAGAAATGTGAATTCATGAGACATGAATTGGTATACCTTGGGTTTGTACTATCTCATGGAAATCTAAAAATGGACACTAGCAAAGAGGAAGCCATCCTCAATTAGCCCACTCCAAGGACAACAACAAAGGTAAGAAGTTTTCATGGCCTTGCTCAATACTATAGAAAGTTTATTAAACAATTCAGTGCTATTTGTGCTCCTATGTTGGACACCATTAAAGGAGGCATGAAGACTAATTTTGTGTGGAATGAACAAGCTAACAATAGTTTTGAGTTGTTGAAGAAAAAGATTTCTTCTCAACCTATTTTAGTTTTTCCAAGCTTTGAGAAACTCTTCACCATAGAGTGTGATGCAAGCAATGTGGCTATTGGAGCTATTTTAAGCTAAGAGGGTAGACCAGTGGCTTTCCATTCAAAATAGTTGAGTGAAGCTAAGAAGAAATATTCTTCTTATGACCTTGAGATGTATGCTCTAGTTCAAGCCTTAAGGAAATGGAGGCATTATTTGCTTCCTAAGGAGTTCATAGTCTATTCAGACAACCAAGCTCTAAGTTTCTTGAACTGTCAAGAGAAACTCAGTCATAAGCACATGAAGTGGGTTGAATACTTGAAAGCATACACATTTAACATCAAGTACAAGAAGGGATTACTAAACAAGGTGGTAGATGCCTTGAGTAGAAGAGCTCTCACTATCTAGGAGATACAATTGAAGAGCATGGGAATAGATCACTTAAAAAGATCTATATGCTGATGATGAAGACTTTGCAGACATTTACAAGGTATGTGTTGAACATAGGAATCACTTTCATAGTTGAAATAATTTTGATATCACTCTGATACCATGTAAGAATTTTCCTAAGGAAAAGAATGAATGCCGAGATCTAGAAGCTCAAGAGATAGCACAAGAGAGACAAAATATGATATGATCCAATGATCAACTAATGAATAATAGATAGATTGAATTGAATACAAAGTAGGAGTGCCTAAATATATAGGCAATGCAATAAGACTACATGATAAGGAGATGATAAGCTATCAACCTCACTAGGTGGAATCACATGTCCACCAAAGGTGGATCATCTTCCATTGTACATCAAAGTATGTGAAACATGTGCAACAATGAGAGGATGATAATGTGATAAGAGCACTAAAGGTGGATCTCACACACAAAGAGGTATGTGATGAAAACTATCACACCTAAAGTGGAAATTCTCCTAACCATGTGCTAAAATGAAATGCAAACTCCTAGGTGTCTCAAAGACAACTAATATGCAAATGCATTATCCTAAGTAAACTTAAGTAAAGTGTAATTAGTAATATTTAATTACACCAACACCCCCTCTTAAGTGCAACTTAGGGTAATGCACTTAAGCTCACAATGCAAGATGGGTCCCAGCTACTAGGCCATGTTAGGTACCCCTGTACAATATGCAAGAACAATGCAATATGTCATAAAGTGGAGAAAGAGGGAAAACCTCATGGGAAAAACCCTCCCCCAAAAAGAGAGATGAATACAAGATGCATGGATAGATGGAGTAATCAAGACCCCCCTATTATGACATAAATCATGCATATACAATAAAGAAACCCCCCAAAGGAAGGAAAGGGAAGATAGACAAAGTAGCCCCCCCTCAATGTTGAATCCCCTGCAAAGATGGTCCAAGATGTTGACCAATACTCCTCCATAGGAAGAAAATAGAGCCAGTGTTGCACCAAGAATGTCAAAGTGTGACAAAATTAGGTACCAATGTCGATGTAGAATAACCGATGAAATGCCCGTTAAGATATGATAGAGATGAGGCACGGAGATGCCTGTAGGCACCAACTGGGTACTCTCAAATGATAGGTTGGTAAACTTGCACTTGTGTTGTGAGTCCATTGATGATTGGTTGGAGCATAACCTTCAAGAACCATGTCCCATGATATTCCTAATCTACTAACATAGGGATTACATCAAACGTGTCATCAATGGCAAGGTACAAATAAAAAAGTGGCACTTTATGATAGTGCCTGTACAACATGGCTCATGCAAGAGCATACAACATCAAATACAAAGCTGGAAACATGTAAAAGATGAAGCCACCAAGGATGCCCTATCAAATGTTGCAGAAAAAAGTGTCCTCCTGTTGGCCTATGTTAGGAAGTCTTTGGGACGAAATTGGCCTCCCCCCTGGTTGCCGGCTGGATGGCGCTGCAAAACAGGTATACAAATGGCAAAGAAAAAAAGTGTGTTCCCAATTTTACTTATTTATTTAGATTTGGTTTTTCAAAAACTCATTGAATTTAAGAAAAACATTTATTAAAAAGCTCCATAAAAACTTTATTAAAAAATAAAGAAAAAAAAAACACAATGTATTTTTTTTAATTTTTAGATTTTAAATACTTAATAAAGAAAAACATTTAAAATGTTTTATTAAAACCCAAAAGTTTTTTATTAAAAAAAGCCATATTAAAAAATCATATAACCAAAGTTTTTTTTATTTATTTAAAAACCTATAAAAAAAACATATTAAAAAAAACATTTTTAAAAAACATTTTAAAAATTTAACCCCTTTCGGGGGCCACACGTAGTGCAGTACAACACGCAGGGCAGTACTGCTTATAGTGCAGTACTGTTACTACAGTGCAGTGCGTACCAGCACTGCAGTGCAGGTACCATCACTACAGTCTGGTATTGGTTGCAGTACGGTACTGCTTGTAGCCCAAAAAATTGTTTTTTTTTAATTTTTGAAACAAAATTTCAAAAAAAAAAAACTCCCCTCCCCGTAGTTTTAATTTTTAATTTTTTTATTTTAAATAAAATGAAAAGAAAAATGAAAATTATTAAAAATAAATAAAATCATACCTCTGTTGTAAAATTTCATTCGGCAGACCAGGGAGGAGAATGTTTTTTCTGAGACCAACTGCGTCTGATCTATGCGAATAAATAGTCAATCTTGGGGTTTTTTACTGCTCTGATTGCAATGGCAATGTCATATTTGGCCTAAAGTGCTCCAATTTTGCAGATCGGCCTTAGGGGTTTGATTTGCAAAAAAGAATTTGCCTCAAATTTGACTTTTGCCCAATATAGGCAAATTTATAGTCAAAATTTATGGAAACAACCACCCGAATGCAATGGTGAGGTCCGATCTTGCTCAAGATGCTCCCACAAAATGTTGATCCTAGATCTGAATCGTGGCCCTCCAAAAGTTGAAGCAACGAGCTCTCTAATGGCTATGTAATGAAATCTTCTACAACTTTGATACCATGTAAGAATTTTGATATTGCTCTAATACCATGTAATAATTTGCCTAAGGAAAAGAATGAACACCAAGATCTAGAAGCTCAAGAGATAGCACAAGAGAGACAAAATATGATATGATCCAATGATCAAATAATGAATAATAGATAGATTGAATTGAATACGAAGTAGGAGTGCCTAAATATATAGGTAATGCAATAAGACTACATGATAAGGAGATGATAAGCTATCAACCTCACTAGGTGGAATCATATGTCCACCAAAGGTGGATCATCCTCCATTGTACATCAAAGTATGTGAAACATGTGCAACAATGAGAGGATGATAATGTGATAAGAGCACTAAAGGTGGATCTCACACACAAAGAGGTATGTGATGAAAACTATCACACCTAAACTGGAAATTCTCCTAACCATGTGCTAAAATGAAATGCAAACTCTTAGGTGTCTCAAAGATAACTAATATGCAAATGCATTATCCTAAGTAAACTTAAGTAAAGTGTAATTAGTAATATTTAATTACACCAACAATAGTAAATATGTTGAATACACTTTGCAAAGTAACCTCTTAGTTAAGGGAAGTCAACTATGTGTTCCTAGAGGGTCTATAAGGGAGAATTTGATTCAGGAAAAGCACAATGGTGCATTGAGTGGTCACTTTGGGATCATTAAGACACAAGAACTTGTTCAAAGGTTCTAATTTTGGCCTAGAATGAACATTGATGTTAGAAAGTATGTTGAGAGTTGTATTGTGTGTAAAAAGGCCAAAGGAACTTCTTCAAATGTTGGTCTATATCAACCACTACCTATCCCCACTAGACCATGGGAATGCTTGAGCATGGACTTTATAGTTGGATTACCTAAGACAAGACAAGGAATGGATAGTGTCTATTTAATTGTGGACAAATTTAGTAAGATGGCTCATTTTGTGTCATGCAAGACAACCAATGATGCCAGCCAAATAGCTTCTCTATTCTTCAAAGAGATAGTCAAGATACATGGGTTACCTTTGATCATAGTGTCAGACAAAGACACCAAGTTTATGAGTCACTTTTGGAAGACTCTTTGGAAAATATTAGGCACCAATTTGTCTTTTGGATTTTCATACCATCCTTAGACAGATGGTCAAACCGAGCTAGTAAATAGGAACCTTGGAAATCTTTTAAAATGCTTGACTAAAGAATATGGCCAACAATGGGATCAATTGACTGGATAGGCTAAGTATGCATATAATGACACTGTGAATAGGTCTATAGGTAAGATTCCCTTTTAAATTGTATATGGCCTACATCCTAGAGGAGTCTATGAACTAAGAGACTTAAAGGATGGACTTAAAGGGAGTAGCTACGCTAAAGATTTTGCTTATGCTATGCAAGAGATTCATGATACAGTCAGGAAAACATTGGCTGATAACACTATGAAACACAAGACTAAGGTTGATGAGGGTAGAAGGGAATTCCAATTCAATATTGGAGATTTAGTAATGGTGCATCTAAACAAATCTAGACTACATAAGGGAGTCCCTCACAAATTGAAAATGAGAAGGATTGGTCCCTGTCCTATCTTAGCAAAGTATGGAACCAATGCTTATAAAGTGGAGCTACTGGAGGATAGTGGACTGTCCCCTATTTTTAATGTTGCAGACCTGGTTCTTTATAAAGGATCAACACCTGATCTTGATCAAAGATTAATTGAAGTCATTCAAGATATGGATGAACTCAAATTACCTTCTACATTAGTCAAGGAGGCCGATAACATACTAGATTCAAGAGTTTACAAGAAGACTAGAACCAAGGAGTAAGGAAAATTTAGTCAAATGGAAAGGGAAAACATATGTACATGTAGCATGGATCAAAGAATCAAAGTTCAAAAAGTTGGGCATTGACCTCAACTTACTCAGTCCAAGGGTGGATTGAAAGCTTTCACATGGGGAGGATGGTGCAGGAGCACCTAGGGTAGCCTTCTAGACCTTAGTAATTTTGGCTTGTATCTAACCTTTTCCAAGTCAGAAGTGTGTTTAAATTGGACCTTAGAAGGTTTTGAAAGTGTGTGTCTAGTTAGATTTGTAATTAATACTATCCAATCTAGCTTAGTTAGTTTGCTTTCATAGTTAGTCCTTAGGGATAATCCTAAAATTTGGGAAGTGAATCCTGGATGTGTCTTAACCTTAAGAAATGTATGGGAGATGCCTAAAATGGCCTTAAATAGGCTAGTTCTTTGAGCTAAGTGGGATAGAGGTCCTAGAAAATAGGTTGCCTCATAATTGTAAAAGATGCTAAAAACTTGTCATGACAACATGAGCAATTTTTGCAAATGTTGCATGTAGTTCGACATCTTTGGATTCCCCTCATTCTAGGAGTGGGAAATCAATGTAAAGGCCTAAAATCATGGAGTAGGAATCTTAAGATACCTTTTGGTTCATTTCTTGAGGTAGAATTTAGTTGATGTAAGATTTTGAGTGATAGTGAAGCTCTGTAATTTTGGTTTTGAAGGATACCCGAGCATTCTTGTGTGACAGTGCATACATATGGATTGAAGTATTAGTTTTAGTGTTGGATCCATGTTGTTAGGATAGTTTTAAGACTTTTTCTTTCTTTAAGCAAGTATATTAGATTTATTTTAGTAGTATCAATAAATTGTTTAGTGTTTAGGGAGTCTCCTGGTCCAGTCCAGACATGTTTGTGCTTTTATGGCTCCCCCATGAAATCTAACCATGGGACCTTCCTAAAGTTGGATGAATGATTTAGGGGAGCCAATGTATAGTAGGAATCTAGAGGTAGGAGTCCTGAAGAGTCAAGCTTTTATTTTTATAGTCATGGCCTAGGCGAGACTAATGTGCCCGGTTAGAGGCGTGACAGTGAGAAAATGGGTGATTACATGCAGGGGAGAGGAAGACTGTATAGAACAAGTATGGTTCCAAATGGTATGTGAAGATATTATTTCATGTTAGAAGGATTGAGGACTGATCAATCTATTTGGGTGAGTTCCAAGCAAGAAACCAGGATAGTCCTAGAAATTAGGCCTATTAGGCCTATTAGCCCTACTTTGTAGGAAGCCTATGTACGGATGCCCTAGGAACCTAAAACCTCCAAAATCTCTTATAATTCACAAAAGGGTACTCGAATGGGGAATTTTTTTTAAGTCATTTGAAAATATTAGACAGGAAATTGAGAAAAGACCCTATCAAGGGCTACAACGAAACGAGGTCTAATTAGGCCTCCTTAAGGTTAATTCTTGGACCCGATAGAAAAGAGCTTGAAGATCCATCAAAATGGATCCAAATGGGAACATAATGGATTTTTTAAAGGCATTTGGTACCCCTACAATAATTTTGATAGTTTGTGTCAGAATGGCACTCGGAGTCTTCTAAGTGTAGGAAAGCATTGAAGCAAAACTTTAAGGTGAATGTTCTTCAAGGTTAAACACAAAGAGATTAACTCTTAGAGAAGATTTTGGCAAGGTTTTAGGCTGATCATCTAATACAATTAAGATCCTAGAGGAGAGTAGGATCCTTGGAAGGAGACAAGAAAGTTCTTCCTAGCATTTGTGTGGGCACACCAAGAACAACATACACCATCTCACCACAAGCAAAGAGAGTGCCCATTTTCTATCAAAACCATATGCGCAAATATAAACATTAAGTACAACATGCCCAATGTTTTTTGTAGATATACACATTAAGGATCATGTTAGATAATACAAGGGAATTCAATCAAAATAGGGAGACAATCACTAGATTTTTGTCTAACTTTCAAAGAGAAGGCGATAACAAATGTTATTATCCATGAAAGAGTTGTAATGACTTAAAGACAAGAAGAATCAAAATAAAAATAAAAAAGAGACATTGTAGGGAGAATGGTCACATTGAAGGGGAGTTTTCTTATCATCCAGTGGCAAGTTGTTTGTTATATTGTTTTCACAATTAATATACATATGAATCATGGAAGGAGGTTTGATTATCACATTGAAGGGGGGTTTGATTATCATCATTTTTATATAGGTCAATCTCCCCAGTCTAAATATAGAGGAACACAGTGGTGTGAGTATTGAAGCTGAAGATCATGATCCCATGGAAGATGATGATAATGTGCTAGAAAACAAATTTGAAGATGTTGTTATGAATGCATTGATCATTGACACATTTGGTACTAATGTTGTTGCTGCTGCTACTGATGATGATGATGACTATAATGAGGATTACATTGATGTCATCCATGATATACCTCTACTTGAGAAGGTGAAAATGACCCTTTATGAAGGCTCCCAATCTAATCTTCTCTATGATGTATTATTGTTGGTGAATTTGAAGGTTATGAATGGTTTATCCAACATAGAAATGTCACGTGTGCTAAGGTTTGTCATATATGTCATTATAGTCTATAAAAGGTGAAACATGTACCATTAAGATTATTTATAGTAACGACTTATATTTTTTGTTGTAGATTGATAGGTGATTTTCTGTTACCACCATCAAATGTTCTCCCTTGCTTGTACCAATAATTATGTGCCACTATGAAACATATTGGAATGGAGTATGAAGCAATAGATGCTTGTCCCGAAGATCATATTATTTATCATAAAAAACACAAAAATGCAATAGAATGACCTAAATGCCATATGAGCAGATATCAAGATGATCAAATGACAAAAAGGGTGCCTCACAAGGTTCTTCATTACATCCCCATCATTCCACATCTGAACAATTATTCAAGTGCAATAGCTTGGCACAATTTATGGATTACCATGCACATGACAGAAGTTGAGATGACATTATTTGAATGCCTATGGATGGTTCATCATTTATGGACATAGAGGAAAAGTAGCCACACTTTAAAGAAGAACCTCAAAACCTTAGGCTTTCTCTGGCAGCAAACGGTGTCAGTCCATATGGAGAGATAAGATCTTTTTACTCAGTGTGGCATGTTTATATTATCAACAATAACCTTCCTCCATGGATGTCAATAAACAGGGAGCACATTATGTTGGCAATGATTGTTTCAGGTATTTTATTATTTTATAGTTATCTACATGTAATTATAAGTCTTGGAGTGAAATGGCCACAATAATTATCTGATGTTGTTTTTAATTCAACTAGGTAAGTACCAAGTGAAAGATATGAATGTATATATTGCACCTCTCATCGACGAGTTGTTGGTGTTATGGAATGGTTTCACTATGTATGACATCTCTAGACCAATTGGACAAAAAAAATTTCAATTCCATGTAATGATTTTGTGGACAATTCATGATGCTCCAGGGTTGACACATTTTTGTGGTATGTTATGGTGAATTCTAGTTGTATGCGATAATTCTAATTCTAAAAATCTACATATTTAATCCAATTCTATCGTTATCTTGTAGGTCTTCAAACAAAGGGAAAATTTGCATGTCCAATGTGTGGTCTGAAGATGATATCTCATCATTTCAAAATTTTAATAAAGCAGGTGTTTGATTAGTATAGGCACTTCTTCCCTAGAAATCACAAGTATCGAAGTGCAAAAAAACATCTTTTCAATGGGAAAGAAGAGACTACATCAAAGCCACGAATAATGAAACCTCACCTATGGAAGTTGGAATATAGTAGAATTTGAGGTAATATCATTCCACCTAATGGTTGATGTTTGAAAATTATATATTTTGATTGTGTTTTGTTGGCTAATTATGTAGTTGATGATCTTGAAGGTCATGAAGGCATCACCGACCAGCTTACAAAGGGACTAAAATGGTATCTCAGAGAATTTAGTAGGTTTTCCTACTATGAGAAGCTACAAATTGTACATTTGTTTGATACTATGCATATTGGAAAAAATGTAATAGAGATACTGTGGAAAATATTGGATGGAAGGCGTGACAAAGAAAAATTTGGCACAATTTTTAGTGACATTCATGATTCCAATCATGAAAAGAAAAATATCATTGAATCAAATAGCAATGGAGACCTAATGCAAGTGCTCTTCCTTGGTTATTAACAAAGCAACAAATAAATGCCATAAAAGAAGTCATACAAAAAATTTGATTTCCTATAGGACTTGTTGTGAATTTAAGCAATCTCATATCAAAGAAAAGTGATTTTGGCTCAGAGATGAAAACACATGATTGGCATACCTTCATCAAGGTAAGTCACAGTCTTTTGTATTTACAATATATTTGTGTAACTGCATTAAATTTTCATTGTATGAAATGATCAGTTGACAATTGTTACAGTATTTTCTACCTCTATTGCTCCCAAGGAACTTTGACAATAATATCAACCAAGTGATATATGATCTTGGAAAATACATGAGGTAAGTAGTGATATTTGTTCAACATATCAAACAATAATATCAAACAAGTAATCTATTATAAAGTCTCGTATTTAAATATTTTTGTGCCTTGAATCCCTTGTAGGTGGTTTTCATCTAAAAAAATCCATAAAGAAGATATAAAATATTGGAAGAAAAGAATTTGTCTACTAATGTGTGAAATGAAAAAGTGTTTACCTTCAACTTTTTTCAATGCACAAGAACACTACCTCATACAAAGTTGAGGAGATTTAATTATGTGGACTTGTACATGTTAGGTCAATGTGGATGGTTGAGAGACACTTGAAATTTTTGAAGGGTTTGGTATGACAAAGAGCACATCCCAAGGGTTCTATGGTTGAGGGACATATGGTATACCAAATGATGGTGTACGTTACTCAATATCTTCTTAATCTTGTAGCAAAGACCCATATAGATTGCATTTGGGATCTCAACTCCATTAAAAATTTGAAGGGGAGTACTTGGTGGGCAACAGTAGATTTAGGAAATTGAAAGGTAATAAATTATGAGATGTTATTGTAGTTAATTAATTCTTAATCTTCAAAATAAATATGTTGTAAGTCATCTATTTACTATTGTACTATTGCTAAAGAGTGGGATGCAATACATTTTTTATTGCAAACAATCAAGATTGGATGACAGTGTGGATTGAATGATGTCAACATTATGGTCATAGATTAAAATGGGAATATGTGTCTTCATTGGTTATACAAGCTCATTGTAATGGAGATCCCAATGTTACACAAAAGGAAATAGATTTAGCATATGGTTTAATAGATCACCAAGTACTTATAAATTTGTTAATTAATCAACTGTATATTTTTCAACTCATGATGCAATAATTTATAAATGTTTGACATTATTGTAGGTGAAACACCACAACGCTATGTTATGCAATGGTTATAAATTTTGCATCAAAAATTTGGATGACACAAAGAGAACTTGTGATTATGGGATAAGTGGAGTCTTCCAGGTGACTAATATTTCATCTAGAAATGACTTACATCCTCGAGAGTCACAAAATCAATACTATGGTATTTTGGTTGATATACTTGATTGTGACTTTAATTACTTCAAATTAGTTCTCTTCATCATGAAATGGTACAGACTACGACCCAATAAAAATGATCCTGATAGAACTGTTATTGAACATGATAATGGATTTCCAATGATTAATAAAAGGTTGTTTGAGCCAGTTGGAGAAGAGCCCTATGTTCTTCCAATCCAATGTGAGCAGGTATTTTACTTAGAGGTTCCACATAAATTGGGTTGGTCATTTGTTATTAGACATGATCCAAGAGTAAGGCCGATAAAGTATAATGTGATGGAAGAAGAAGATATAGAGGAAGAGGAAGAAGTGGAAGATTATGTAGATGATGATCATGATCCAGAGTTATTCGAAGAAGATTATGAAGAAGAAGATGACGATGATGCTGCTACTGATGACGATGATGATGAGGAAGATGATGATGATGATAGTGGTAGTGATGATGTCATCGATGATGATGATCTTGATGATGAGATGGATGAAGAATAATATCAATGACATGAATTAAATATACAATTATGCCAGATGTTTGGCATGTTTTAACGATTGTTTTGGGTTCAAATTTGCACTTTTTCTACTAATATGCTTAGGGTTTCATATTAATGTCATTTTTTATTTTAACGTGAACATCTAACTACTCTTAATCACCTTTTTTTATATGTCCTACTTATATCTTTGATCTTTTGTTAAGAGAAATTTCATTCTAAAAGAGTGTATTTAATCTCTATATGCTTAAACAACCTAACAAGTTTAGATTGTTATCATTTCTAGTGGGCATGACAAGAATCAAATCACTTGAAAGATACCAGTATTTAGACATGCACAAATTAGTGATGTGATTAAGAAAATTACCTTTCTTTATCATTTTCTAGGGTATTTTTTTATATCAATGCATTTAATCTAAATACTATCTTATGAGATTTTCTTCTAATAATTTTATATTTCCTTGCACATCAATGATGTTAAATCATAGGGGATTCTCTTTGTTCCCTACAATGGAGTGAGCTAATTCTGAAAGTATAAATAGATAATTTTAACAATGTATAATGTCCTTCACAAGATGTAATAAAAACATTGGTAAGGAACAAAAATTGTTTGGCAAAATGCCACAATATTGCTGTCTCATGCAATGCTGAGATGTTCAGTTATACGCAATGCTAAGATATTAAAAATATTATAGGATAAATAGATAATTTTAACAATGTATAATGTCCTTCACAAGATATAATAAAAACTATGGATTGAACTTTTGTTTGATTATATAACTATTATCTTTTGTTAGGTATCCCACACGGTCTCATGGATTGTCAGGTATAAGTCAATACACCCCATAGAGATTAATGTCTTTTACCATTTGTAAAATATCTCTCTCATTGCCACCTATCTTTCTCATTTCATGAAGTGTAGGTACTAGTGAATAGATATTTGTTAGATTTGTCTTCCTTGAGTGAGGAAAATGTAGGAATGGAAGAAGAAAGTGAGACATTTAGTATGTCTAAATCAAGGAGATCGACTTGAGGTTAAAAGATCAGAAATAAATTCAATAAACACATGAAATTTTTCCTTTCTCAAGAGGGGTCATGTTCTTATGATGATGAGAGAAAAGGAAACTCTGAGGTGCCCTTTAGGTACAAACATCTACAGAAACAATGGATCTCCGATGAACTTCCTTCGATAAACATTGATTTTTGTGTTAGAGAGAGGATATACCACATAGCACCATCTTCATTACATGGTTTGGGCCTATTTTCCATGGATGGCATAAAGTATCTTACAACAAAGTTGTCGAATTGAAGGAGTATGTCGGACCTTGTTATGATTATAGTAATTGGATGCAGATTGTTAAATATAAAAAAAGTATGTGTAGGTATGCACTCGTGGAAAATTATATACAAAAAAAAGTCAGTGAACAAAGTAAAAAAGTAGCTATATACATTGACGGAAGTCCAAAAGCATTAGGGAATATTACAAGTTTTATAAAAAGTACATGACTTACGTCAACTAAGAAGCAACCCAATTGCATATTTGACGTGTGCGAGGGAAATCATGCATTTGTATGTGCGATCAAATCAATACATGGAGGTGAAGAGCTCCTTAGAAATTACAATTTGAATCGCATAGATACTAAAAAACCAATGACTATCATGGACGAGGTGGTATGCATTCTAATAATTGTCTATTATTCAATGTAACTTAGAATAAGAAAATGTGTTTTAAAATGTCTCAATGATTTTCTTTTGAAATACAGGGCTATATTATGGATCATCAGCCACACGATACGTGCAGTGATGATGGTTCTCATGGTACTTCTTCTTCCCGACAGGTAAAACTCATTGTTGTACAAATGCACATACAAGAAAAATGTTAATGTGTATTTTTTGTTATGTTTTATTCTAATCTACTTTTTTGGATTTCTTTTAAATAAAGTGCTAATAATAATGTTCTCACAAATGAGTGCTGATTAGAAAAAGGGAAAGGAACAAGTAGTCCATGAGGAACCACAAGATGAGCAGGATCCATTCAATGTTAATTTTTCATCAGATGTTGATCCTATGGTTGCACTGCAAAAGGTCCTTCATGCAATATCAAAAGAGTTAGCTTGAATAGAAGATATTCAACCTCACCCTCCTCAAATAAAGATGAGAGAGGATGTGTTGATTCACTATGTTCAGAATTATACAGTAAGTATTAATGTAGTTTTTAACTATAATAAAAGTACAATAATGATTTTTATAATATACTCTTTTATTTATGTCATTAACTAAAATATATATGTGTTATTTTTACAAAGGATGCTAAAAATATTAAAAAGTGATGCCTCATATGCAGATACTTCAGGTGGTTCAAGTACATCATGTGTTCTATCCTCCATCTTATCCATGGTTGTCCATATTTTTTTATGCTCTAACAATCTTATTTTTCAGCACCTATTATTGATCCTATGTTGAGTACGTTGCCTACTACGAGGATCAGAACCAAGATGTACCACCACCTACAATGTCAGAAACATGTAGCATGGCCATAGATGCGATGGAAATGCCTATTATTGGTAAGTAGATTCCTCTTTTTCTCTCTCATTTATCATGTGTTTATTTCACTTGAACTATTCTTTCTTACGGGGCATTTTGTAATATTGGATTCATTTTATGTAGGAGGTGATGAGAAAATTTCTAGATGTACTCATGTTAGATGTACGGGAACAATAGAGAATTGTGATCAATTTCTTGTGAGCAATGAAGATGGACTTCCCTTGAGAGTAGCCCAACTTCCAGGTACTTTAAAGATTGATCATTTCTTTTACTATGCAATATTATACTCATAATGTAATGCACAAATGGCACCTACCTAGAAGCTCACTAGGAGAATGAAGGATCACTCACTGATTGAATGATAACCCAGTTTTGAAGGGTCACTGGTTGAGGGGACAGTCAAGGTTCGGATGATTGGTCCATTGGATGACCCTAGTTCTTTTTATTAATTTCTATTCAAATTGGATGCATGGATTTATTATGAATTATCAGCTGATATGTATCCTACAACTGCATCCGTAAATCTGCATATACTTCTCTAGGGTTGTAAGCCACTTAGGGATCAAAATAGAGAAACTAAATAAAAATTGTTCTTTGTCCTATTTCCTTTTAACAAAGTATAAGCTATCAATGATACAATACATTTGATGCCCTAAGCTATCAATACAAATGGCACCTAGCTAGAAGCTCACGAGCTGTCCATTTGATAACCACAATCAACATTTCAAAAAAATGGATATCCTTGAGCACAAGCACCAATAACATCAAATAATGGAGTTAAAGCACCAGCTAGGGCATGACACTAGTAGAATTTGGTCATTTTAGTGACAACAATTTAGAATGTGGTCCTTTGGCGTGTATTAAATAGAATAGAATTTTCAGCATATTATTATCATTCTATTTCTTTGTTGTAAACATGCCATCGGTTCAGTTTTGTAACTTCACTGTTGTATGAGTGGATTGTGCAGGAATAGTTAACATTAAACAAGGAGAAAACTCCTCAACACATCTTGGAAACCATTGAATTCAATAATAAATGAAACCTAACACCAACACTATTCCTTCCATTCACTTATACCAAGAGTAAAGCATTTAATCTATTCAACATTACATATAATCATTAGACAGTTACATTTCCTGACTGTGTAGAGGAACAGTCACGACCAAAATGATCAAATCTACTTTCACCCTTGCACAAGCTATTCCAAACTTTAAGTAAAATGAGCAATATGCTATATCAAATCATTCATATTCATAGTAACCATTTGAAGGATCATTTTGTCAATGAACCCTCTGACTGTACCCCTACAACAAAGAAAGGAAACCTCAAAATAGAGAAAGGAAACTTAGTAAAACCAGTCTATGCCAATGTTTGTGAGGGTACAGTCATCATAAGTGCCTCTCAAACCTCTCCAAACATGTAAGATTATCTTTAAATACTTTATTGATCTCTTCTAAACATTAACCAAATCAAACCTACATTTGATTCCACACACAATAACCCCAAAATGAAGGGTTTTGTATCCTTTAATGAATCTCAGTCACTGGTAGTGCATGGATAGTCAAACCAGTAGTCTCCAAAGCATTCAATAAGTGACTAGATTGTATTTAATACACACTATTCCTTCCATTCACTTCTACCAAGAATAAAGCATTTAATCTATTCAACATTACATATAATCATTAGACAGTTACATTTCCTGACTGTGTACTAGAGGAACAGTTAGGAAATGTAATTGCCTAAACAATCCAAACATTTGAAAATAGTGAATCAATATCCTTGAGCACAAGCACCAATAATATCAAATAATGGAGATAAAGCACAGGCTAGGGCATGACACTAGTAGAATTTGGTCATTTCAGAGAGCATTCGTGATCAAATAAAATGCAATGCATTTGAAATTTGCAGTCGAATATGATGCCAAATACTCGAAAGATGAAGAAATCACATACCTTCTCTCATGCTCAACTTTTTCTCCTCTATCCAATCGAAATAAAAATGATGAGGCCGTTTCACTATTTTTTTTTCATAGCCAAATCTTCCTTGTACTACACGAAGAACATGCCATTGGTTCAGTTTTGTAATTTATTTTTTGTGTAATTAGTAATTGGCAGATTAAATGTAGATAACACCTTTATTAGTTTAATTAGCATGTTATTATCATATCAGATAAAGTATGTTTAAGAATTGTTGGAACTGGTCCTTTTGCGTGTATTAAACATAATAGAATTTTTAGCATATTATTATCAATATATTTCTTTGTTATAAACATGCCATTGGTTCAGTTTTGTAGATTTGTTTAATCCATTAAATGCATTTTTCGTGAGGAGGGGTCTTGTTCTCAGGAGATTGATGAAGATTTTGCACCTCAAAAACTAATTCATAAGGTACCAATCATGTTTCCTAGTCACTTATATTTTTGGATTGGTAAATCTCCTTATAAGTTTCATGTCCTTTCTTTTGATTACTATGGATGAGATATATATCTTACATTTAACATTCAACTTCTTTACATTTTAGAACATGTAGTGTGTTTTTTGAGGATTTTACCAAATCAACTTTTAACATAAACTGAAAACACCAAACTGATATCTTGCACTTTCAACTTGACAAAATATTTGCATTTGACCAATAACTGCAAGCAACTGAATGATAAATCCACATACCTGTATCTTTGTAAAATACCTGGAACATCAAAAAGATGGCTAAGTGGCTACCACCATGATATTTATCTACTAAATATGGGGAAAAAAAACACCAAAAAAATTTGAATAGAAAACATGATTGGTCATTTCAAAGAGCATTCATGATCAAATAAAATGCAATGCCTTCTCTCGCGCTCGATCAACTTTCACCTGCTCATTTTCTCCCACTCCTTTTTTCTACAAATGAAATAAAAATGATTTGGTCGTTTCAAAATAGTGAATCAATATCCTTGAGCACAAGCACCAATAACATCAACTATTTTGATCTGTGGGTACCCTAATGTTGGCAAGAGTTCTTTTATTAATAAGATTACTCTGCAAGCTTGAAGAAGTGATATATTTTGGAAAATGAAGAGTAGAAAGATGATGATATTCCTGAGATCATGGATGGACACAATGTTGCAGATAGAATGGGAAAACATCTTTCTAGACTGGCCCTGGATCCTTCGACAATTGGGGTAGGATCCAGACCTAGGCTAAAAAGATGTCTTCCTTTCTGTTGTGGAATTATCCCTTCTTTCGCCTGCACTCATTCTTCTTCTCAAAAACGATTATCTAGAAACTTTGGATACTGTTTCTCATCCATGCACAAAATGTGCTAGTGATCATATACAATTACTTTAGGCCTCCAGTATTGATGAGATGTACAAGTGTAAAATGTTTTTGCGAGACTGGGATCAATTTGTGCAATGTACATTAATGCAAGGCAGTGATTATTCTCGATGATCGACAGATAGCTAGGAAAGTAGCTAAGACTAAAGATAACATAGCTCAAGAGACCATCATAGGTTGTCTCTTTCTTCGGTCTATATTATTGATAGAATGTTTTACCTTTCATTAGCTCATCAAATCTAGGGATTTGAAAGAATATAATAGAATATTTTCATGACAATGTATATTATTTAAGTTGATGTTGCATGAATTGATCTACTTCGCGCACTTGTATACTATGAAGACAGCGATAAAGAAGCATCTCCTCCCATGGCCATGCTTCTTTATCGCCATCCTCATAGTCTACAAGTGTGTGAAGTAGATAAATTCATGCAACATCAACTTAAATAATATACGTTGTCATGAAAATATTCTATTAAATTCTTTCAAATCCTTGGATTTGATGAGCTAATGAAAGGTAAAACATTCTGTCAATAATATAGACCGAAGAAAGAGAGAACCTATGATGGTCTCTTGAGCTGTTTTATCTATAATGTGCATATCCATAGGTTTTTCGACACTTAATAATTAATTCCAACAGAAGTGCTACACATTCGATAGATAAAATGTCAGAGAAAAATAATTTATGACAATACTTCCGATAGTAATGCTATACATTCGACAGGGAACCTGTCAGAGAAATGTTGAAGGACTGTCTCTCTTCCGACAATTTAAGTCTCGCAAATAGAAATTTTTTGATAGAAACTTCAAAATTAATGCCATATCACCGATAGGTATATCTATCAGAATTAGGTGGCAAATGTTGATATTCCAACAGTTATAATGTCGGAAAGGATATGTTTTCGATAATTAATTTTGACAAAGATTGTATATTTCTGATAGGTCATTGTGTCAAAATTTTGATGGATGAACCGTAGAAAATGCCATAATGAATTTTTTGCCATGTGCAATTTTTTGACATGATATGGTGTCGGTAAACCGACGGATACGTCTTCTATCACAATTTCCTATGCAAAAATGGCGACGGACTCATCTGTCGAAATGCTGATAAATTAGCATTGCAAATCTGACAAATGGCCGTCGAAATTTGACCCCAAATGTAATAGTGGCCCATGCCCGAGGTTCTGCCAATTGTGGAGTTCACCTTCTTTTGATGGTATATTTCATTCACTCTATGTGGAATACTATTTTGTTCAATGTTTTATTTTAGCTTGATATTTTCATTCATTTTTCATATACATAGAGAAATGGATAGTTATGGGACAAGTTTCTATGGCTATGATAAATTTCCCTCTGTGTTGACAAAATGGTTGTTCAGTGACTGTATCTTCCATAAGAGCCACTTCATATGCACAGGTGATGAATATGTAGATTTGCCTATGCAGTGCTGGGATTTGACCCAGCAACACATGTACTATTGTGAAAATATCACAAGTCCATTTACTGTTGGGTTGTTCCCAGTGTTTTTTGGTCAAATCTACATGTTTTTCACTTGTTCATATACCAAATGATGAATGCTCAATTGTTGTAATGGAAAAGCATTAGAACCATCCATTTCTAGAACTTGATTTTCTATAGTCAATGATTTTTCTATAGTCCTGATGATTTTTCTATAGTCTTAATGATTTTTCTATCATCCTAATGTTTTTTTCTCATGATAAATTAGGCCTTGAATTTGAATTTATGATCACTATTTTATTTCATCTTGATATTTCATTCATTTTTCATATCCACAGAGACTACACATGCTGATAAAAAAAAAATGAGCTATTTTATTGTTCATTGTTCATGATTGTAAATGGTCAATATTTTTTATGGTACTCCTTAGTGTATTCCATTTAAAAATAATCATGTTTCTATGACTATGATAAATGTCCCTTTGTGTTGAGAAAATTAGAGTTGAGAAAATGGTTGTTCAGTGTCTATATCTGCAGGTTGCAAACAAATCATCTTTCTTCCACCAACATTCTAGAAAATTAGTTTTGAAAAATTGGCCATATTGACGATGATTATGAAGAAGATTTGAAAATGTTGCACCAATGTGAATTGGATCAATCATCATTTTGAATTCTTCTTCTTCAATCACCATCAACCATTTGGTGATTCACTTGGTTCAGACTTATACAGTAAGTATTAATCTACTTTTTAATTATAACAAAAGTTTAATAATGGTTTTAGATCTATTAACTATGAGGTGAACCCACAATAGAGGGTTACACTTTTTTTCTTGAATGGATACTGAATTCTAAATTTTGAAAAAAACTTTCACATTCGAATGCATATTTTTCGTTAAACCGTTTGAAATCAAAAGATGAAATAAATTATAGTCTTTTATTATTTTCTATCTAGATTCTAAACATATTTTTTATTTTTATTTTTGAGTTGATTTGAATGATTTTTTATTTCTCCCACAAAAATTGGCATGTTGCTGAAAATGTCATTTTCAAAGAGTTACATTGTTTTCATAGAGCATAATTTTTTTTCTAAAAAAGATATCAATGTGCTTCTTTTGAATTTAGTTTTGTAACATCCATACAAAGGGAATGCCATTGGTTTGACAAAATTATCATGATTATTGCATATTTTATTAACGTTTGAAGTTGACTCACTAGTGCATTTGACCCACATTTCCAACCAACATTTCCGACCAAGCATTAAAATGGTTTTCCTTGGTCGGTTTATAGAAGGAAAAAATTGATTTATTTTAATCCATTCCCATGTTGGTCATAACTATGACAACCATGATAGGTCAATATAACTTTTAAAAAAAACATAGGGATCATTTTATTTTATTTTGTTATATTTTGCGTGCGGCAAAGCAGAAATGAAGGAGGGTCAAAGGAGGGCATCTGTCAACATCACCTATGTATCTAGCCTTGACTCCACCTGTAAGCACCACTCTTCATCAGTAAGTTGACCCCATTTCACCTTTGTGTTGCTGCTGCACGCATTTCATCTGATCTTCACTGGTTTAATACATGATTAATATATATTGTATATTTGGTTTTTTATTTGTATTTCAAATTGTTTTCATTTGTCACGGGTTTGAAACCCTAATCTCAACACTTCTAATGGTGTTCATGACACCATTAGAAGTGGTGTGAACACCATTAGAAGTGGCCCAAGAATTGGGGAAAATATGTCAAATGATGCAATAAGAGAACCATGGTTGCTGACAGATTTGAAAGTCTTATTTGGTTGAAAGTCTCAGTTGGATACCCATCTTAATCAAAAAAAATTTAAAAAAACATAGGGATCATTTTATTTCATTTTGTTATATTCCGCTCGCGGCAAAGCAGAGGTGGAGGGTCAAAGGAGGGCATCTGTCGATACCGCCTATGCATCTAGCCTTGACTCCACCTATAAGCACCACTCTTCATTAGTAAGTTGACCCCATTTCACCTTTGTGCAGCTACTACACGCATTTCATATGATCTTCACTGGTTTAATACATGATTAATATATATTGTATATTTGGTTTTTTATTCGTATTTTGAATTGTTTTCATTTGTCACAAGTTTGAAACCCTAATCTCTGCACTTCTAATGGTGTTCATGCCACCATTAGAAGTGGTGTGAACACCATTAAAAGTGGCCCATGAATTGGGGAAAATATGTCGAATGATGCAATAAGAGAACCATGGTTGTTGATAGATTTGAAATTCTTAGTTGGTTGAAAGTCTCAGTTGGATACCCATCTTAATCAAAATCTCTCAACATTATCAACATATTTTGTAAAGATTTGCATATGCATGTTTTATATATATTATATGTAATGAGCAAGAAAAATGATACCGTCAATAGGGCCTTTGGAAAATAACACTACCAATAGGGCCTACAAAAATAAATGCAATCAAACAAAATGATGTGCACAAAAAAATAATTAACAATCATAGAGGATGCCATATAAAATAAGACTTTATCATGGAAATGCTTTAGTAATGCTTCACTTCAATTACAAATATTAAAAATAGCATGGCAAAGATGTACATCAATCTGAAATATAGAACTTATACAATAATATCTTTATCAACATCACTGCTTTATGTTTACATTTGGTAGCCATTTTTTTAAAAAAAGTGAACCCTTCTTTCACATTTGCACTCCAAGTAACCTACTCAGAGGAGTTTCCATCTGAATAGAAGTGCCTACCACTAGTATTGAAAGGCACATGGCATAATTTCTTTGCAAACAAATGGTAAGCAATAGCATATATGTCACTTTTCATATAATAGATCCTAAGACTCATTTCAAGCTCAAAGCTCCCATCCTTATAGATGTATCATGTACTAAATGCCCTACTAACAGTACCCATTTCCAAATGATTCAAAATCGATATTGATCAGGTAGTTATCAGAAGAATAGTTTGTTCTCATATCAAAGACATAAAATTTTCATAGAGGTGGTTCTATTGAACTAATTTAGTTAAATGAGATTAAAAATGTGTATAACAAGACACATAACAATGAGAGATATCAAGTTAGGTAAATAGAATACTTCTTTCTTAAAAAAACATGCACGGGATGGCCACAACTCTTGGAAACACAATTCATTCCTAACTTCTCATCAAAAAATGTAAACTAAGTCCAAGAACTTTGTAACTATTTGTGCTGATAATTTTAGTATCTGGGATTACATGGGCTCAATAGAAACTTTTATTGGGCAGGCCGTAAAGTATCTCGTGGTTAATAACATGCACACAACTTGATCATGGAAAGTAGGATTGCTATTTAATATTATGTTGCACATTGATGACCTTTCTATCCCTTAAAATTATTGAAATTTATTGTACCTTTGTTATGATTAAAAGAAAATCATAGTCCATAAAGAATAATTGATATTCAAAGGTGGACTACATAACCCCTTACTTCTAGGACTCCATAACTCCAAAAAGTCTTGAAAAATGATGCCAAACAAAAAAATTTCAACTTTATTTAATCATACCCACTCAGGAATCTCTAACCTTCATCAGGAATCCCCAACCAACAATGGGTACTAGTTAAGTGCACCCTTCACTGTGTTCTCCACGAGGACTGTCAAAACAACATAGAATACATAGGATTCAACTAGGACATCTCCCACCAAAACCAAAGTGATCACAGGGGTGAGAGTGATCAACATATGAGGCCATTTGACTTGGAGCCTTATCATACTAAGCCTTTTTATCATATGATGTCCATAACTCATAAGAATTTGAACTTACATCAGTATATGTATATTTATACTTATCATATAATGCACCATTATGTTCACATAAATTCCTATTTTCATATGCATTATAGCTTTGCAAACCAGTCATCTTAGGTGCATGAGGAGATTCAAACATGCATGTGTCATAAATGGGACTAAAATGAATACACCAATTGTCAAACTCCATGTGAGTTAGGTACAAATATGCATACCTTTGATATTCCTTGGTCAACAAATCTAAAATTTGTTCACAACATAGTGAACCACTATCTTCATTGACACCTTGTGAGTTCATTCTTATACTGGAAATATGCTAAGTAATTGGTTTATCCTAATGATAACATAATATTTGGAAGATTTAGTCATGGGATTTGAGAAATAATCCTAGGGATAGCACATCATAAAACAAAGTATTATCGCATTCCATGAGATAACATCTCTTTAAGGCATTCCGTCAAACAATTTATGTGCCTTGTGTATATTTCCACATTTTCCATACATATCTATCAAAGCATTTTCCACTGTAATATCCAATGAAAATCCCCATTCCATTATGCTTCGATGGATGCCCATACCTTAATGTTCTAACACTCCCATTTCAGCACAGGCTGGTAGGATCCTGGCAAAAGTCATGGAGTTTGGATTTACACCTGCTAATTGCATTTCCTTAAAAGTTTCCATGGCCTTCTCAATAGTCATAGCATTCCATGAGACCACATTTCTTTGACCCCTAATTTCTCTGCTGCAAAGTTAGACAACAGATTTGTCCTTTCTAGTTTTAACTACATCATGTACCTTTAGAATATAGAGATTCGACGCTCCTCGAAAGTCTAGATCAACTCAATTCATGGTGTTTGGAGTCAAACCATTTGTTTAAAAATTAATGCTAACACTTTCCATGTTGATTATGCACAAACATTGATATCATCTAAAAATCGGTCCTATTTCTAAGTGAATAATGGTTTCACTAGTTTTTCTAGGGTTCACAGGTCTTTGCATCAAAATGTTCATAATTTTTACCATTTTAAAGGAATTTTAACATGATTTTAATGTTTTCAAATAATAAAATATCATTAAAAATTGGGTCAACGATTGGCCAATGACTTTTTCATGAATCTAGATTTTTCAAGGAAAAATTTGGCACTTTAGGATTCAAGATTAATTGGGTATAATCATGATTTTTTATAGAGTATTACTTCTCTAATTATTAGTCTACATGGATTATATGTATTTGTATTGAGATTTCATGTTTAGATACGTTTTAGTTGGATCCTTCCATTTGATTGGATCCTTTCTAACAATGTCAGCATGATCTACTTAATAAATTAATAGAGCTTTTAGTTGAACCTATCTTTCCTATTTTGAAGAAGAAAGGGACAAAGGTTTACAAATCACCATCGGTGATACCAATTTGATAGCACAATGTGACTTTACATCTAATCTTAAGCCCCCACTTCCTCCATTTTTGTTTATTCCTCCTGGATTAGCTCTTGATTGACAATTGGGTATCCAAACAATCTCAGTCCAAATGCATGAAATCCACTATACATATCTTCTAATTTTTTGGCACATACATATTACAAACTAAATTTTTGAACTGAAAACTAAAGATTTAACACCAATTTACTCTTGCCTCAAAGACAACTCTGATGCTTTGGCTTTATATAGCCATAAATAACTTCACTCCAAATGAAACCCACTAATTGGGCTTCACTAATCATGGTTTCTTTTCTTATTCAACTCGAGTTAGATTGAGGTTATAGGCTTAACCTCTAATTTGGTCAAACACTTTAAGTGCATCTACCAAGCTTCCGCACCTATCATACATGTTTATAAGCTTATTCTGAAACCTTGTAGAAAATGTAAATTGCTTGGGAATGATGAAAGAGTGAAAGTTTTTTGTTTGTGAAAGGGCATTCTTGAGAAAACATACATTCTTTATGTTCATTGTTTTAATCATGTTTATCTCATTGTTCACTACATAGTTTCTCATTTTCTTGATGTCATCAATATATTGTTGATCTTCATTGGGTATGGTAATCACTATTTTTAAAATTTCAAATATCTTTAAGGTATCTTCTTTGACATGCATCTTTGATATTACCATTTTGATCTTTTGCTTCCTGTTCTTTTTTACTTCTTCACATTCCATCTCACTATCATTCCAATTCAAATTTTCATTATATATTGTCTTCTCATTGCATTTCTTTTTCTGTCACCAAATTTTCATGATAGAGATGTACTATACTCTTCTTCTCAAATTGTGTCTATCTATGTCATACAATAATAGTATTTTAATCTCCATAATAACATTGGGATCTCTCTTTTATCTTCTCTTCATCACTAGTTTACTATTTTGCATCTTTGATCTTACTATATTTTGATGCACATCATTGTTTTAAGCCTTTCACAATGCCACTTCTATGAAAATATTAGACATCATTTTCCTTTGTTCTATTATTGCTTATCATTGCCTCATTTTCACCATTTGCTTGAACTCTTACTTTCTATGTACAATTTTCCACTATCTCCTAACTATCTTGGGGTGCTCAAGGTCTACCACCCCTTAACCACATGTGTTTTGTTGCTATTATGTTACTAGGTTAAAGATGGGGACATCACACTATCTATAGAAGACTGTCATGAAACACTCGGTATTGTGACTGAATAGAACTGTCCTTTTTGAAACTGTCACATTGAAAAGTATAAAAGGTTATGTCCTTCATGATACACCCTTGAGAGGAATGTCACATTCATGTTCCTTTAACCTTGTCTACAGTAGTTTTCATGTGTTGTATGACTATCCTGTAGGTCCCTTTACATTGCTTTGTCATTTTTCTTTGAAAAGTACATGACTTCATCCTTTATTCTTTGTCTTTTCAATTGAGATCATCATATCAACCATTTTATAGTCTTTGACTCAACTGTGTCTAAGAACTCTTCCTTTCATTGTCTGTGTATATATCATTCTTTCCTTACTGTGATTCAAAATTGAACCTTTCTAGTAATCTCTATCACCACTGTCATATTTTCATGATTTACACCCACTATTATTCATCCTCACAGTCATCATTCCAAAAGGACTGCTTTATTTCTATATCTCTATCATTAATAAATAAAATGTCACCCTCTAATCTCTTCAGTTAGACTTGATTTGTCTTTAGATAAAAGGTCTACATCATATGCATTTGGATTATCATATTAATTTCTCTTAGTTGTCTTTTAACATCACGACTGTTATTTAAATCTGATGATTTAGGGCATTTTTTCATGTAAACATTGTCCTCTTATTTTCCCTTTTATCATTGATGTTGTTGACTCTGGAAGACTATGATGGTTATGGTGTTTTCTATCTTCTCTTTGTGCTTGATTCATGTCTAATACACTTTTCTTGAAGATCTCTATCTTCTTTTGCCACTCATTAAACCCCTACTCAATGTTGAGAATCTCCTATAGACCTACATTTCCATTGTAACATTTAGTACATATAATTGAAGGCTGTCATTTGGGCCCTACAATCTTCCCTTAAAGGAACAACTATAAGTGAGGGGTAAGAGGTGAACTTCTCAGTCTTAGCATAGGTGAAATATGGATCCATATTTTGTCACATCAAATGAAATACTCATGCAGTCAAAAAACCCCAAAACTTTGACTCAAGTGTAGCTAGGTGCTTGAGAGTTGAGACAATAGTCCATTTTGCCCATAACAGTCACTCAAGAGTCTTTTTCCTTTCTCCTTGTCTAATGATTCTTCAATCTTCAAGCTTTCACAAGGTCCAATTCAGTTGGATGGATTAGTTTGCACTAAAACATAACAAAATCCAATTCCCTCCATTTTCTAATAACCCATGCATTTCAAAATTTTGAATTTGCACCATGTTCACCACCTTTGAAAGGATTCTTGTCCCAAGAATCAGTCCTTGCATTGGATGTCTAAGTCTAAACCTGTACTTTATGAATATGGTGCCTTGGGGACGGAATGAAGTCCTCTAAGGTCACCTCCCTTCTCTTGTACCCTGCACAAACCTTGAAAGCATTAGCACCAAAAACCTTATGCATAGTCTCTAATTTTGAATCAGATTGTGGCCTTGTTGTTGGTTCTTTTTGCCCACTATCCATCCACATCTAAACATGGTTGTTTACTAGCTGCCCTTTAATAGGACACTTGACTGTACCTATTTGAACATAGTTCAAATCCTAAAAGTCTACATTTCTAGGACTATTCAGCATTGTCCTAGTCAATCCATGTTTGTATGCTTGCTACCCATACCAACCTATATCACCTGCAATGTTTCCTTGCCTATGAAGAGGAATAGTATCACCAAAATATATTATTATCTTGTCTTTATCCCTGCAAGTTAGTGGCATTAACTAAAATTTCTCTTTGCCTTTGTGAACAATATATGTATTAGAGTAGCCATCATGAATTATCCTTCTCATACATTGCCATGGTCTACCTAATATCATATGCCCACAATTCATAAATATGACATCACACCAAACCTGATCATGATATGGCCCAATTGAAAAACTGACAAGAGCCCTCTGACTAACCTTCACATTCAACTCTTGGTTACCCAAGTGGCACTGTAAGGGTTAGGATTGTAATACCCCAAAAATGGGCTATAGGTTCATTAATCTCTTACATCAACAAATCGAATGAAATCGACATCAAAAGTCCAAACCAAAGGAACATCTGCACATTATCAAATCCTAATTGATTATTCTAAATTTTGCATTAGAGAATATTCCTTGAATATTCCTTATTTATCCTAATTATCTTTGATTTAATAATTATTTGGCGATAAATCCTATTTATCCTAAAGTTTGATTAATTGAATATTTTGAATATTTAATTAATTAGATTTAATACTGCCACTTAATTATTTAATTAAATTTAATTCTATTTATTCCTAAATTATATTATTTAATTAATTAATGCCAGTTGTCAATTTTTAATAATTTAGTTTTAGAATAAAGTTTGATTTAATAATTGATTAACCCATAAATCAATTGTTTTAAATTAAAAATTAGTTAAGTTGAGATTAAATCACTTTATTTTTTAATTAATTTATAATTAAATCATGCATAATCAGAAAAGCAGGCAACTAGAAATTAACAATCAATTTTAAATTGAAACTCAACATCTGATGATGAGTTGAAATTTGATCTAAACTCTATTTTGAGTTAAACACTGCTTTTGCATGATTTTTTGCGAGTTAATTATCTTTGATTTCCTGACAACTCAAAAATCAACCTGAGTTTATCCAGAGTGATTTATGGCTTTTCTTATGCATCCTCAAGCCCTAGATTTCCATAAAAACAAGGCTCGGCTCTTCATAATTATCAACACTTGAATTTGCACAATTACTCTAGCAAATTGATGATTGAAGGATTAAACACTTACGATAGGCAATTTGTGAGATCTTTCATTGTTGATCATAGTTTTTGCATAGTTTTCATATCATAGCATTTATTCATTCATATCATTCTTAGATTAAATTTGCATTCAATTTCATTCATCTAGCTTAGATTCATCAAGTTTTTCATATTATTGCACAGAAAATACAAAAATATAGATTAATTTGCATTCATACAGTCTTTCATTCTTTTGCATTTAAATCCTTCGTTTAGGTGTTGCATTGTCACTGATCTCGATTCCAATCTGAGAACATCATACTCGCACCTACTAGAAGGCAGTAAATCACCTGGTTAGCTTAGTTTCATTTATTTGCAGATTTTTATTTCGCTAACCTCTAATGTTTTACTAAAGTGTTGTGTCCACAGCTAGGTACAATTTTCACACACACATTTCTGGTGCCCACTGTGGGGCCCTGAAATGGGTTTCCATTTCTTCTATATCAATTTCTATCATCTTTCTATCATTTTCTGGTCAATTCTATGATTTTATTCTCTATCCATACATTTTTCATATGACTTTTGTCAGAAAGTTGTACCAAAAGCTACTAGTTGTTGTACGACAATTGAAGATTTTGAGGCTCGTATCATAACCTATAGATTGTCATTTGGAACTCCTTTGTCATTTGAATAGATACCCATTGTCATATGACTTTCCAGATAGTCATACCAGAGGTAACCCACTATCGTATGGTATTTGGATTGTTGTATGAAAGGTAACCCACTATCGTACGAGTTTTGATACCAGGATTCAATTGTCATTTTAGAATTTTGGGTAGTTTTTCAAATTTGATTTTCAGATTTGGACTAACAGCTAACCCTAACAATTGAGATCTTCCATTTTTTATTGATATTTGCTGAGTGTGATTGGAAAAAGTGCAACTAAATTGCTAAAACAGGTAAAATCTACTAAGCGCATTGCAAGGAATTCAAGTATTCTACTACGATCTCATAACACTTTGATTTGGGTTAAAATGAACTCTCACATGTCAAGCTTGAGTGACTTTTATTGCTTTCATATCACAGACTTCATTTTGGGCTATAAAAAGAACATATATTTTGCTTTCTACATATCTGTTACATAGTAAATAGGCCCTATGAACACTATTTGTGGATGATCTTGAGAGAGTGGGCTTCTTTCGCTTATTCACGCATGTGAAGCTCTTCTTGACGAAGGATCCCCTTGTAGGTAGGGAGGATACTAAGGTTGTCTTGCATTCTACTAGATTTTTGAGTCTTCAACTTTTGATCGATACATTCTCTCTCCGAAAAGATTGATAGACCATAAGCAGTTGATGTCATAGATCTTTGTGAGATAATTTCAGTCTTAGCATGTTGGATTAATCTGTTTACTTTGTTTTGGTGAAGTGAAGAGGCTAGGGGATTATGCTCTATTTCCTTTTTGGATAGTACCAGAAACCTAGATCCTTGAATCTGATCTAGTCCCCCTGTGGTATCTTTTGTGAGTCACCTTTAGAGAGGGTTAACCGTAGTGGAAATTCCCTTAATTGGGTCAACCATGTGGATGGAACCTCAAGTGGTAATCACCATTTTCATCATGGTAGCAGCAACTACTATATAAATATCCTTGTGGAGGAAATCTTCACAGGTGTGGTTTCTTGTTGGGCTGTTAGATCTCCCTAGCAGATCCTGATTGATTAAATTCTCAGACTATGTCAAAACCCTGGTGCACCTAGATTGGAGTTCACCCTCTTGAGATCACAAAAGTTTCAGAGTCAGACCATTACTACAAACTTTACCGAGGCCAATTTTTCATTTTCTAGGAATATGTGCGTTATTGGAAAAAAAATTTGGACAATACACAAATAGCACTCCTAGGGATTAGTATATTAAGTCACTATTGCTTGTTCATGCGCAAGGTTGCTTTCACCCTTGTTCATTGTTTTTAGATGATTGCTTACTTCCCTTGCTTACTATTTTGCATGCTTGATATCTACTTGGTTATTTGAGACAGACTATTACACAAATCTTCAAAACTAGACAGAAAACTTTGCCAACAATCTGAAACTAAAAGCCTAAAAATTGCAAAATCTAAAGAAAAATTCCCCTCTAGAGTCAAAATTCATCCCACATTCTCAGATTGTCATACGAGTCTCTAGAAAAAGTCATTTCATAACCCCTTTATTGTCGTACGGGAGTCAATACTGTGTCGTACAAGTGTTGTCACCAGAAATCAAAAGAACATTATCCCTGGCAGTAATTATCGTATGAGTCTTGTCAATTGTCTTTTGAGAAGATACCCAGTGTCATATGAGCCTTCAGATACTCATTTGAGAATTTTCAAAAAGTTGTCAGAGACTTGTCAAATTTGTCAGGAATCCAATTTTTACAACCTATTTCCAAATTCTGTCAAAACATTCACTGTGTCAAGAACAGAGAAAAAAATAGAAAGAATTTGATCATTTACCTAAATTGGTCTCTTGAGTCTAACTTAGCCTTCTGATTTATCAATTTGAGTCTTTTTCATCTTGTGTCAAAACCTTGTCAAATTTATCTTCAAATTGAGTCTTCATACAAAACGGCTAAGTGTTGTGAGCTTGTGTCCGCCATCTTTTGGGCATCTACCCATACTTTTAAGGCATAGTATCATTCATTTACATCTAATCTAATCTTAAATCAATTCAATCTTGACAAGGTTGTGTCATTCGATCCTCTTGAATCAAGTCATTCTTCAATTGTCTTCATCTTGCTCTCTTGCTTCACCCAAGGTTAATGGTGGAAACTAGAGCTTCATCACACAAGAAATATGGAGAATCACCTCATACCTTACCTCTATATACTCATGTGGTCCAACCTTTGATGAACTCTAAAATTTAGGTCTTTACGAGGATGACAATCTTGGCAATCTTCGATTAAAAATTGGTTATATACCCCCTCCTCCATCAATCCAAGGAGTCAATCAACAATCTCCACATCAATCTATCCTAGGGAGTCCTAAAACTCCTAACATGTCTCAAGGACATCACTCTCAACATGGTGTAGATCAAGAACCCACCCCTTTTGAAATTTCTCAATATCAAAATGATGATGACTTCAAGAAAATGATGAGGCATTTCTTAAAAGAAGACAGAGAAACATACTTCCTAGAGTTAGCTCGTCAAGGGGCTAAACTTCCTCCCAACTTTAATGTTGAAGATATCATTACACATGAGGAAGAAACTCCAATCACTGCTATGATGAAATAGATGCATGTCATGCAAGTTAAGCTTAACAAACTTGAAAAAGAAAAGGAACCTAAGTAGTTCTCCATGGAAGCTCTATGCCCTTTTCCATTTGATAAAGACTTGTACATGCTGCCATTCCCTAAGTGAGTGGAAATACCTAAATATGATAAGTATGATGGAAACTCTGATCCTCAAGATCATGTCAAAGAATTTTGTACTCAATCTATGGAGTTCATGCATGAACCAACCTACCTAATGCATCTTTTCCCTCGATCTCTGGGAGGGTCAGCTATTCATTGGTTCTCAAAAATGCCCCCTACTATCAAAACTTTCGAGGAGTTAATCAAACTATTCTATCAACAATACTCCTACAAAATCCAACATTCAGTCACCATGATCGACGTCTGCAATCTAAAACAATATCTAGGAGAACCATTCCTAACATTTCTCAAGAGATGGAGGAAGAAATTTTCTCTCCATGCTAGACCCATTCCAGAAACTGAGAAGCTAGAAATCTTCATCAACAATCTTGTTCCAAAACTTAACTACCATTTGCAAATGCAAAATCATACATCCTTTGATAAGATGGTAGAAAATGCTATCAAAGTTGAGAAAGTACTTGTACAAAAAGGAGACATATCACTTCAAAAGGACAAGTATGAATCTGGATCTAGTTCTAAAGACAAAGGCAAAAACTAGAACAAGAATAAGGGCGTCGTCACAAATGGCATTGTTGATACTATATGTGCCCCATCTAAGGCACCCACTTTCAAACTCACTATTGGCACCCAAGCCATCAAAGCTTCTGAAGCTAAGGCAACATAGTCAAACAAAAATTCATCTGAATATAAACCTTGGGCTACATATCCTAAACATAAGTTTACTCCTCTTGGAGAATCCTTGGAATCCATCATGAAAACTCTGTTGGCTAACAACATCATTTACTTGCCTAAGATCTTACCATTTGATCCTGAACCTAAACCAAAATGGTGGAAAGAGACCAATTTCTGTGACTTCCATCGTAATAAGGGTCATAAAACCAATAACTATGTGTGCTTGAAACACATCATACAAGACAAAATTGATAACGGAGAAATCATGATTGACAATCATAAAAGAAATAATGATCATACAGCATTCATGGAACCATTTCCAAAACATGGTAAAGAAGATTCTTCTTCTCAGCCTAATATGGGTGCTAAAGTCAATTATGCCTACTCTAGAAACAATGTTGTCATCAATATGGTTGAACCATGCCTATCTGAGCATTGCAATGTCATCACAATTGTAAGAAAAGATAGATAAAATCAATCGGCAAATGTAGTTACTCAATCACAAGCTCAGGCACATCTGCAAGGACAAATCCTAGACTCATCAAATGTCCCTAAGATGCCTTTCAATATTTCATCTGCTTCTAAATAGAAGGCTACCTCTAAATCATCAAATCCTAAAGACACGAGGCCAGCATCATACAATATTGATCAACAACTCCAGCATACAAATGCAAAAATCTCCATGTTTGAGTTGCTTCGGATATCTCCAGCTCATAGAGCCATTCTAGATAAAGCTCTACTCAGATCCAATGTTCCTAAAAACCTTGATTTAGATATATTCCAAGCTATTTTTGGTCATCTCACGTCTCCATAGTATATCTCCTTTTTAGAGGAAGATGATAATTCCTTGAGTCATCTGCATAACCAGCCCTTGCACATTGAAGTCTTGATCCAAAGCCATCGTGTCAAATGCATGTTGATAGATGGAGGCATTGGTCTCAACATTTGTTCTTACAGCTTGATCACACAATTGGGATTCTTGGAAGCTACCATTGATCCTAAGAAGAAGATAACTATCAAATCATATGATGAGCAAGAAAGATCTTCCAAGGGAACTATTTTCTTACCAATCAGAATAGGACCCGTTATCAGAGACACCATATGTCAAGTTCTTGATCTACCTTTGGCTTACAACATCCTTCTAGGAAGACCCTGGATACATGAAATGAAGGATATTCCTTCCACATAACATCAATGTGTGAAATTTCCTTATGAAGGAGTAGAGGTGATGATTCCAACTGACCTATATACAACTTGCAATGCTTTGAAAGAAAGTTTTGATAAACTTGTTCCTAATAATAGAGAATCTTCCACTAAGCAGATAGACATTGCTTCAACATCCAAAATAGAAGACATTTCTAAAGAAGTCAAAATCAAAGACAATGGTATGGGAGAATACATAATGGAACCTATTTTATCTCTCACATCTCTCTTGTTGTCCCCTAAATCTTATGGACAACCTTCTAACAAAGTGACACCTACAGCTAAAGAATCCCAGGTCATATTCAATGGAAGTTTTGTCCTAGAACAAGTATCTAAACAAGAGTTTGAGGAAGATGAAGTCATGCTTGCATGGTTATACAAGGATGAGCCTCAATCCCAATCAGTCCAGAAATGTGACTCAACTTCAAGAAAAATTCCTCAGAAGTCATACGGACCAGGGGACAAATTGATCACAAAAATAGGATATACTAGAAAATGACCTCTAGGACTACAAGGTAAGGGTCTTCTATCACCTCTTGACCACCATGGTCAAATAAACAAGGATACAATAGGCCTAGGATATAAGAAGAAGTCTTTCTATCTTAGCAAGAACTCCCCATGTCTTAGAATAGATTGAGCCATCCACAACAAATCAACTAAAGGAAGAAACAACTGAACAATCTGATAGTGATTATTCTGACACCACCACCGATGAGCTCATTCCTTATGAGCATTTTCCTAAAGAAATAAAAGATATCCCTGAAGTTGAAGATGATCCAGTAAAAAGAATCAATTTAGTAGAAACACAAGAACCTACTATAGAACAAGAGACAGTTGCACCACAAGAACCAACTGATCTCAAAGGAAATCAAATAGACAAAGAAGAAGATGGGAGTTATTCTAAAACAGATTCCCATGAGTATGAATTCAAATCAAAATCTGAGGGTAACCCTTCTTGGGGTATCCATCTTGACTTTACTCATGTTCTTAAATTTCCTAGAGGCATAGATGAAGAATCAAATGACTATGAATGGGGATCCATTCCAGAAGAAGATGAACTTATCATAGAGAAACATATTGATGTTGTTCACCAATATGCACCTAAACCCAACGTAAGTCTAGAGCAAAATAATGAACTTAATGAGTCTGATCCACTAATGGCTGAAGTGGACTCCCATAATGACATTGAGCCAATTCATGAATTGAACATTTTGAGTTTTAATATCACCTTCAAACTTGAGAGTCAGGTTAGGACCAATGATGATAGATCCATATCTATAAACACTATTTCCCAATCTTTCACCGCTTTGACTATTCAACATCCTAAACTTCTTGACCAAACCTCCACAGATCCGAGCTAAGGTATCTATACCTTTCCAAATGACTATGCCCTTGCTTGCTACCTTAATACAGTTGAGCCTATGATGACTTCCATCAGTGAACCGAGCATTAGCATGATGGAGTCGGACATCAAGTATCTTAGTCAAAAGAATAAAAGTAAGAATAAAAAGAAAAGGAGTTCTGAGGGTGAAAACCACTTTGTGGCAATCTCAGAACCTACAAAAGTAAAAATAAAATATGTATCCAAAGGTGAAAACCTCTCTGAGGTGCCTAAGGATGAGATATTTGATGTCCTTTCGAGTCATTTATAGGATAGGTCTCTAGTTCTAATTGAGCCCACTCAATCCATCAACTTGGGAACAAATGAAGAACCACAGCTGATTCATGTAGCACAATCCTTATCAGAAGAAGAGATGAAAGCATTCACTAAATTCTTGACAAAAAAGAAGATCAAATTTGCATGGAAGTATTTAGATATGCCTAGACTTGATCCTGATCTTATAATGCACCATTTATCTATTGCTCCAGGAGTAAAACCTGTTAAACAAATGTTGAGAAAGATGCATCCTCATGTTGCACTCTTGGTCAAAGCTGAATTAGAGAAGCTCCTAAAATTTGGATTTATCCGAGTGATTGACTATACTAAATGGATCTCTAATATTGTACCTATTTCTAAACCAGACAAATCAATCAAAGTGTGCACAGATTTCAAAGATGTAAACAAAGCATGCCCTAAGGATGATTTTCCATTACCTAATATTGATATGATAGTGGACATGACTGCGGGCTTTGAGATGTATTCTTTGATGGATGGTTTTTCTGGATACAAATAAATAAAAATTACTCTAGAAGATCAAAAGAAAAAAAATTTCACATGTGCATGGGGAACCTTCTGTTGGAATGTCATGCCATTTGGTTTGAAGAACGCAGGTGCTACATATCAGAGAGCTATGATGTCTATTTTTCATGACATGATGCATCAAACTATGGAGGATTATGTTGATGATAATTTAGAAAAATCTATGATAAGATCTGAACATCTAAATGATTTGAGCAAAATACTAGATTGAATGGAGAAGTTTAGTCTTAGGCTGAACCCTAAGAAGTGTGCTTTCGGTGTCACTTCTAGAAAGCTCTTAGGCTACATTGTTTCAAAGAAAGGTATTGAAGTTGATCCAGCTAAGGTAAAAGGTATCATGGAGATGCAACCTCCTAAGAATATCAGTCAAATGAGAACATTACAAGGGAGAGTACAATCTATTAGACGCTTCATATCTCAGCTAGCAGACATATCACAACCTTTCACAAAGACATTACATTAAGGTGTGACCTTTCCATAGAATGAGGAATGTGAAAAGAACTTTAACCATATCAAGAAATATCTATCAAATCATCCTATTTTGATGCCTCCTATACAAGGGAATCCATTGATCTTATATGTCTCTGCCACAAATACATCACTAGGGGCATTACTATCACAACATGGTGAGAACAAGAAGGAAAGAACTATATACTATATCAGTAGAACATTGGTAGCATATGAGAAGAACTATTCAATGATTGAGAAAGCTTGTCTAGCTATGATCTTTGCATTACAGAAACTGAGACACTACATGTTAGCTCATACTACACACTTGGTAGCTCAGATTGACCCACTAAAGTACCTACTAAGAAAAGCTACCCTCACAGGTAGAATAGCCAAATGGGTGATTTTATTAAGTGAATTTGACATTGAATATGTTGAAATAAATGCTATCAAGGGCCAAGTTATTGCTGATCAACTAGCTGATGCACCTTTGTTTGATAATACACCAATGCAAATGGAATTCCTAGATTCCTCTATCATGAATCTTTCTTATAGAGCATGGAAGTTATTCTTTGATGGCTCCTATACACAAAATGGATCTAGAGCAGGCATATTGTTCATCACTCCTCAAGGATACTCGATCCCTAAAGCATTCAGAATCAAGTTTCCTTGCACAAACAATATTGCTAAATATGAATCCCTTCTTAACAACATGAAGATAGCAATTGAGTGGAGAATAACAGAACTACACATTCATGGAGACTCACAACTTGTAACACACCAGGTCAATGATGTGTATCAAATGAAAGATGGAAATTTTATCCCATACAAGAGAATGGTAGATGATCTAAATAAATATTTCATATCTATCACATTTGAGAAAATTCCTAGAATAGAGAACAAGGTTGTTGATGCTATGGCAATGCTCTCTACTTTATTACAGCAACCTGAACTTGAGCTATGCTATGAGTTCCTAGTGGAAGCACTATTTTATCCTACAGATGATTCCCCCAAAACCTGCATGATATGCACTATTTTTGGTCATGATTCATCCCAATACAAAAACCTTTTCTCCTATCTCCAAGATCAAATTATCCCCGATACCTTCAACCACCATGAGAAATGATACCTTATCCTAAATGCATCCCGATATGTCATCATTGATAGCGATCTGTACAAACGAGGTCTACATGGTACACTCCTTAGATGTTTAGAATGATAAGAGTCTCAACATTCATTAGAGGAAGTCCATGAAGGCATTTGTGGATCACATTCCAATGGTTTAACACTAGCTCGAAAACTTATTAGGGCTGGGTACTATTGGCCTGAAATGGAAAAAGAGGATATCAAGTTTGCAAAGAATTGTCAAAAGTGTCAAGTATATGGCAACTTAATTCATGCACCAGGGAGAGATCTAATTCCCTTTACTACAAAATGGCCTTTTCACTAATGGGCATTTGATCTTATAGGATCCATACATCCTCATTCTTCTAATGGACATACCCATATTATTATAGCTACAGACTATTTTACAAAATGGGTAGAAGCAGTCCCTTTGACTCAAGCAACTAGCAAACAAATTTCAATGCTCATCTTGAACTACATCATATGTCAGTATGGTATTCCAGATTCTATAGTCACAGATAATGGTGGACAATTCAATAATAGAGACTTAGATGATGTATGTACCAAATTCAAGATTACACAACATTGGCCATCAATCTACTATCCTCAAGGGAATGGACAAGCAGAGGCTTCAAACAAGAATCTATTGAAAATCTTGCACTGTATAGTTAATAAAATAGGAAAAGACTAGCAAATCATGATCAATCTAGCTCTCTAGGCCTATAGAACAAGTATTAGAACACCCATTGGGGCTACACCATTCACTTTAGTTTATGGGTCTAAAGTGGTACTACCTATTGAGGTTGAAATCTCATCACTAAGAATCAGAATGCATGGTCTATTAACTGATGATGACTACAAAGTGTCTAGGTTGCAAGAACTTGAACTACTAGATGAGCGCAGACAAGCAGCGTATGATCATCTCAGAGTATATTAGAAGAGAATGTCTAGAGGTTACAACAAGAAAGTCAGACACAGATAATTTCAAGTTGGCGATCTAGTCTTGAGAGAGAATCCTAAAAATCAATCACATAGAGAATGCAAGGGGAAGTTTGAACCCAACTGGTAGGTCCTTTTGTAATCACTACTACTTTTGGCTCTAGAGCCTATCAACTCTCAACGACTAAAGGAGAACAGCTTCAAGAACCAATCAATGTTCTCCATCTGAAGAAATTCTACGCTTGAGGCATTCAGTCTTTGCAAAATGTCCTAAAAAAATTAGAAAAATTAGAAAAAGTCCTTAAAAAAATGATCATCCTAGTGAAAACCTAGCAAATAGGTTTCTTGATGTATCACAAAAAAAATCAAAAAATATCAAAAGTACAAAAAAATCAAAAAAATGAGAAAAAGAAAAAAGTGCCTTGGTGAAAACTTGGAAACAGGCGCCTTGGTAGAAAAAATAGAATCTCTGCCAAGATAGTGAAAACCTAGCAAATGGGCACCACTTGTTTCAAAGTGCTCCATCTATCAGCACAATCTTGGTCTTTCCCAAATTTTAGTCTTGCTTTAGTTTGTACATATCTCCCGGTTTGTTTCTGCATTCCTGTTTTCAATAAGTCAGTTTATACACCAATCGGCTCAAGCGTTTGTATCCTATCAATGTTCAAACTTGGGGGCAATCAAAGTCATATCCTACAGTCCTCAGTATCTCAGATATGTCATATCCAGTCAAGGTCCTTTGAAGCCACATCTGAGTCAGTCAAGTTTGTCTCTTCTCCAAAAAGTATTTTGCATCTACAACAATGCAATCAAACATCAACACAAATTGAAAACAATCTATGCTTTTACATGTTTTTATCTCCTTGTACACTTACTGATTCACATTGAGATTTTTGCATATTGTGTCCCTTCAAGCTCTTCGATGATGTCCTTTATAGGATTTAGAGAGTGATGACTAGGGGCATAATATTTTCTTTATTTTCTGCTTGTATGTGAAAATCTAACAACTTTGGAAATTCTGGATTGAAATGGTGTCCATTTGTAAGAGCCTCTATCTCATATTGGATGGCCATGTGTACCTCGACCATTGATACCCAAAAAATTTAAGGGAGTTTGATCTAACTATTTTCTTTTTGAGAAAGTTCTTATTCCTACTGTGAAACGTGATCTTACCTAAGGATGTGAATGATAAAGGGTCACTACGGGTAATTCACGCTAGATTTATAATGATTTCTTGACTTCTTGATATGTTTTTTCCACAAGGTGTATTCTGGTCATCATGACATCTATGTTTTGATGCTTATACAAATTGCTATATCAAAATGGACATGATATTCAGGTCATCCTGGCATTTATGCCTTGGTGCTTATATCTAATCTGACTTTCCAAAAATAAAATCAATATTCATATGTCCATGGTTGTCTAACCAGTGGGCATTGTATTGATTCTTACGCATAAAAATCAATATTCGTATGTCTATAGTTTCACAACTAGTGGGTGTTGTATTGATTTATCTGGTTACCATAAAAAGTTCAATGATGACAACAAATCGACACATGATCAGTGACTAGGTCCTAGGTCTTAGGTTTGCATTTCATTCTGCATGTCATTTTGCACTTTGCATGATTGCATGATCTCACAAATTGTTGAACACACTTGAATGTTTAAACAATCCTTCAAAAAAATTGAACTTAAACTAGACATGAAGACCTAAATCTCCCATGAAGGTTTCCTCACAGAACCGCAAGCAGTCACCATCCTGGGCTAGACATCCTTTTTGACATAGGACTGAGTACTTGTCTTCATCAATATCTGTAAAACATATCATGTGTATCATTGCATTTTCATATCATAATCATTCCATCTATTGCATTTACATTGCATACATGTGCATAATCAAAATCATACATATATCTTTCCATAATCAATTACATTTGCATAACATCCATACATGTGAAAGAAATCATTGCATTGCATAAATGTATACATACATTCTACTCTACTCATAGCATTTACATCACATGATATCATCATAAATTAAAACATGACAAGTAAAAATGAAGTCATAACCAAAATATCGATCTCATATATATCATATAACTCAAACTAGTCACGGGTGCACTACTGGCATAGTGTACAAAAGAATGAGCTCATGTGAGCTATCAAAAGTCAAAACAATATATCTATGAAGCAAAAAGAGAAACAATATCGGAATATCTAGAGAGATCAGTTGTTTTCCTGATCCTCTAAATTTGGTGGAGGTGGTGGTGGTGCATCAGGCACTGCCTCAGCTCTGGGTGCCCTGGCTCCCTCTGACGCTATCATATATTGAGAGTATGTGGGTACTCTCTGAGCAGTAGGAACAACAACATAGTATGCAAAAACATAATAGGCAGCTCTAGAGGTTTGATGTGTCACCTATGTCTATAATCTCTTATTCTCCTCTCGGAGCTCAGATCATTGTCTATCTGCCTCATTGAATTTCTCCTCCCAATGAGTGCTCTGTACCTTCAAGTCCCTGACCTATAATCTGAGCCATTTGATGATCTCTTGAGTAGTCTATGGTACACTAGGATCTGCATCTATTGAAGGCATATCAGTATCTCTAGTTGTCTACTCAGTAGTCTCTACTCCTTGTGTCTTACAATGTCTCACCTCAACTCCTAGATCAAAACTAGTATCAACATGTGTAGGATTCAGACCGGCCCCTATATCCTACTCTGCACCAAGTACCTCATCTGCTATACCTACACTGCCTAGAGTACCACTCTCTCCTCTAGTTGATCTCCTCTATAAAACTGCAGGTCTGCCTACTGAAGAACTAGAGGGACGAGGTGATCTCATCTGTCTAGATGGTCTCTATGGAGGTGTCATGACTGCTCTCAGCCTTAGAGGTGTAGGCTAGGTCATCAAAATCTGTGCACCTATACATCTCTGCCCTCTACCCATCAGAGCACCTGTAACATCCATAGCCTCCTCCATGGAAGGTATCAACTTTGTCAGATCTAAAAATCTATATATGGGATGCTCTGTCAGCCATGCAATGAAACCATCTATAACCCCAACATCTGGAACATCTACTCGGTAATCCCAATCTCTGCCAACAATACCACTGTACTCCTATGTACAAAGAGCATAAGACAATCGAGGGCCCCATCCTAATCCAAGCTCTCACAATATACATGCATACGTAGCATGCTCCTATGGTGCATCTTGAATGATGTCATACTGTCTCCACACTCTAGTGATAAGGAAGCACTCAAGCACTATAATAGACCGACCAATCAATATTTGAATCTGGCAAAAAAAGCTAAACTGAACCTGTGCGCAACAGGACAAGCCTCAATCTGTAGATACATATGCCAGATAACATACATGCTATCATCTAGGTAGCATCTTTAGTACTTTGTATGACCCATGTGAACCTTTGTAACATATCCAGAGTAAATATATATCACTGGCTCCTGTGGCTGGTGCTATGTCTGACATACTGGTCTCAATACTAGGATATGCTCCTAGGCCCATATCTGAAGAACCAAAGCACCAGAAGCAAATATCTTTCTCTCTTGATACATGATCTTGTGCATCTTGGAGAACATGTGAGCCATCATGCACTGACCCCAACCCAACTCAGACAGAGTAGCCATCAATCGTGCAACCATCGGGGCCCAGCCCATCAAGAGATCATTTTGCTGACGGTCAGACATGATAATGCCTCCTATCATACCAACTATAATGCACTCTAATATATGGGTCTACCCATAGCACTTCACTAATGTCTCCCAGGAAATTGAACCAGTGAGTTGTGTATCATCTCCAAACAAATGTCTGAAGGCATGTAATCCAAAGTTCCCCAAACTCATGTAATCTGGACGAGGACCATGGAATTGAATGCGCAAAATCCTGTACATGTCCTCTGGTGTAATAGTAATCTCTCATGTAGGGAGATGAAAGGTCTAGTTCTCAGAATGAAACCTCTTAATCAAAGCAGTCAGCAATTTGTGGTTCACCCTAATCTCGGGCAACCGAATTAGATACTCGAAACCATAGGTAGCAAGGTGTACCCTCATAGGATCGGGCAATGAAATGCATAATCACTATGTCACGGGATGAGAGATATGCACATGAATGTCATGATATATGACCTACACATAATAGAAATAGGGAATCCTATCAGTAATTTGGTTGAAAAAGAGGCTAAAAGCACAGAAATTCAAAAGTTCACTATCTCAGAAGGTGCATTAAATGCTCAGCAATCAGCCTAAGGAATCAGAAAATTAAATTTTTTTACGTAAAAAGGTGTTTTAAGCTCACTATTTTCCATATGATAATGTAGTCTAGCATCAAAACTCGTACAAGTTTCAACAGGGTCTCATATGACAAACCATGGTTATACGACTTTCTAAGTCTTACCATACGACATATGAGGGGCCCGATGAAATGTCATACGACTCTTGGGTCCCTCTCAAATGAGTTTCTAGGGGTTATGATACAACACTCTACCAGAAATTGAAAAGTTGTACAACTCACGAAGGACAGTCATATGAGTTTCCATGCATGCGAGAATTGAAAATTAAAAACATACAAAAAATGACCTAACACTTCTACAAACGTGCAAAAATGAAATTTACAAAGAGGCACAGAGGTCCACTTACCGAATGTCCATACTACGAAGGCCACTGATGTCTCCGACTGCACTCAAATTGGTGGGAAGAGACAGGTACCTTCATCTCAGCCATTTTCTCACTCAGAGGGCTCCACAAGGTTTCAACAGTCAAAAGTGAATAATGAATTGAAAATGACCTTTTTGGCCTTTATATAGCTTTTGACCTAATTTTCAAAAGTGCTCCGTTTTCCATGAAAATTGCAGCCCTGGCTAATTTCGACATTCTAAACCCATTTTCAGGATCAAAATCAAAATCTGAGATCTTTTACTTTGTCAAAATCATGATTTAAAATTTTTGGACCTAGGACGACCGACTGCTTGCATAATCAACCTTCAATCATCACCGAAATCTAGAATTCAACTTAACTGATTATCTTACATCAAACTATCAAAATTTCAACTTGGTCACCCATGGTCAACTCATGGTCAAACCTAGTCAAACTTGGTCTCTAGGACCTCTAAACGATGCAGAACGTGTTCTCAAACGTGTAAAACCAATTCTCAAATTAATTAACATGCTTCTAAACCACTCAACACTGAATTTTCTTGTCAGATTTTAATTTTAATCCTGAAGGGGGTATGGTATTGCACATCAATCAAATCTTTCCTCAATGATCTAGACAACAATCACATCTAGTTACTGATTCATCAAAAGTCCTCGTCGCTTGGGGCAAATCTATCATTTCTTGGGGCATATCAGATTCATCAAGATCCATATCAATCTGGTATCCTAAATCTATCTTGTAAACTCTATCAGCTTTTCATAACCAATGGTTCATTAGCGCCATTTCCTCGGTTCTTCATAACTGATGGGTTCAAGATGTGATACCCACTATGATTCTTTGGACAATCAGGTATGGAATCGGTCACTCACTTCTTCACAATCATAAAGTTCAAAATCAGGCATTTTGGCACTTTTTCATAATCATCGGTTCATTGTTGCTATAGTTAACATTATCTTTGGTCAATCAGGACCTAAATCTTACATCTTCAAAATCTTTCAATTGGTTTCTGTCTCAGAATCGGTTCATCTTTCAAATAAGTTTCATACATCTTTATCATACACAGATTATTCTTTGAACCACTATGCTTCACACAGTGATTCAAAGAGGGGCAAAATGTAATACCCCAAAAATGGGCTATAGGTTCATTAACCTCTTACATCAACAAATCGAACAAAATCGACATCAAAAGTCCTAACCAAAGGCACATCTACACATTATCGAATCCTAATTGATTATTCTAAATTCTGCATCAGAGAATATTCCTTGAATATTCCTTATTTATCCTAATTATCTTTGATTTAATAATTATTTGGCGATAAATCCTATTTATCCTAAAGTTTGATTAATTGAATATTCTAAATATTTAATTAATTAGATTTAATACTATCACTTAATTATTTAATTAAATTTAATTCTATTTATTCCTAAATTGTATTATTTAATTTTGACAATAAATATAAAATCTCATGACTAATTGATTAAATTCTTATTTAATTAATTAATGTCAGTTGTTAATTTTTAATAATATAGTTTTAGAATAAAGTTTGATTTAATAATTGATTAACCCATAAATCAATTGTTTTAAATTAAATATCAGTTAAGTTGAGAATATATCACTTTATTTTTAAATTAATTTATAATTAAATCATGCACAATCAGAAAAGCAGGCAACTAGAAATTAACAATCAATTTTAAATTGAAACTCAACATCTGATGATGAGTTGAAATTTGATCTAAACTCTATTTTGAGTTAAACACTATTTTTGCATGATTTTTGTGAGTTAATTATCTCTGATTTCTTGATAACTCAAAAATCAACCTGAGTTTATCAAGAGTGATTTATGGCTTTTCTTATGCATCCTCAAGCCCTGGATTTCTATAAAAACAAGGCTCAGCTCTTCATAATTATCAACACTCGAATTTGCACAATTACTCTGGTGAATTGGCGATTGAAGGATTAAATGCTTGTGACAGGCGATTTGTGAGATCTTTCATAGTTGATCATATTTTTTGCATAGTTTTCATATCATAGCATTTATTCATTCTTAGATTAAATCTGCATTCAATTTCATTCATCTAGCTTAGATTCATCAAGTTTTTCATATTATTACACATAAAATACAAAAATATAGATTAAACTGTATTCATACAATCTTTTATTCTTTTGCATTTAAATCTTTCATTTAGGTGTTGCATTGTCACTGATCTTGATTCTAATCTGAGAACATCATACTCACACCTACTAGAAGGTAGTAAATCGCCTAGTTGGCTTAGTTTCATTTATTTGCAGATTTTTATTTCACTAACCTCTAATGTTTTACTAAAGTGTTGTGTCCACAGCTAGGTACAATTTTCACACATACAAGGATGTTCTACTAATGTCAATCCCAACTTAGACACCATATCAACTAAAACCAAATTGCTACATGCCCCTAAATCAATAATTAGAGTACATACCTTGCCTTGGACCAAACATCTTGATTTAAATATACCTTCTTGTGCCGATGTTGGTAATGGTCCTCCTTTCCTCATGAGAAGAAATTCTCCTACCTTAGGGTTTTTTATTTTACTAATAGATTAAGCATATTAATTAAGCGTACCTACCTCGACTGTACCTATGGGATAGTGTACTCCAAAATTGTAGAGAAATTAAGTGTACTCCAAATAGACTACCCTCTACAAAGAACTGACTGGAATCTATTAACCAACCTTTTAACTGTCAAATCATTATGCTTTCAAATAAATTACCTATCGGCGTATCCCTTGCAAGGGAGAGAAGCCAAACACATAAAGAACATGCACATAAACATGACAGCTGAAAAACTTAAATGGAATACACCAAGAAGTGCCAAATGATGAATGCTCAATTGTTGTAATGGCAAAGCAATATCAAAACCGTCCATTTCTAGAACTTGATTTTTCTATAGTCCTAATGATTTTTCTTATTTCTTGAACATTATTGACATACTTAAATGGAATACACAACACTAAATGATGAATGCTCAATTGTTGTAATGGAATAGCATCAGAACCATCCATTTCTAAAATTTGATTTTGTATAGTCTTAATTATTTTTCTATAGTCCTAATGATTTTGAAAATTGTTGACAAAGAATGTTTCTTTTTTTTTATTATAGTATAAATGATTTTTCTATAGTCATAATGATTTTTCTTATTTCTTGTCTTTTGTCACTTTTTGATTTCCTATGTCTATGCTTCATGACAAGATTTTGTCACCTTCTTTTGATGGTATATTTCATTCACTCTATGTGGAATACTATTGTGTTCACTATTTTATTTCATATTGATATTTCTTTCATTTTTCATATACACAAAGACCACATGCTGATAAAAAAAATGAGCTATTTGATTTAGGTTTACTTTTCATTATTGTAAATGGTTAATATTTATGATGGTACTCCTTGGTGTATTCCATATAAAAATAATAAATGTAGTAACGATGGTGCGGTGCATTATTGATATAGGCTCGATGACTCTTCTCAATATGCCAAAATGTCAATGTGGTGGTGGGAAGTATGTGTTGAAGACTTCACAGACACAGAACAACCCTGGATGACAATTTTGGTGATGTCCAAATACAAAAAAAGGTTGCTAATGTGTATATATATAATGTTTCTAATGTAAATAGTATTCATTATATTATAAGAACTAATGTAGACTAGGCATCACAAGGAAATAATGGCTATGGATACTTTAGTTGGGTTGATGACAACTCATCTGCATCTATCTGCCCATCTCCACTTATCCGCGATGAAGGATTTGAGTGCAAAACATGTCAGGCTAGGGCAAATGCCGAAATTATATTTTTACGATGCCTTCTCTGTATTGTAATTGCATATCTTTGTTGTGACCATATGCATAGATGAGCTCATGAATTAGTCAGTTTAGTATTTTCATATTGTAACTAATATTTTAATATGGATATGGTGTAACTTCTCTTTGCCTCAAGTGCACATATATATGGTTTACATCTTTTTTTACAATAATTCTTCATGTTTGTGGCTCGAGTGAGCCCCAATCTGCTATCAATCACATGATTTAATGTATAGTGTTTTCTTGGTTATTCTATTTGATCTTTGATACATCAATTCGACCACACCCACTCCACTTCACGTGGATGTATTTGAAATAAACTCCTAAGTATAATAAAATGGCTGTAACTACTAACTAACCTTATAAAACAACAGCAGCTAAGAATGATTGCTTGACAACATCTTTTGAATACAAGGTCCTTGAGAGATCAATCAATCGGGATGAGTGGACGAGGATGATGAGATGGGGGAAGTGGAGTTGAATCTTGATGAAAAGGAAGCTCGATCTGGCTACAATAAGGAAGAAGAAGAAGATGCTTATCATCGAACACAGATTGAAGAAGAGTACTGCAAAGAGCAGGCCTATAGTACCAAGGAAGTTTAACAAGAACAAGGAATATGGCTTAAATAGAATGGAAAGACATCTTTCTAGCCTGGGCTTGGATCCTTCAACAATTAGCTTGATAATAAATGAAGCAGATGAGAGCTAAGCAATTAGCTTCCTAAGAAAAATCTCATAAATGAACTATGTGTACCCCAATTCATGTGCCTTTTGCACGTACCTAAATGACATATTTGAAACAACAAGGGTAAATTTAGCCTTACCCTTGTTGTTTCAAATATATCATTTGGGTACGCACAGAGGGCACATGAATTGGGGTACACATAGTTCATTTATGGGATTTTTCTTGGGAAGCTAATTGCTCATCTATCATCTACATTATGATGAAGCTAATTGTCGAAGGATCTAGGCCCAGGCTAGAAAGATATCTTCTCAAACACATAATAAACATGCACATAAACATGATAGCTGAGAAACATAAATGTAGATTTCACAATAGCTAAGAAACATAATTGTAGGCATCATGGTCACAATTTTTTGGAGACAACATAATTGAGTTGTATACCCAAGTGATGGAGAGCAACTTCTGCACCTCTGATTCCAAGTTGACACTACGGGATCCAAAGACCATAGATAAGGAATAAATTTAGAGAGTGGAGGAGGGCTATAATGACCAAAATAATACAAGATGAACCTCAAGTTAAATGAGACAACTGCAAACATTTTAATAGATTTTTATTATTAAATAATGAAATTTGCATATAGTAGTGTTATAAGCCCCCTCATTACATGATTTATTATTGTAAGCCCCCTCTAACTTATGCATCTAGAAAATGAAACTAAAACCTATTCGGATTGAGAAAAACCTTATAGAACAATAGCAGCTAGGAAGGATTGCTTGCCAACATCTATTGAATACATCTATAGCTCATGAATACAAGGTCCTCTAACAGATGTATTCAATAGATGTTGGCAAGTGATCCTTCCTAGTTGTTCTTGTTCTATAAGGTTTGTATCAATCCCAATAGGTTGTAGTTTCATTTTCTAGATGCATAAGTTAGAGGGGGCTTACAATAACAAATCATGTAATGAGGGGGCTTAGAACACTAGTATATGCAAATTTCATTATTTAATAATAAAAATCTATTAAAATGTTTGTAGTTGAAAACTCATTTAACTTGAGGTTTGTCATGTATTATTTTTGTCATTATGGCCCTCCTCTACTCTCTAAATTTATTCCTTATCTATGGTCTTCAAATCCTGCAATGTCAACTTGGAATCAGAGGTGCAGAAGTTTCTCTTCGTTGCTTGGGTATACAACTCAATTATGTTGTCTCCAAAAAATTATGACCATGATGCCTACAATTATGTTTCTTAGTTGTTGTGTCCCAGGACCCCTTATGACCCTTTAAGACCATTTAAGATCCCTAAGAATACATCTTAGAGGTTTTAAAATGTCATAAAGGGACATAAGAGGCTCCTAGGAGGGGCCAGATGAGCTTCCACCTTCATGTGGTTGGCCCTGTTAAGTAGAGAATGTTATACTCTTCTCAAAACAAACAGAACCTCAATAATTTAAGGTCTCAGTCCATGGACAAATTAAATTAGACTTACTATCCCAATTGGTACATTGATGAGAATCAATGATGGGCTAGAGTTTTTAGATTCTGAGAAGATGTATATGCAGTGGAGGCCAGAAGGGATTTTTGTGGAGATTTTCTAGATGTGGATATTTTCTAGAGTGGCTATATACATACGAGGGTTTCCAGATTGAGTACCAGTGCAAAGATGATGATTTAGTAACCTACGTCTATAAAACCTTCACAAATATCTTTATCTTCATTTCTGTAGTATTGAAAACATGAGTGGGTTGGACATTAGTGGTGGATCTATTCTCTCTTATCATTCTTCATAGTAAACAGTAAACAACAGTGACATAATATTGTTGTGCTTAATTTGATAATATAATTTTATTATTTTTTAAAAATAAATTTTATGTCGCTTTTTCAACAAACAAAGAATAGACATATCGACGAGAGTGCTATATATTTGACATTTAGTCCAATGACTTTTTGTCGCAATTTTGACCAACATTGGTCGCAGAGATAAATGTTATAGTTGAAATTTCTTCCAGGTTGAAGCAATTATTTCGATGTCATTTCCGTCAATAATTCAACCATTGTTGACGTCGCAAGTTCAATGGAGATTTGATGTGTCATATTATCATCTAAAAAACTCCAACGACCATTATGGTCGATTAGCCGACCAATGGGCATCTAATAATTGACCAAACCTTGTTGAAAAACAAGCTAAAATTTACTAGTGACTAAACTGATATTTTGACATACCTTGACTACATAGCTTATAACTTGTCGTGTATTTGTCCAATTTAATTATTATTTTTATTGATAGAAAGAGAACTTCAATACCTAGGGCATAGATATTTTTTAGAATTGTTTTTCTCTCATTTACTCTTTTTCCTTAAGCGTCAAACATAGAGGTAAACATACAGTAAAATATCTATGTTTAGTAAAACTAAAAATACCAAGTCATAATAAACTTAATATATATTAACATTATAATCATTGGAAATATTTTTCTCATTAGTACCATACTACATAGATAGATTTTTCAAATGGATTCATTTGATCTGCTAAAAGTTGAAGTCGAAGTGATATTTTGTCAATATTTTAATAGGTGTGAAGGAGACTCCATTGTAGGTATGAATGAGGAGTATATATGTTATATTGATGTTTTTTTATCTAAGAGGATTTGAGCTAACCATTTGTAATTAATTCCTTCAAATGGAACCTCTCAAAGCTTAAATCATCATATTTTATTAAAAATGTGTTATTTCAAAAAAAAGTAGCATGTCTAAAAAAGTGTAACCCACTATTGTGGGGTCACTCTGTGACAATCTCTTGGTTTTAGGCAATGCAGAAGGAGGTGCCTAGTTCAATATGCAATCACAATTCATATGCATAGGATATTAGGTGGATCTGAAAAATGCAATAGGTTTGCATTTTTGATAGAGGTCTTTAATTAGGTATTTTAAGTTATAGACCATTGCAAACATCATAATTTTAACTCTTTTAGGCGAGGGCAATGTCCTTAGCATGCAAGAAAATCAAGACTTTTTATTTGTTGGCTTGTTGAGGACATTCTCTTGTACATAGCTGCCAAAGTTGTAATGTTCACCATGGTCCATAAATTAAAAAAATTATAGACCTATTAAAAAAATGTAAACGTGGTGCATTTTTTCAGCGCCACCTATTATCCATGCATATTCTATGCAGCTGCACATGCATTCTCGATTCAGAGTAGGAAAATCTTATTTTGGATGCGAGGGAGAGAAACCAAACACATAAAGAACATGCACATAAACATGACAGCTGAGAAACATAAATGTAGATATCATAATAGCTGAGAAGCATAAATGTAGATATCATGATCATAATTGTTTGGAGACACAACATAATTGAGTTGTATACCTAGACGATGCAACACAACCACTACTCCTCTGGTTCCTATTTGATACTACGGGATCCAAAAACCATAGACAAGGAATAAATTTAGAGAGTGGAGGAGGGCCATAATGACCAAAATAATATAGGGCCCCTATATTATTTTGGTCATTCTATCCCTCCTCCTTCACTCTCTAAATTTATTCATTATCTATGGTTTTTGGATCCCACAGTGTCAACTTGGAACCAGAGGAGTAGTGGTTGTGTTGCATCATCTGGGTATACCACTCAATTATGTTGTGTCTCTAAACAAGTGTGACCATGATGCCTACATTTATGTTTAGCTGTTGTGTCCCAAGACCGCTTATGACCCTTTATGACCATTTACAATCCCTAAGAATACATCTTAGAGGTCTTAAAGTGTCGTAAAGGGTCATAAGAGGCTCCTAGGAGGGGCCAGATGAGCTTCCACCTTCACGTGGTTGGCCCTGTTAAGTAGAGAATGTTTAACTATTCTCAAAACAAAGAGAAGCTCAATAATTTAAGGTCTCACTCCATGTATGAATTTTTTATTTTTTTTTAAACCCTTAACCATCGCAATTACAATGGTCACCAAGGAATAACCAATAGTGAAACACTACAAGTGACGTCTATTTGTCAAAAATATCTGATAGATAGACATCACATGTACAACATATCCATTGCAAATGCAGCATTTTTGTCATAATTGTGACAAAAAAATAGTCCTGATGACATGTTGACCATGTTGGCAGGCCCTTTTTCTATGCATATTGTGATGGCCCGATCCATCATAATTACGACTCCTATCCTAGCCATCAGTGATTTTAACTCCAAAACTACAATAGCGGTTGGTGTCTCTTAATCGATGAGATAGCATCGCAATACCGATGGAAAGCCATCGGAAAAGGGTCTCACATGTACTAGTGGCCCTAGGACCAGATGGTTTCCCGATGTTCTTCCAGTTGTTCTGGGAAGTGGTTAAATTTGATGTGGTTAAAGCGGTGCAAGAATTCTTTGGATGCAAAAACCTCCTCAAAGAACTCAATAAAACTTTCCTCATGGTTCTCATCCTGAAATTCCTAGGGGCGGACTCGATGGATCTTTTTAGACCCATTAGTTTATGAAATTCCTTCTACATGATAATCTCTAAAGTCATCACTGCCAAAATTCTCATGGTTCTCCCTTCTATCATTTCTCACCAACAATCTAGATTCATGCCTGGTAGAAAAATTCTAGACTCCATAATGGTGGTGCATGAAGCGATCCACTCTTTAGATGTTGGTAAGAGGGAAAGTTTCCTTCTCATGCTTGACTTGTCCAAGGCTTATGATCGTGTTGACTGGCTTTTCCTGCCCAGGGTGCTTAGAGATTTTGGTTTTAATTCGAACACCTACAAGATCATACATCAACTCATTTCTACTCCTTCACTGGTGGTTTTGATCAATGGCTCCCCGTCGGATTTTTTCAAAACTTCTAAGGGTTTGAGACAAGGAGATCCCCTATCCCCCATTATTTTCATTATTATGGTTGAATGCCTTGGTGGACTTATTTCAGCCTAAAGGGGGACTGGAACTTTGAAAGGTGTTAAGCCATCTTCTGGAAACATAGTTTTCTCTCACTATAAAATCATGGATGATACTATTTTAGGTGGGGAGGTGTCGGTGAGTGAAGCTAGAGTGATGAAGAACTTGCTCAATTCCTACACTAAGGCTATAGGTCAATCCATTAATTGGACTAAAAGCTCTATTTTCCTCCTCAACACTCCTAGGGAGAGATAGAGGAGAATTGTGGATATATTGGGTTGCTACATTGACTCTCTTCCCTCAAATTATTTGGGTCTTCCCTTATGCATTAAGCCCCCTAATGATTTCTAGAACAAACTCATTGATAGATTCAACAAGAAATTGGCAGGATGGAAGGGGGTCACTCTCAGGCAAGCAGGAAAAATCTAGCTAGTTAATTCTACCCTACAAAATCTTCCTACCTATGCTTTAAGTCTCTTTTCTTTACCTGCTAAAGTTGTGGAGGTGATGGAAATAATTCAAAGAAGATTTCTCTATTCAAGGACCGAAGATCATAAGAGACTTCCTCTTATTGTTTGGGACAAATTTTGTCTTCCTAAAAGAGCTGGTGGTTTAGGGATTAGGAGGATCAGACCTTTCAACAAATCTCTCCAAGCGAAATAGATATGGCACATTTTTAATAGTAAGGGGGAATGGCGTGACACTTTTGAAGATAAGTATCTTTCTAACAACTTCACAAACCATTTTTTTGGGTGTAATGATATTCCGAAAGGTAATTATATCTAGAATGACTTCCTCAATGCTAAAGATATTTCCAAATCTAAGGCTAAATGGGAAATTGGGAATGGTAAAATTATTAACTTCTAGAATGATAATTGGCTCCAGCTAGGACCCTTGCGGGACTATGAGCCTTTTAATATGTAGATGGATGAGTGTGCCCAAAAATTTGGCTCTCGGGTCTATAATTATAGAGTGGGTAATTCTTGGGTGAACCTTTCCTCTATTTCTCAGGACCTGAATCCTCTTTTGATTGTCCTTAATGAAATTTCCCTTTCCTCCTCCCAAGATGTTCTAATTTGGGAAGGCTCACCTGATGGGGCCTTTTCAGTTTCTTCTACCTATTCTTTCCAAATGTATCAAGAAACCATACCTATTTGGGCCAAAACCTAGTTCCTTGGCCTTATTTCCAAAATTAATGTCTTCTTATGGATTTTTCTTCAGAACCGCATCCTCACTGTTGATAATCTTCTAAAGAGAGGTTTTCAGATCCCTAATAGGTGTGTGTTGTGTAAATGCCAAGTTGATTCAATGGACCACCTATTTATCCATTGTCCTTATGTTAGTAAGATTTGGCAGTATCTCCTTTCTACTTTTGGGTTGTTCTGGTGTTTGCCCTCCTCTATTCAAGACCTTTTTTCTCAATGGTCCCTACCTTTTAAGAATATTGATTCTCACAAATTCTTCTCTTAGGTACTCCCACATCTATGTTTGGGAGTGTGGAAAGAATGAAACAATTGTATCTTCATGGATTTTTGTGCTCCTCCCAAAATCATTTTTGGAAAGATCCACCATGCTTTAATAGAAAACTTTATTATCTATGGTGGTACTAACCCTTTTGTAGGAAAAGACCAGACTGCTAACCCTAATTAGAACAATAACAAAAGATATAATTGCACATGGAGCTATCCCCTGAAAGGTTGGTCTAAGGATAACTTTAATGGTGTGGCCAAGGGAAATCCTAGCAAGGCAGGATGTGGTGGAGTGATCAGAAACTGCTACGAAATGGGGATTGCAGTCATTACTCTCCCTCTTGGTATCCAATCTAACCACTATGCAGAAGCTAACTCTTCCCTCCAAGTTACTAAATTAGCCCATGAAATTGGTGTGAAAAATCTATGGCTTGAAAGAGATTCTAAAAATATCATTAATTGTTTAAACTCCCACTATTCCCATTCATGGACTATAGCCAATATGATTGAAGAAACACCCGCTCTCTTTTAAATTTCTTTGAAAATTTACACATACCCACATGTACAGGGAAGCCAACCAAGTAGCTGAATGGTTCACCAACTTGGCTATTAAAAATGACACAATGATTAGATAGCTACATGGTGGAGATCTATCATGTGAGGTGAATGATTTAGTCGAAAGGGACAGAATTCAGGGAAAGGAGGGGATCATTATTAGAAATAATGAAATTTAATGTTTCTTATAGGATGTGCTTTCCCATAAATGGGAAGTACCAGAATGGTAGGAAGGGTAATCAATCTGTGTCTCATTCGCATGCTTTATGGGTGTTCATTCCCAAAGTTAAAACCTACCTTTTAAGGAATAATAGTAGAAAGATATGGAATACCTTGGCGAGAAAGAATTTGCACAGCTGCAATTTGTTATACCAAAGAGCTTGTATGAACCATTTTTCTACTATGGGTGGTGAAAGACATAGAAGGGAGCCCTCAAAAGATAGTGGGAAATGGAGGAGATGGACCAAGGTCTAGAATTCCCTACAAAAGGGGGGAATTTCTAATTTCATTGAAAGGCTACATGGTAGTAAGTCGGCGATGAGAAAATTTTTTGTGAAAAGCTGGAATGAAGGTTGTGTGGTGATTGATGGGAGGAATTTCACTATTACAAAGGAGGTTATTTTGAATGTCACTGGTATCCCCATTGTGGGTAATAAATTTTATAGGGACTTAAAAATATTAGACTCTATGGTCAATTATTTTGTGAGGGATCAGGATGAGAAGAAAGTCATCACCAAATTTGGTACTCACTACCAACTTGAGGGGATTAAAATGTTGTGGAGATTTGTCCAAAGGGCTCTCATCTCTAATGTGACGCTGGATACCAGGTTTGACAGGATAAGAACCTACCATTTCATCCTTCTGAGCCACTTTAGACATGGTATAAAGGTTTCTATTCCTTTATACTTATATTCTTCTATCAATGAGAATATTAATGGCTATAGGGATAAGGATATTGCTAACCCTACCTTTCATGAGGAGTTATTACTCTTGATTTATGAATATTTTAAATCCCAAATCTTGGGGAAGGAAATTATTGTTAATGAGAATAGAGTGGATGTTTCTGGCTCTGACTATGTCCCCTCTAACACTAAAGATAGTTTGGGTCTACAATCAGAGGACCAGGAGTATTGTGAAGAAAACAAATAGAAGCAGGGTTATTCCTCCAAAAAGAGAACTGCTAGTTCTTTTAAAAAAGAAAAACCCTCCAAAAAATAGGCAAGAGCTATTATTTCTTCTGAAGAGGAATATAATGAAAATGAGGAAGGGTTGACTATGGATGATGAGGATGAGGTCTCCAGTGGAAAAGGAAATAAGATAAAGGAACCTTCTACGAAGAGGTTTTGAATAAAAAAAATCAAGAACAGGGGCGAAAGGTCTTACCGGTTGTCTCCTGTGGATAGGGTCATGAGTGAAAAAAACACCCCCCCCCCTTTTGGCCACCATGACAATATCTAGGAATATTATCTAGATGAACCTGAAGATAACTACCAGGAAGGCCCCTATCCCCAGTCTCCTCAGCCCCATAATTTGGAGGATGAAAAGGATCAGTTCAATGAGGAGCCTCACAATAATGATTATGTCAAGGGGAAGAAAGTGTGGCATAACTTCAATGTTAACACCATGAAGATGGGGATAATCAGGGAAACTGTTAACCCCAAAGTTCTTGAGGGTGAGGATGGTGGGTCTTAGAGGGAGTGGTTGATTGATCCATTCCTGGTGGTCCTCAGTGATAATACTAGGGAAATGGATCTTAATCTCCTCAACAAAACCAAGAACGGCATGTTGGATAACTTTAGGTCAATTAAATGGCTTTACCATGAACTAGGGTATCTCAAAGATAGAGTGGATGGGACTGGCAGCAATAAGGATAGCAGAGTGACTGAGGATTATCAATGTCTGGAAACCAGGATCATGAAGATGGAGGAGAAAATGTTGATACTTGAGGAAACTCTCAAATGCATTGCAGAGTAGAGCTTCAATATCCTGAAAGCTTCTAATGAGAATATCAAGTTTCTTATTGAGAAAATGGAATAAAATACAGTAGGGAAAGAAGTGCAGATCATAGAAGAGGAAAAAGTGCAAAATCCAAATGAAGGACCTGGAAAGTGGACTAGGGCCAGATCCAAGAAGAACAAGGAGCATGAAGAGTCCATGGACATCCACAAGATAAAGGAGGCTGAAGATAAAATGGAGACCCTTGAGTCCAATGCAGCTACCCTGCTCAAGAACTTCTCCTAACTATTTTTCCTAGGTTTTTTATGCGTGTCTATATGCATGGTTTACTTTTTTGTTTGCTCTGTCTCTATTTTGTTTCTCTTTTGGACCTACTAGTGGCCTGTTTCATTCTTAGTTTCTATTTTTTTTAGACTTGGACCTATGATGCTATATCTTGCTATGTATTGGGTTCTACGCACCCTATAAAACCTATTTTACATAATCAAAAACATTATACGTAACAATGAGGTTATTTCTCCCTTTGGAGATAACCTTGGCTTCACAAGATTTTTCACATGTATCCATCTTTAATTTCCCCTTATTTAATCCATGGTCATTTCCTGCACACTACATAAAATATAAGTAGCTCATGAAAGATCAAATGACATATACATATAAAATACATCATAAATAACCACACTCAAATACATCATATAAATTTTGTTAGCTTGTAGTGACTGATCAGGAAAGTACTGTACACTTTTCCTCCTGCCCTCGTTGGAGTTGTAACTCATTCTAACCCTAAAGCGGAAAAATGTTGTATGATATGGCTTAGGGTTAGGGATTTCATTATGTATTATTTTTTAGTACTTGTGGTGGAATTGAGCTATAAGGGGATTACATATTGTAATCAGGTTGTAATCACTGGATAATAAAGTATTGGACTTGTTGTTGGTGGACGTAGCCTAGGGATTGGGTGAACCATGTTAAATCTTTGTGTCTTGTGTTCTCTTTGGTTTGGTTTATTATTTTCTTATATTGGTTATATTTGCATGTAATTGTTATTTTTGCCTTGTTAATCCTAACAGTTTCCAATTGCATCCACACTTTATCACAAGAAAATCACATATTTTTCAATAATACATTTCTAAATTTTAAAGCAAGTTAATCCAAGTACACATTAATATATCAATTAACCTACCTCACTAACAATGATAATCTCACATAAAATTTTCTTGCATAAACATGAAATTAAAGCATAATATTCTAAATTAAATGATTCATCAAATACCATAAATCAAGACCTAATAATCAAAGCATGGAAGAAAGTCCTAAATCATCATCCACATAATCATAGGTCATCACATAGTATCAAAAATATAAAGTCCCTATCCAAATAGTCCAACATGACAAAATTATTTATCATCAAGATAATCATAAGGCAGAAATAGACTTCCATGAAATGATGGTACGGGGTGAGGCCTCACATCCTCCCCCTAGGCATGAACTTCCTCCTAGATTTCATCAAAAATATGGGGATACTGGGCTCTCATTTGTGTTGCATCCTCCCATGATATTGTAACTTCATCATAGCAATCCAACTGGATCCTAACCTGGTCCAGCTCTTGACCTTGAAGGGCCAGCATCCTATGAGCCAAAATACATAAGGGCTCCAGCGCTAGCTAACCATCCAAATCCACCTATAAAGCATCCCAATCAATAATATGAGACTCATCATAGATATATTTCCTCAATACAGAAACATGAAACACATCATGGATACATGACAAGATAGGTGGCAGAGCTAGACAATATACAACTAGGCCTATCCTCTCTAAGATCTCAAAAGGTCCAACAAAATAAGGTGTGATCTTAGAATGCTTTCCAAAATGGATTGGGGTATTATGCGGTCACACCCTCAAGAAGACTTTGTCACCAACCATGTAGACACTATCAGTCCTCTTCGCATCTGCATACTTCTTTTGCCTATTCTGAGCCTCTCTAAGATGCTACCTGGTCAGGTATACCTATTTCTCTATCTCTCTAACCAACTGTAGTCCCACAACTACTCTATCCTCAATCCTATTCCAACTCAAAGGTGTCTTACAAGGTCTACCATACAAGGCTTGATAAGGTGGCATACCTAAAGATGAATGATGCCCATTATTATAGGGAAACTCCACCAAATGCAAGTATTCCTCCCATCTAGTCTGATGATCCATCACATACATGTGAAGCATATCCTCTAACACCTAGTTGACTCTCTCAATTTGACCATATATCTTAGGATGATAAGTTGTACTGAAATTGAGCCTGGTGCCCAAAGTTTTCTGCAACTCTCTCCAAAAGGAAGAAGTAAAGAGAGAATCTCTATCAGATATAGTCTTATGAGGAATGACATGGAGTCTAATGATATCTCACAAGAATACATGTGCCACTACAGGTGCAGTGAAAGTAGTACAAATGGGTGAGAAGTGGGCTACCTTGGTCAACTTATCCACTATCACCATAATAGCATCGTGGTGACAAGATAACATAGGAAGGCCAACAATAAAGTCCATGGATATAATGTCCCACTTCCACTTGGGTACCTCATGGGGCTGAAGAAGCCCACCTAGGTGGCGGTGCTCTTCCTTAACTCTCTAACACTCCAAGCATCTAGCCTCAATCTCAGCAATGTACAACCTCATGCCTGGCCAATGAAAAATCTACCTCAAATCTGCATATAACTTCTTGACTCTAGGGTACCCTGCATAGGGTGCTCTATGAGCCTCAAGAATAATGAATTCATGCAACCCACTAGAAGTAGGTACATAAATGTGTCCTCTATGACAAAGAAGACCATCAAACTCTAGGGTATAACCTGGAAGCTTCCTCTCAATGGGTTTCTAAGCCTGAACCATCTGACAAACCTCTGAATAAAATCCATCCTCAAGAAAGTTCTACAAAATATGTCCCCTCAAATATGTGCTAGAAGTCATAGCTAAAATCTCATGACATCTCCTACTCAAGGCATCTACAACCACATTTTCCTTACACTTGATGTAATGAACATCAAAGTCATACTCACATAGGAACTCCATCCACCTCCTATGTCGAGCATTAAGATTCAACTGAGTGAATATGTACTACAAACTCTGATGATCTGAATGAAGATCGAACTAATGTCCCAAAAGGAAATGTCACCATCTCACCAAAGCATGCACCACTTCTGCAAGATCAAGTTCATGGGTAGGGTAGTTAATCTCACGAGTCTTGATTTTCCTAGACTCATAAGAAATAGCTCGACCACCTTGCATAAGGATTGCTCCAATCCCATCTAATGATGTATCTGTACAAACCACAAACTCTATTGAAGGATCCATCACTGCAAGGATAGGTGTGCTAGTGAGTGCTCTCTTGAGCTCCTCAAAAGCTCTCTTGCACCTCTATGTCCACTCAAACTTATTCCCCTTTCTCTGAAGGTAAGTGATAGGATATTCCACTCTAGGAAACCCCTCAACAAAATGTCTATAATAGCCTGCAAGACCCATGAATTTCCTAACCTTCATCATAATGGTAGGTTTTGGCCAATCCATGATAGCTCTAATCTTAGATGGGTCAATTGGGATCCCATCTCCTGATATCACATGGCCAAGATAGTGAACCTTTGACCTAAAGAAGGCACACTTTGACAATCTATCGAACTACTGATTATCCCTCAAGTACTGAAAAACCTACCTCAAGTGCTCCTCATGGTCCTACTCATCTCGAGAGTAGATAAAAATATCATCTAGGAACACCACCAAAAATTTATCTAAGAATGAGTGGAATAATCCATTCATGAGACACATGAATACAGCTGGAGCACTTGTGAATCCAAAAGGAACCACGGTGAACTCATAGTGGTCATAACATGTATAGAATTAAATCTTGTGGATGTCACTCTCCATAATCCTCAACTGATGGTAACCTAACTTCAAATAAATCTTAGAGAACAAACGGGCACCCTGAAGCTGATCAAACAAATCATCAATCCTAAGAAGTGAATACCGATTCTTAATGGTCACTTTATTCAACTATCAATAATCCATGTACAGCCTAAGAGATATATCCTTCTTAATGAAGATGACAGGTGCACCCCATGGTGATACACTAGAATGAATATTCCCTTTCTCTAAGAGCTCCTCCAACTAAATCTTGAGCTCATTAATCTCATGAGTAGTCATCATGTAAGGTGCTTGAGATACAGGCTCTACTCCTAGCACTAGGTCAATATGGAAATCCACTACTCTAGGTGGTGGCATACCAGGTAGCTCTAAAGGAAAAATATCTTCAAACTCTTGCAAACTAGGATGGTCATCAAGGGAAGGATTCTTCTCTACCTCCTCCTCTCTATCACTGATAGTGATGGAAAACAACTGGCAACCCTTTCGCATGTACCTCTTAAGCTATATAGCAGAAATCACATGAAGAGATATGGGTCTTTGAACTCCTAAAATCATCGAGGACACACCAAAATTATCCACACACTCAACCCTCTTCTGCCTACAATCCATCTTGGCACTGCGGGCATAAATCCAATCTATGCCAAGAACAACATCATAGGATCCAAGTGGTGTAATACAAAGGTCTACTATAGTGGTCATGTCCCTAATCTGCACCTGACATCCTCTCACCAAGGAACTAACTAACACCCTAGAACCTAAGGCTAACTCAACCTCCAACTCATATCCTGCCTAGCTGCAAGCTCCACCGTAAAAAGAGTAATGAAAGAATTAGTAGCTCCTAAATCAAAAAGAACATAAATTCTACCACCTCCAATCCTACCTGTGGCCTCAGTAACTATGGTCTGATGCTTAGCCTAGTAGTTATCAACCACTATAAATACTTAATGAGATCTCCTCATGTCTCCCATTGTAGGCTTTGAAGCTTTCACCCTCTGACTACCAGTTGGATGACCTAACGGACAATCTCTAGCAATGCATCTCATAGCACCACAAGTGTAATATGGACCTTGATCCTGAATCTGAATCCCCTATGGCCTAGACTGTTCTTGTCCACATGTCATACTAGATCCACTAAAACCACTCCTATAAGACTACTAAGTCCTAGTTGGAGGTGCATACTGTGTCTGAGATCTCTGATCCCATCAAGGACCCTACAACTACCACTACTTCAGCTTAGAGCCCTGCTGACCCTGAGGAGGCCTCTATCTTTGACTCTACTAAGACTATTTTTGCTGACATGGATGAGGTTCTCTAAAAGATCCTGACGAGTGCCTCTAATTTCCCTTCCAATGGGATCTTTGAAGACCAGAAGACTGTGGTGCGGGATTACAATTATGTGACCTATCTCATGCATCGTAAGACCTATTATGGATCTCAGCTATCATGGCCCTCTCTATGGAACAAAGATCTCTTGGAGGTACCTTGCGCACCCTATGAGAAAAAGCATGGTTCAACCCCTTAATAAAGCGGATGACCTGTAGTTTCTCATCCTTCATATAATGCACATAAGGAAGGAGCTCAAGAAACTTGCTCTCATATTGTGCCACTATAATACCCCTCTACTAAAGGTCATTAAACTCATCAATTGGATGCTACCTAAAGTGCTCTAACATGTATCTATCCCTGAATCTATCCAAAAACATCTCCCATCTGAGGGTATCTATAATCAAGTGGTTATTATACTCCTCTTGCCTCCACCATGTAGAAGCAGTCCCTCTCAGCATGTGCACTACAAAATGTGCCTTTAGGTTTCTCTCATAAGGGCCCAACCCAAAGCAATGCTCAAGGATCAAAAGCCATGCCTCAACCTCTATCTCATTGGTAGATCCTATAAAAGGTGGTGTCTATAGGTGAAGAATCTCTCTAATCTGATCCCCTGCATCACGGGGCACTCTATGCACTACCTCAAGTGGTGGCTCTAGCATGTGAATTGACTTACCCTCTAGATCTACTTGTACCTCAACATGTCTAGGAGGAGGGCTCCTACTCTGCTCTCAGGTCTCAATTTAATGATCTCCTGGTGGAAATCTATCTATGATAATGCCAGCAAGATTCTAAAGTGCATTCAGAATGTCCTAGTTGGGGTTCGGTGGCGGCACAGGTGGAGATCATTGCTCATCACCTACTCCCTTTGTTGACTTCTCTACATCCTTTGTTGCCTCACGAGTAACCCTGCCACTTCACCCACGATAATGACTACTACATTTGACTGGACGAATCCTACACAAGGGTGAAAACAAAAGATGAGTTTAAAATGTAATGGGTTTAGGTTCCTAGAGTTGAAACTATGCTCTGATACCAAAATGTCTTGCCCAAAAAATTACGGCAAAACACACACAAATTTGTTTTTTAAAAGCACATTAAATCAACTAGGTTACACACTAAGGAACACTCAACACAAAATGAAATACAATAACCAACACATATTAACTCACAAGAGGTATCATGACATGTGTTGGCTTGCCAACATCCCTTGTTCATCAAAATGCATTAGTCAAAACAAAACCCTAACTAGGTCTCTAAGAAACCCTAACCGGGTTTAAAATATAAGTTAATAAAAGGAGTAACCCAAGGTGAAAATTTAAACCTAGAAAATATTGAAAATTCAATGGTTGGGCCAACATACCCAAAAGGGTTCAATTCAAAAAAAAGTGCAATTCAACCAAATCGTAACCCTAATGGTTCCTAACGGAAACCAGGTTACCAACTAGGGTCAAAACGCAAAATATCAATAAAGAGATAAGATGATAAAATATGGTCAAGATAATAACCCTAAGCGAAAACTAGGGTTAAAAATTTTCATTTGATTGTATATAATATTATTCAAATATTTTAAATTAAATTAATATAATAATTAATTGAGATATAAAGTCCCAAAGTTCATTAATCAATTATATTAATCATTAAAAAGGGATTGAAAACCATTTAAAATTATAATTATTAAATAATTCACTATTGCTAGGGAGAGATAATTTACCTAGGTCCCACCTAGGACATTTAAATTTATCTCCCCAATAATCCAAATAATTTGAAAATAATAAAATCTCTAAAATAGTAAATATTAAAATAATCCCCCAAATCCAAAATAAAACATTAATAAAGATCAATAATAATTGAATATCATATTTTAAATCAGGAAATATCAAATCTCAAGAAAATATTATTAAATATATTTGTATCGTCAAAAAATGGAAGCACTTCCATTTAGGACTGGTTTAGCCCTCTGATTAAGTGGTTTGGGGTCATGTCAAGTGCCTTGAATGGGTCTTTGACTTGGATCTGGCTTTTTCCCACGGTCTGCCCCATTTTCCACTTCTTTCCAGCATAACTTTGGCATCCTGAATCGAAATCCTAAGATTCTTGACCTCAAGGTCAAGGTCGACCTCGACCCTAACCTAGGTCAAGGTCAACCTCGACCTTGACCCAAGGTTCAAAATTCAAAGTCCCAAAGTTTCCAAATGTCGGGTTTTAGAAAGATTTATTTTCCCGCTTCCGGGTCGGCTATTTCGGGCTTCAAAATGGTAAATTCTTAAATTATATTTAATATAGGACCACTTCCAAGGGTATAGGATTAAATGGAATTTAATTCTCCTATGTCAGCCTCTCTATAATTTTGCGCCCTAGATCACTATAAAAGAAATCCTTCTCTCATTTTCTCCATCAAGTTTTCTGCATGCAATCTCTCAATCAAGTAATCAAGTGTGCATGAGCTATTAAGAAGATCAAGCAATCAAGAAGAAAGAAAGAAGGAGAAAGAAAGCATTCAAGCATTTAATTCATCAAGGAGATCCATTGGTAGCCATTAAAGGATTCAAGCTCTATGGAGCCCTCTTGTTGAAGATTCCTCCATCCATTTCCAATCAAGCCTCTTCCAAATCCAAGATCTATTCAATATTGGTATTGAAGATCTAAAGAAAATTGATTTGAGACATCCTACATTCTATTTGGAGCATCCATACTTGCGGATTCAAGGATTCAAATCCTCCACAAGGGTTTTTACATAAGAAAGGTGAATTGTTCTATTTACTTTGTTTATTGCTGCAATTTCAATTATATTTCAAGGTTAATTCCTCAACTGGGGTTTGACCAAGGAAAACCCCCCATCCAAACAAAAAAACCCATTTTTCTCATAGGTGCAGGTGCGGAACAATGAATATCAGAGAAAATCCAAGTACCCTTTTCAGAAAACTTTCAGGATCCGCGAACAGAATTTCCATCAGAGCAGTACAGGTTAAGGTTGACATTTTGGGGTCAAGGGGGACATTTCCCAATGGGTCAAGGTCAACCTTTCTGAGAAAAGATTTTTGGGTTTTCTCTATCTCTATGTTTTCAGGCCAAATCCGGTTACAGAATTTCCAAATACTCAGTTCAGACACCCAAAAATAGTAATTTCTAGATCTGTCATATTGTGAGGTTAGTATTTTTCTTCAATTCATTTCAATTTATTTTTCCATAATGGAATATAAGGTTTTCATCTTTCTTCATATTCTCCATAGATCGGTTCATCTATGCATTGATCACTTTCTCATGGTTAATTAATTTGGATCTCTCCTTTAGGAATTTGAGATTAGAAAGAAGATCTTACTTTCCCATCTCAATAAAACCCTACAATACACACAATCAATCAAACCATTCATTC